>JACEFZ010008790.1:52500-292500 GCA_014155875.1 Cepaea nemoralis
TCACATCCCTCGTTACTTAAAGAATGATTCTGGTACATGTAAGTTAACAAGTCCTAGTTAGTTAGTTAGTTGGTTAGTTAGTTAGTTAGCTAGCTAGCTAGTTAGTTAGTTAGTTAGTTAGTTAGTTAGCTAGCTAGTTAGTTAGTTAGTTAGTTAGTAGTGATGTTTGGAACTCGTCCACATATATTTTTGGATGCGGGGATGGCGGGCTATAGATTTTAGGTTTTTTGAGTGGGGTAAAAATATTTTGGCGGTGGGTGCCTGGTCTGGTGGGAACGAAAATCTGTGGGTTGTTTTCTGTGAAAGTAATTAAGGTAGCGGGCGTAAATGTATTCGGTTGGTGGGTTGTTTCTGTGAAAGTAATTAGTGTGAGTACGGTTGAAGGGTGTGAAGGGGAAAGTTATATATTTTGGTTACAAAACGTAGGGTATATGAATATGGCGAGTGAAAGATAAACTTGCAAGGGTGTGATGGGTCGTGGTTATACTCGACAAAGTATGGGTAGAGGTGTAGATGGTTACTGAACAAAAGAGGGATGTAGGAGTCTGACACAGTAAAACAGAGAGACAAAACAAAAAAGTAACATTTTCAAGTGATTTTTATTGGTATACATCAAACTATATTTAAAAATGGTTTACGCCGCAAAGGGGATCAGAGGGAGGTGGTAGAAAGATGACTGGTCCTGTAGAGGTCTGTCTTGACTGTCGTTATTATTACCAGAGGGTGAATGGAGACGAACATTAAAATCAGATATGAATTAATCTATGGTAATTATTACTAGAGGGGGAATGGGTGTCATTTGGTGGTAAGGGGTGAGTACCAGGTATTAGTGGTAGATATAGGGGTGGTCATAAATGTAATAAGATAAGAGGTGTAGAGGGTCACTATCAACTGAAGCAAAGTAAAGAGGGTTGATTATCATTAGGTGATAAGAAGTGTAGAGGGTCAGTGTAATCTGAAAAAGTAAAGATGGTCGTAGGAGTCTGGGGCTCGAACCATTGTTAGACTATTGATGAGGATCAAGAAGTGGTCGCGTTTTGTGAGTCTGGGAGTCGATCAGTTGTTAGACCAACAACTATTGGTGATGATCAAAGGTTGGTCACACACTGGTCAAGCAATGGTCAAGCAATGGTAAAGTTGGTCAAGTGAGGAAATTTTAGGGAAAAGTGATTGTAATGATATGGTGATGATTAAAGGGTGGTAAATTAGTGGTCAAGCAGTGGTCAAGCAATCGTCAAGGGGTCAAGTGAGGAAATTTTAGGGGAAAGTGATTGTAATGATATGGTGATGATTAAAGGGTGGTAAATTAGTGGTCAAGTAGTGGTCAAGCAGGGGTCAAGTAGAAGTCAAGTGGTCGAGTGACCACTTAAATTGTAGAGGACGATGTGCCTAAGATTATGGTAGTGGTTAAAATGATCGATGACGTAGTCACGCAGTGGTCAAGCAGTGGTCAAGTAGTCGAGTGACCACTTAAATTGCAGGGGAAAGTACGTATAGTGCAATAGTGGTGGGTAAAGTGAGGAGGAATCACTAGTAGTGATAATAGTACTACCAATATTTGCGACAAGAATATTAGCTGGTGCGTTGTTAGAGATACAAGTCTCTGTTTTTTGTGGGGTGTGTAAAAATAATACAAAGAGGGTCATACAAACACAAAGAGGATCACACAAACACACATACAAGCACAAAGTCAACCACACACAGCCATAAACAACCACTCAAGTACAGACAAATATACAAGTACACACATACAGAAACACACTACAAACTCAAAGACACACACCCATCTCCTACCATTACTACTGTCATCACAAGTACACACAGACACACCCATACACACTTAATACACTTGTACATACAGACCTACAAGCACACAAAAACAAAGACACACCCATCTCCTATCATTAGTACTGTCATCACAAGTACACACAGACACACCCATACACACTTGATACACTTGTACATACAGACCTACAAGCACACAAAAACAAAGACACACCCATACCATTAGTACTGGTACCACAACAAGTACAGATACACTCACCCATAAACAAATCGTGTCCCCATAAGACTAAACTATACAAACCACATACCCCCTTTTGGTAAAGAACGCAGATGTCCGAGAAGCCCCTACGTCATCACCGCCATATGCAAAAGTCATTAAGTGGTAGTATGAGTCATCGGTGTGTAGGGGAGCAGGCGGGTGGCGTGAGAAAAGCCTGTCTACAAAACTGCCACGTCAGCTATGTCGTGTGCAGACCCAGTGTATAAAATAGACGGCGTCTCTTGTGAGCTCAGTACCAGTTCACGGGCTGACTTAGGTAGCTACAGCGGTGAAACTTGGTGTGAACAGTGTTCGTGTCCTTGACATCTGATAAAACAGTGAAACATATATTGTATACACCAGAACATTTTTTGTGGTTGTAAGAAAGTGAAAGTGTGACTTATGACCAGTTTATCAATATGACCATCATATCTACTTTCACGTGTTCAGTGTGCGACAAAGACTTCCGTGATAAATATAACCTTAATCGCCATACTCGGACCATTCACGAGGGGAAAGACCAAATATATCCATGTCAGTTAAGTGGTAAGGTGTATAATACGAAGACTGGACTACAAAACCATAAACGAACACATCATCAACCGTATATGGATACATCAATTACTTCACCTACCTCTACAACGACGACGATACCACCAGTATCATCATCACACCAGCTGAACACACCACCTGTATATGGTCAGATTCCTCGTAGTATAAGTCAAGTACCACACTGCTACCGATGTTCAGTGTGCGACAAAGACTTCCGTGATAAGTATACCCTAAATCGCCATACTCGGACCATTCACACTGAGAAGCACCAGAAATACCCCTGTCAGTTATGTGATAAGGTGTATAATACGAACGATGGCCTACAAAAACACAAACGAATACATCATCACCGGCCTATGGATACAGTAGAACCAATTACTACAACTACCTCTTCAACATCAGAGACGAAACCACCAACAACCCCGATGACACCACCAACTGAAACCAATATAACTAACAGTCAGATACAGCCAGACGAGAATATTCTTGAACAACTGGTAGAAGACGAAGCGGCCATCTTAGCACCCGGGGAACCTGAGACACTACACATCCTTCCATCGGATATTCAACAAACATATAGAGAAAATTGGGAAACTATCAGGACACATCCCAAGATTAACAAGTATTTATCGACATACACCTTCTTTATTAGCCCGGAGATTCAGACCCCTATCAACTGGACAGATACGTTGTATAAGATTTTCAACGCTCAAATTAGTCGCTTTAAGATCAACTTTAGCTTTCATTTAGTATTACGACATAGAGAAACACAAGATCTTAGATTCTATCATGCATCATTTAACAATTCTTCTGTTTTAGAATTTCCAGCGCTAATAAATAACAGATACGACTTTGACGCCTTCCTTACAACAGTTCACGAACATGACATTCATTCCTACGCCATCCAACAACGTACAGACACCAAATATACACTAGAGACAGTAGCTGGGATATGTTTATACCTCTTTCATATCCCTGAGTTTCCGATAGGTTGCTGGTTAGGTGACATACCACTACATATTACACAAAACAAAGCCATCAACACACTACAACGTGTGCAAGGTAACAAATGTACACAGATAACTTTTGTTTCTTTAGATCCCTATCATTATTCAAAAGCGCGAACATAAACAGACTTCAGACACCTACCAAAGGTTTAGTTAATGAGTGGAAAGAACATCAGTATATAGAGTCCATACGTAGTTTTCCTGGTATTAAACTACTTCAAATCACCAGTTTGGAACAATGTTTTGGAATTAATATAGATATTTTCGAATACAACGAAAACCAAGCCTTAGTCCCAAAACTTAGAAGGAGTGGGAATTATGAGACCACATTAAGACTATTATTGTATTAATATATATTATATTAATAATAATATATATTAATAATATTATTGTATTGTATTAAAGACCATTTTATGTATATTAAAGATATTGACAAATTAGCTCGTTCATTTAGTTGCCCACAATGTGGGAAATTATGGCCGAGGTGTAATAAAATGGAGAGACATTGGAAGACATGCACTGGAGGGGAAACCAAGACTCGGTATAACGAAGGGGTCTACACTCCAGCAGAAACAGTGTGGGAATTTATTGCAGAGCACGATATTTCGGTCGATACCGCGTATGTGTACCCATATAGGATTGCCTATGATTATGAGTGTTATTTTTGTAGTTCCAAACTACCTAACAACAGAGAGTCTACTAAATATTTAGCAAAACATATTCCAATGTCAAGTTCAGTAGCATCCAATGTACCTGCGTTTGAGAAGCCTGTTTGTTTTATTTCAACCGGTGATCCCCAAGACTTGATTAATAGAATGGTTGATCATCTACATGAAGTAGCAGCGAAAGCATATGAATGTTTGCGTGATAAATTTAGTGGGGTGTATAGAAAGTTGGGTGAGATGAATCAGTCAACGCTGACGAGTAAGTTAGATGGGTACTTACAACAGATCCCTGTGATAGGATATAACTCTGGTAAGTATGATTTAAATATGATTAAGCCATATTTGATCTCATACTTTACTACAACAGAAGGGTCTTCGATCAAATTTGTAGTTAAAAGAAATAATAATTTTTTTTATGTGTATTGCCACTGATCAGTTGAAATTCCTAGATATCAGTAATTATTTAGCGGTAGGATTCACCTACTCAAAATATCTAGCGGCGTATGGTGTTGAGGAGACCAAGGGATATTTCTCTTATGAATTCATAACAGATTTAGACAAATTAAAAGAAACAAAGTTACCACCTCATACAGCTTTTTTTTCTCAAAGCTTAAAAACCGTAACATTTCCGAAGCAGAATACACAGTTTGTCAGAAAGCCTGGATCGATAATAAGATGACTACATTAGAAGACTTTCTCATGTGGTATAACAACAAGGATGTTGGTCCATTTATCAAGGCTTTAGATGCACAAGTTAGTTTTCACACAGAGTTAGGTGTAGACATGTTTAAGGACGCCATTTCTGTCCCAGGGGTTACTCTAAAGTGTCTCTTTAAGACCCTCCCCAAGGAGGTAGTATTCTCGTTATGTTGCAAGAAGGAGGAGAAGTTACACAAGATGTTAAGAGACAATATTGTGGGTGGGCCCAGCATAATTTTTCATCGTTACCACGAGGCCAATAAGACTCGTATCAGGGGTAATAAACCAGTAAAAAGTATTAAAGGGTTTGATGCTTTTGCTTTATACCTATGGCCTCTTATGCGAGATATGCCATCAGACTTCCCTACTATTAGATATAAAGAGGACGGGTTCAAAGCCCGTAAGGTAAACAAGTATACACAAAAGTGTAGAGCATGGTTAGCGTGGGTCTCTCATAGCCAGAACATATCCTTGAAGACACAATTTAATGGGGGTGAAATGCGGCTAGGCGATCGACATATTCGCGTAGATGGGTGGGAAAAGAAGAGTAAGATAGCTTATCAATTCCATGGGTGTTTATTTCACGGTCACCCAAGCTGCCCTCTAACCAAGGGAAAAACTATTACCCCGTCAATAATAAACCACTGGTGGAGTTATTTAAGAAGACACAAGAGATTCGTGGTTATCTGGAGACTGTCGTTAAAATTACAGTAATAGAAATGTGGGAATGTGAGTGGGAGACCCTAAACAAGACTGATAGAAATATTAAAACTTTCATAGACACGAATTTCCCATTCGTCACACCATGGTTTGGGCGCTTCCCCATAACAATGACTAAGATTCTCGCTGCGGTAAAAGATGAGAGTCTTTTTGGACTGATAGAATGCGACATCCATGTACCACCCTCTCTCAGAGATCATTTGTTTCAGAAATGCCACCCATCTTCAAAAACATAGAGGTGGGTAGAGAGCATATAGGTGAGTTTATGCGTGAGTACGCCGAATCACATAAGTTGCTTACACGACAACGTCGCACATTAATAGGTAGTTATATTGGGGAAAAGCTCCTGTTGACCATCCCACTCCTAAGATGGTATCTGACACATGATCTAGAAGTCACTGAAATATATCAAGTGATTGAATATAATCCTGTTCGTTGTTTTAAACAATTTGGGGATACGGTGACTGATGCCAGACGTGAGGGAGACAGACACACCACCGAGACTATTACGGCAGAAACAATGAAGTTGTTAGGTAATGCCGCTTACGGCAAAACATTAACCAACAAGGCCAAACATACTGATGTCTCCTACTGTCACGGAAAATACACGACGAAATTCGTAAATAACCCCTTGTTTAAGAAAATGACCCCACTTACTGACGACGTTGTTGAGGTCGAGACAGTAAAGAAGACAACTGTCTGGGATCTGCCTCTACAGATTGGTTTTTTCGTTTATCAGTATGCCAAATAAAGAATGTTAGAGTTTTATTATGACTTTCTCGACGTATTTATAGACAGTGTGGACTTTCAGCTTTGTGAAATGGACACTGACTCTCTATATTTGGCCCTTAGTGTCGATTCACTCTCTGAAGTAGTTAGACCACACCTACGAGAAGAATATGACAGAGTCTACAATCAGTGGTTCCCGTCTGAAACCTGCCCTGTTCATAGAATTACCCCTAGTACCAGTACCTGTCAGGACTGTTTGGATATCAAAGCCTATGAAAAGAGAACCCCCGGGCTTTTCAAACTAGAATACGAAGGGAAGGGGATGGTCTCGTTATGTAGTAAGACGTATATTTGTGTCGCAGATTATGATAAAATCAGTACTAAAGGTCTGACTAAAAACCACAACACTCATCTAAACAAGGACACTTTTTTGGAAGTACGCAACACCCAATCACCAAGTGGGGGGACCAATATTGGCCTCAAGAACCAAGACTCTGTAGTGTATACATACACACAACACAGAGATGCTCTATCTTATTTGTATATAAAAAGGCAAGTTCACAGTGATAATATATCGACTACGCCGCTACTTATTTAATTGTTTAAAACAATTATTATGGTCGTATGTTTTTTCCTGAATGCTTTTGTTTTAAATTATAATTATTGTTATGTATTATAGACGATGGGTGGTAATCCATCATCTGCACGTTTCATAATCATATTTACATTTGTGTTATGGTCGTATGTTTTTCCTGAATGCTTTTGTTTTAAATTATAATTATTGTTATATTTTATAGACGATGAGTGGTAATCCATCATCTGCACGTTTCATAATCATATTTACATTTGTGTTATGGTCGTATGTTTTTCCTGAATGCTTTTGTTTTAAATTATAAGTATTGTTATATTTTATAGACGATGGGTGGTAATCCATCATCTGCACGTTTCATAATCATATTTACATTTGTGTTATGGTCGTATGTTTTTCCTGAATGCTTTTGTTTTAAATTATAATTATTGTTATATTTTAAAGACGATGGTTATATAAATAATTTCTTAAATCTGTGCCCTGTATAACTGAGATAAAATAGTAATAAACACGACACATGATATCGCCCACGCATACCGATATGATGCATACTACGGGTGTATTCTGGTGTGGTGGTATAACACGTGTCTAGATTTATCAGGTTCTTAGATATTAACATATCAGAACATAGAACATAATAAAAAGCACGACATGAATCTATTGGACTACACTTGCTTTCACATAGAAGGAGTACCTCGCCAGAACCTCGTGACATTTTATGCAGACCACATACTCCAAGACTGCCCAAAATATAACATAGCTAGGCAAACCTTCTGGCCTAGAGATACGACAATGGAAGATAAACTCTATGGATCGCTGTGTGAACTGAAAAAGACAGTGCAATTCATACAAGAGACAGCATTGCAGTTATAGACATTTCAAGCGAGTGAAAGAAGAAGAATAAGGAGTGAATTTAAAAAGACATATATAAAAGAAAGAAACAGCTCTCAATGAGCAACGAACCACTATTCCCTGGCCACAAGACCAGTAGTCTATTACCTTCAATATTGATTCGGTGATGTTACATGTAATCTAATGGGTTAGGTTAAGCTTCAGGGCACCCTTATCTATAGACACAGACAGAAATAATCGTTTTGTTTACTATATCAGAAATAGAATATATTATGATAGGTTTTAGAAACATATACGGATTATTCTGTACTACATTATATAAATTAGTCCGTCTATTGCGTTATGTATACAAAATAAAAACGGTGGTATGACCACTTGTGGACGTATTACATTCTCACACTAACACAATTTCATGTGTTGAATGATGTTGATGTATTGTGTTCCCTTCTGTTATTGCATAATATTTATGATTAATTATTTCACCATTTAATCATAATATTTCAATCATTATTATGTTTCCATACATTGTGAACGAATAATAAACATATTTTTATACGCCTATACTTCACTGGACTTTGTTTGTTTGTTTGTTTGTTTGTTTGTTTTTTGTTGTTTTTTTTTTTGAATTTTTTAAAGTCGTGTTGGTTTTTCTCTGATGTGGCTTACATATTGACGAAAGTTAGTGGTGAGACACAGACATACAAAAACATACAAGACAATACTGGTATTACCTTCAGTGTCCAACACCGCCTCTTGTCATCAAAGCAGCATGGTCCGTCCTACGCCTTGGTGGGCGGCAGTGAGTAGTTGTCATGTGTTTGTACATCGCACACTTGATCTATTTTCGCCGGTGTCCTTTGTAAATTTCAGCAAAAATGTTCTTTTGTTGTGTCACTCGGTGATATCGATGTTGGTGGGTTGTCTTTCGATAAAATATACCCATTGGTTGTGTTCTTGGTAGACGTTTAGTTTTGGAGATATAAATATTGGTAGAATTCTACACTGCAAACGCCATTTCTTAATCTGTCTCGTTTTAGCAGCTCTGCACCGCCTCTCACAGCTGTATGTTTTTTGTCTACTTATATAGTATATGGTGCTTCTATACGCGGCAACAAATATACCACTGGTCTATACGAAAACGAAGGTGTATTTTACAACCCTAACATTCTGTTCTATCACGACACAAAAAGCATAATGTTTTAGGCTATACTGATATTTTTACCTTCTGTGTCTGAGCAGCAGCGTATAACTTATGAGGGTGACCTATCTTCAAGAAACGCGAAGTACTGATCATCGTATGACTTCCGTGTTTTCTCACGATACGAGGTAGCGTGATTAGTTTTCCAGACATTCACTGGCGCCAAACTACTCTGGAAACAGCGGATGTTGTTAGTAATGGCCGTACACGTCTGCCTGTTATTCTCATTATCATAGTCTCGTAGGCAACGGCCTTCCACCTATCTATTGGTAGAATCTCGATTTCTCACGAGATGAAGAAGACTGATTATCTTTCCAGACTTTCACTGGTGCCATCTACTCTGGAATCAGCGGGGTTTGTGGTAGTAGTGACCGTACACGGTTGGCTGTTTTTCTCATTAAGAGTTGGTATGGACCCTGTGTGGTTTGTTCTAACACACTTGGAATGCTTAGATACGATAAGCCGGTCTCATAGTACAGTTTTAACTCTCTTTCAAGGTCTGGTATGTTAGTTTGTGTGACCCTCCTTGATCTTGGGTGTATTTGAATGTGTGCACGTTTGTGTTTGTCTGTTTGTTTGCTTCATTGTTTTTGTGTCGTTGTGTGCGCGGTTGTATTTGAGTGTATGGTCCTGATCATTGTCTACAATCAAGACTGCATATCTATTGATGTTACGTACTTCAATGATCTTTTTATATATTTCTGGTGTACAAGGGAAAAAACATCCCTGTCTTAATAGGCTGACTGTGGCCTATTTCGTTATCAATCCTTATGATAGTTTTGTTTTCTTTGTTTTTCTTCCCCCACCAATTTGTAGATTTTCAAGCACATCTAATTTGCCGTACACTACCAAAAGCACGTGATAACATGCACATCTGTTTTTTTTAACTTGTGTGTTAAAAGCATTGTGTATTGTTCGTGTTTTTACACGGCGTGTATGTGACTTTTGTGTTATTTTACATTCTGTACCTTTGAGGTAACGAAATACCATCAGCGAAAAGAGAGCAAGTAAAAACAGACCTTGTGGTCCCTGAGCTCTCTTTTTCCTGTGCTCGCGTGCGCGCGCCCCGTGGGCTGAGTTTATCATATGAGAAATCCATTCTACCCGTCCCAATCTCATGGTAAATATTAACGCTCTTTCATGTTCCGGTATGTTAGTTTGTGTGATCCTCGTTTTTGTGTACTTGTGTGTGTGTGCGCTTGTGTTTGACTATCAGTGTGTTTTTGTATGGGTGTCAGTTTGTTTCGTTATACTTATGTGTCTGAATGTAGAAGTATAGGCGTTCCTGATTGTATGGTTGATGTCTTTGTGGTATCTGTATGTATACTTGTATGGTTGTCTTTGTATGTGTTTTTGTATTTGTTATAGACAATGAGGCTCGTGTAGACGATTACGATGATATATTGCCTAGAGGACCAGTCCAACCACCTGGAACCGTATTGACACGCGATGATAGTCCTCTTCAGTGTTCTGCGGGCCCGATCGACAAGCATCACCATTACACCGGACATCAACCACTCAGAACTACGACCCCCTCACTATATTACTAAGCCCAGACTCTTAGTTTTTTTCAGATTATACCCTCTTATCTTATTTATGACCACCGATATATCGACCACTAATACCCCTTACCACCATAGTCCATTACTACTTTATAAGATTTCGGTGAATATACCACCCTTTAGTTTCACTATCACACTTAACATTTAACACACTTGGTACCGATTTTACCCCGTTCCGTCACACCCCGACCAACCATCAAGAATTACTACGAGCGTAAATGTGGTTGGAACCCTCGCTTTCACTACACCTCAGCCCCACCATCCCCACCTAAACACTACTGTCTTATTTGGCCATATACACACCGCTCTTGACAGTTTATCTTTCACTATCTCACCACTCATACTAACACATTCATATACTCCGTTCCTTTCTAACCAAAATATATAACTTTCCCCTTCACACCCTTCAGCCGTACTCACACTAATTACTTTTACAGAAACAACTAAAATAGACACGAATACTTTTACGCCCGCTACCTTAATTACTTTCACAGACAACAACCCACAGCTTTTTCGTTCCCGCCAGACCAGGTACCCACCGCCAACATTTTTTTACCCCACTCAAAAAGCCTAAAATCTATAGCCCGCCATCACGCATCCAAAAATATATGTGGACGAGTTCCAAACATCACTACTGTTAGTTAGTTAGTTAGTTAGTTAGTTAGTTAGTTAGTTAGTTAGTTAGTTAGTTAGTTAGTTAGTTAGTTAGTTAGTTAGTTAGTTAGTTAGTTAGTTAGTCGCAATTCCAACTTCACAGCAACGGGTCGTCCCGATTATGCTCCGTTCCTGTGCCAGTGTATTTCACACAAAATGCTCCACACTGCCCTATGTGAACAATGGAATAGACAGGAGTCTCGACAAGACAACAGTCCGCAGATGTACATTGTGCATAATGTCGCTGTCAGAATGCCAACAAAAAAGTCCTCCACGGAAAATACAGTTCATCGTCGACGGAAAACCACCAGCCACAAAATACTGCATAAGGCAAATCAGTCAGTTCTGCGACAAATTCTGCCACCATTATTCGAACATGCAGTTCACCATACGAACAACCGCGGACAGATGTAAAATCATTTCAGACGAAATTCACAGCTCACAGTGTCGCGCCACGCACTCAGCTCAGTAGCAAGGCGATCGAACCATGTACTTCCAGCCCATCATGAGGAAAATACGAATGCAAACGGTAGCCACAAGCATAAACACTTCAGAGGTTTGAACCGTTTAAATGCCTATCCTCCATGTTGGGGACCGGAAGCTTCAACAAGTTAATCAGTCTTGCGTAATGATGTACGCCACGAATTTCGGTCTTTGACAGCATTCTCCCATGTATCGTAATGAATTTCAAAAGCTTTGAGTGATATCTTCAGAGTATCTTAAAATCGTTTCCTTTAGCCGCCTTGGGAGCTTTTACCACAGCACAGCTTATCGTAAGGGAGCCTATGATTTGGTATGCGAGTCAGGTGACCATCCCATACGCCCAGTGCGTCAAAGGCATGTAAAGGATCCTTAACTTTACATAATCACAATGCAACTGGTACCGTTAGTACTGGGACTCTTCGCTGTTTGTTGAAGATGGGACGGAGCACGAATGAGAATATCCCGTGGGCTGTGATCTCAACTCAAGTTTAAGTATGTTTCATGTCCTGTACAGGGCGTTGCAGTCAACCCCAACATTTATTGGCTATTTGTGATTGTCTAGGCCGACGTCTCATCCTATGGAAATCAACGCAAAGCGGTCTGCTTCAAACTTGCCCGAAGCCGATGTCGAAGAACCCTGGATTCGGGTATGTCGAGGGGGAAGGGGTGTGAAACTGCGCGTCTCACTATCCCATATGCCACAGAAACCGCTGGATTATTTGCTTCTGTACATCTGTGTCTGTTGCCACGCCCAGGAAATCACAAACCTTAGAATGTGACAAACATCATAATGTGATAAGTCCAAAGATTTTGTTAAGAATCATTATGTAAAGTGTTAAGGAGAAAATACAACCAGAAATAGGGACAGAACGTGGGTGTTTACGGGTAGGCGACAAGAGTACAGCATTTCATGTGTAATTAATTGCCAAGAAAATTAATACAGCGTTCGATAGACTTACAAAAGGCCTACATTTTTACTTCATTGGCCGCACAAAGGTTTCGAAAAGAGTACAACACGTGGACATTGTCTCCAGATTTACCGAACCACATTAGACTTGTAAAGAATATATATTCAAAACTACAAGCCGTTGTAAATATTGATAATGCAGTAGATCGATAAGTAGTCAGGTTTTAGTCAGATATGACTGAGCTACCGTATGACAGTAGGCGGTACTACCTGATTTCTGTTAGCGCCGAATGTTGAGCGGCTCTCACTAAACCCTATACCCCACATTGTTCCAACGGTATCGGGCGGAAGAGCGCAATTGGGAGAGTACAAGCCTTACCCTGGTACAAGGAAATGACTAAATGTCATGGGAGTGCAGACTAGACCCGAAGCCTTTGTCGGCAACTGGCACAGAATGGCGGCTCCGACAGGCGGACAGCTACATCATTGCTTGTCTAACTGGACAGCTTCTGCAGCTGGTCTTGTTCCAGATGTATTGGTGTTATCTTTCCTCTGGACTAAACTAGGCAGGCCGAAAGAGGCATGGGCAGCACATGGTCTCTCAATTCAGCCCAGGCTTTGTGCTATGGAGAGGTACAACCTTGTTTTACACACTGTCAAGACGGCACGATACCAGTCAGTAGATCAGTAGATTGATCAGTAGATCAATACCATTCTATCAAACAGGTGTGCAACATAGAGATAACAGATCTCAGGAAACGTGTTTTCCTACGTTAGTATAAATTGTATGCCATTGAAAGTTTTAAAAAAAGAGTTTTTGCATGTTACATAAAGCAAATTTTAACATACGGCTATGAGTCCTGCAGTTATTTAGTTAGTTAATTGGTTGGTTAGTTGGTTGGTTGGTTGGTTAGTTAATTGGTTGGTTGGTTGATTAGTTGGTTGGTTGGTTGGTTGGTTGGATAGCAAGTCAGTTAGCTACTTAGTTAGTTAGATATCGTGTTAGTTAGTAAGTTACCTAGATAGTTAGTTTGTTAGGTAGTTATTTAGTTTGCTAATTAGTTAGTTGGTTTGATTTGTTTTTTTAGTCAGTTAATTGTGTGGTTGGTTGGTTAGTTAATCAACAGATCAACCTCACCACATATTCAATTATTAACTCATAAACACATACAGTGATTGCAGACTGCCGTCTCCCTTGCGAAGGAGTTAACGACGCTGATCGTAATCCCGTATACTCACGTACGAAACACAGCTGCGCGAGATTCGGCGCGTGTCGCGTCGCGCTGGTTACTTATGGAGGTATGTGATCCGGTCGTGCAGAAAACAATTGCAAACTACTGAACGTAAAACTTGCCAAGACATCAACAGCAGCTGAAAAATGCCGGTGTTGATTGCAATGTCCTGTAAAGGATATGCGAAAAAAACATTACAACCTAACCCCAGATTGTCTCGTCTTTACTAGACATTTCCAGAATTTCGATCCACCTGGTCGCTGTCTCCTATTTGGTTTTTATCACAGAAAAGATTAGACGTTCTTTTCATTACAATTACTCCCACTTGTTAACGTTTTCCCCAGAGCAGACTGACAAACGGATGTGAGTCATTGACCATAACGGCAATCACTAGAAAGAAAATCCGGCTGTTGAACTGAAAGGTTACAGAGACTACACTGGACCCAGAAAAACATACACTACAAGATCTGAGATTTAAAATGCTTTGATCGTATTACACATAGTAGTTGAGACTGACATTTTGTGTGACGTCGCAGACTCTGTCTATTGCTGAATAGTGTCTCAGGTGTACTCCACTTCCCTGCTACATATAGCTACATGTTGTATTAGAGGTGTATTCCACTTCCCTGCTACATATAGCTACATATTGTATTAGAGGTGTACTCCACTTCCCTGCTACATATAGCTACATATAGCTACATATTGTATTAGAGGTGTATTCCACTTCCCTGCTACATATAGCTACATATTGTATTAGAGGTGTATTCCACTTCCCTGCTACATATAGCTACATATTGTATTAGAGGTGTACTCCACTTCCCTGCTACATATAGCTACATATTGTATTAGAGGTGTATTCCACTTCCCTGCTACATATAGCTACATGTTGTATTAGAGGTGTATTCCACTTCCCTGCTACATATAGCTACATATTGTATTAGAGGTGTATTCCACTTCCCTGCTACATATAGCTACATATTGTATTAGAAGTGTACTCCACTTCCCTGCTACATATAGCTACATATTGTATTAGAGATGTATTCCACTTCCCTGCTACATATAGCTACATATTGTATTAGAGGTGTACTCCACTTCCCTGCTACATATAGCTACATATTGTATTAGAGGTGTATTCCACTTCCCTGCTACATATAGCTACATATTGTATTAGAGGTGTACTCCACTTCCCTGCTACATATAGCTACATGTTGTATTAGAGGTGTACTCCACTTCCCTGCTACATATAGCTACATATTGTATTAGACGTGTATTCCACTTCCCTGCTACAATATAGCTACATATTGTATTAGAGGTGTATTCCACTTCCCTGCTACATATAGCTACATATTGTATTAGAGGTGTACTCCACTTCCCTGCTACATATAGCTACATATCGTATTAGAGGTGTACTCCACTTCCCTGCTACATATAGCTACATATTGTATTAGAGATTTACTCCACTTCAATGCTATAGATAGCTACACATTGTGTCAGAGACAAACCCCACTTCCCTACTACATATAGCAAAGAAAGGGCTTCACGTGAAACCCGTAAACGTTTTTATTTCTTGTGGTGTGAATATATTCTGATAAAGTACAGAACAAATTATCATTTGTCAAAGTTGTCATCGCTTCATTTAATGCAAGTCCTCCAACGTAGATAAAGTGCTTGGATTCCTGTAGAAAAACATTCTCTTGGTCGCGTATGTAACCACTTATGCACCACTTGCTTCATAGGACAGACAAGTTTTGAAACCTCCTATTCCACCCAAACACTTGCTGGAGCGACAATGGCAATGTTAATGTAATTTCTATCACACTTTTAAAGTTTTCATTTGAAACTACTTCGAACATATTTAGTCAACATTTAAACTCCATCTATCCGCCATGTGCCATGTCGATAAGCGTGGGCGGTCATGTTTTACCATCTCACTCGATCACAAGAGTCGTGGATCAGCTCCGTGGTTCTATCTCGACCATGCCATGTGGCCAAGCCATCCAGGTATTAACTTCTCGGTCTCAACAAATGAAAAGCGTAAACTGATTAGAGAAATTAGACGTAGACAGTCAAAATTCTTTGAGCATATAATGAGTAGAAATTAATTGGAGAACTTGGTGACAACTGGCAAGATCGAAGGGAAGAGACCAAGGGGAAGACCGAGAAGTAAATACCTGGATGGCTTAGCCACGTGCCATGGTCGAGACAGAAACACGGAGCTGATCCACGACTCTGGTGATCGAGTGAGATGGCAGAACATGACCGCCCACGCTTACCGGTAAGGCTCGTGGTGGATGGATGGATGGCTTCCGTTTCCTCCTTACATAATGTTTTGACTTTTCTGTGAATTTCTTCATATTTGGCTGGATTAATTTTGTTCTGTCTTCTTGTTTCCATTAGTTGTAAAATTTCTTCAGTATTCCATGTCTTATGACCCTCTTTCTTTAATTTTGGAATAGTTTTTTCTGCAGCATAACTGACTGAATTATTTAACATTTCCCATTGATCATCCACATCTTGAAATAGGATCTCTTGATCAGACAATATATGAAATGTGTTCTTTACTTCTATGTTAAAATTATCTTGTATTTCTTTGACAGTTTTCAATTTGCACAAATCATATTTAGGGTTTCCTGTTGTATGCTTTACTTCCTTTAACTTTACCCTCAATGTGCCTGTAATTAATCTGTGATCACTGTAACAGTCTGCATTGGGAACTGTTTTTACGACTGTTAACGCATTTCGAAACCTTCTGATAATCAGATGCTTGCTTGCTTGCTTGTGTTCGTTGGCTTGAGCTCCAACGCGAAGTCCTGTATGTCGGATGAAGACATCCTGTTGTCCAACATCAGTGTGATGTCATACAGGACCTGAGGTTTGCGTGAGTAACCGTTGTCCCATGTCTGGCGTATTGGTGTGCAGACTGGTGGTTCCTCGCCGTACAGGCAGACACTCTCCGACTTCGGAGGAAGGTACTAATTAGATGTAATCTATGTAGTTTGTAATCCTGCTGTTTGGACTCCTCCATGTCCATAATCTTCTAGGATGCTGTTTAAACCAGATGTTTCCTACAACCATTTCTTGTTCTTTTGCCCAGTCTACAAGTCTGTATTCTCTTTCGTTTCTCTCTCCCAAACCATGGTTGTCTACACACATCCATCGCCTTGATTTCCTACTTTTGCGTTGACATCACACATTGTGATATTTATTTCTGATTTGTTTTACAGTTCTTCAAATCAGACTCCAAATCACTAAAAAATTCCTCTATACTTTCTTCACTGCATTCACTTGTTGGAGCATATACTTGAATGACATTTATTTTAAAAGGTCTTCCGTTTAATTTTACTAATAGAACTCTGTCTGAGACAGCCCAATATCCTTTAACAGAATTTGATGTTTGCTGATCCAATATAATGGCTACACCTCTTTGCCGTTCTTCTCTCCCAGAATAAACAATCTTACAATCCTCTCCTGTCTTGATCCCTGCCCCTTTCCATCTCGTTTCACACATTCCTAATATATTAATCGTCTCTCTTTCCATTTCTTGTTTTGATGTTTTCTAATTTTCCATCTGCACTCATTATTCTAACATTCCAAGTTCCAACTTTCAATGATAAAAATCTGTTGCACCTAATAGCCTGCTCACGGTCTCCACACCTGCTAAATACTGAGTGAGTGATAGTCTCTACCACTTGCAGCATATTTAGTCAGAAATGAGCTCCACCTCGTGTTACATATTGCTTTACATGATCACCACAACTACATATTTCATTGTACAGTGCAGACCTGATAAGGCAAACTCACCTGGGACCCCATAAATAGGTCTTCTTATCATAAATTCCGTTTATAAGAGGCAAGAGACAAAGCAGAAAAATTCCCAGGGATAAACAAATTGTTCTTCATAACAGAAATTCGCCACACTCGAGATCGCTTTAAGCGGTTTGCACGGCATTACCTTTTAACCAGATCTGAGAATATTTTAAGCAAGGTAAAATGCAATATTGCCATTCCATACATTAACTTGCGGATAAAAGGAAAAGTGTTTCGGAAACTTCAAACTGTGGTCATATTAAAGACACAGAATCCTAGAAAGCCATGGAGCTCATGCGTAATGTAAGAAGAGGCAAGGGGCGACCAGTACGACATAGAACAGAATCATTCAAGACACCGTGTGCATGGACTTATATGCGGCACTGGAACAGGCGAACGATCGGGAGCCTTTCCTGCGGGCCGAAAGCGGACTTCTGCAAGAAGACTGCAACGTGATGATGATGAATCTCATCATCTCATCTCGTTCCTCTTGTACCTTGTGGTGTAAAGGTGAAGCATCCACATTGGGAGAGTGCCCGTCTATCATCTCATCTCATTCCTCTTGTACCTTGCGGTGTGGAAGTGAGGCATAAACAGCGGAAGAATGCTCGTCCATCATCTCATCTAGTTCCTCTTGTACGTTTCTGTGTGGAAGTGAAGCATACACATCAGGAGAGTGCCCGTTTATGGGCTTCACGTTTCGAGATTCCCGTGGGCTCTGTTATTCCCTCTGCCCAGCGTTTACATGGTCGCCCTCTTCTTCTGATTTCGTTTGGTCTGTACGTCATTGCTTGTGGTATCCTGTCAGAATGAAATATGATAATAAATGCACTTTATTAATACACTAAATTTTGTGTACATATATTTCATACTGTATTAGACACTTCGGTAAAGTTAGGTCTTAGTCAAATATAACTGAGCTACTTATAATAGTAGACCTGTTTTCTGTTGTGCCAAAAGTTGGACGGCGCTCACCAAACCCGACACCTCACATTGTGCCAACGGCTTCGGGAAGAGAGAGAGAGAGCTATTGGGAGGATACAAGCCTTATCCTGGTGCGAGGAAATGCATCGTAGAGACTAAATGTCATGGCAAGGCAGACCAGGCCATATCCTGCAACTAGGTCAGGACGAAGTCTCCGACAGACAGTTAAAGCATTGCTTTACTGATCCGGCAGCCATCCTAATATTTAATTCTCTTGACTCCCACCTCCGCCATATGTGTAGAATTGACTCGAAAATAAAGTTTTCTTACCTATAATCTCTCGCCGGTCTCCCTGGTCTAGAGGTTACACGACTTTCTCCATAATCTCGTATACTCTCGTAAGTAACGTGACGTTGCGCGAGAATCAGTAGCGGTTCTCTCCGCGTCGGTACCTTAGGGATATGTGAGCTGGTCGCTCAGAAAGCAATGTCAAACTACTGAGCGTAATCTTGCCAAGAAATCAACAATCAGCTGAATGATACTGATGTTGACAGCGATGTCCTGTAAAGGATATGCGAACCAAATAAAAAAAAACCTATAATCCCAGTTTGTTTTCATCATCCTAATTATGCTCTTGATAATCATATTGGAGTCATCATCATCTATTTTATTTGATCTTCGGATTATTCTATTACTTATTCCCGCCCTTTCTTCTTCTACTAATGAGACAGACAGAGAAAGAAGAGTCTGGCGGGTCACATTACAAGATCAATACAGATACAACGTGACTTCAGCTAGCAGATGAAACAGAATGAGTTAATCACACGATGTATGTAAAAGTACGTCTGCCAGCTGCTACTTGCTTTCGTCAACTTCCACTTCTCTCCGTGAAATTAACAACTGTTAAAATCGCGCTGGCGTGTGAAATTTTCGCTTCATGAGATTAATATTTATATTCTCGTTTATCACGCTGTGTTATTTCAAAAACTCTTTGTTCGTGTTTTATGAGTGTGTCGCGAATTCGCGTGATCCTTCTGCTTAAATCCCTCCTTATTGTTGGCCATTGTTGCGCTTATTTCTGCAGTGATTTAGCTAAATGCCTGCTAATTCTCTGCTAGTGTTGACTTTGTAGTTTTCTAATTGTTACTGCAGCTATTGTTTGAATGATCACGTGAGTCAGGCGATGTATTTGAATGAGTATGAATTAACTGCGAGCGGACATTGTGTTTGTGCACGTGAGCCTGGCTACTTGCGGGGATTATATTGATCATCTTTCTTTCTTTCTTTCTTTCTTTCTTTCTTTCTTTCTTTCTTTCTTTCTTTCTTTCTTCATCTATTCCCCCACCACGTCCTCCTCCTCCTCCTCCTCCTCTTCTTCTTCTTCTTCTTCTTCTTCTTCTTCTTCTTCTTCTTCTTCTTCTTCTTCTTCTTCTTCTTCTTCTTCTTCTTCTTCTTCTTCTTCTTCCTCCTCCTCCTCCTTTAACTCCTCCTCCGTCATCGTCGTCGTGTTGGTCGTGTTCTGCTTCTTCTTCTTCTTCTTCTTCTTCTTCTTCTTCTTCTTCTTCTTCTTCTTCTTCTTCTTCTTCTTCTTCTTCTTCTTCTTCTTCTATTCTTCTTCTTCTTCTTCTTCTTCTTCTTCTTCTTCTTCTTCTTCTTCTCTTTCGTTTTCTTCTTCTTCTGCCCCCCCCCTTTCCCTCTTTTTCTTTTCATCCTTCTCTTCTCCCTTTTCTTCTCCCTTTTCTCCTCCCCTCCTACTCTTCTCCCTTCTTATCCTCTCCTCCCCCACCTCCCCTTCTTCTTTCCCCTATCCTTGTCCTCCACCTCTCCCAGTTCTTCCACTTCTTGCCGGTCATATCACCATGGAGCTCAGGCCGTCCATCCAGCCACACTGAGCCCTGTACAACCTTGTCCTATACTAATCCTTTACTCTGTGTTAACTCTGGATAGATCGCCATTAAACCATCTCCTCTCTATCACCTTCTTTAGCAATCTTTCATCTGGAGGAGACATTGCCAGCCGGGCCTCGCCAATCCCTCGTGTCATGGAAATGTTCATGAGATTGATGTGTCTTCCATATGCTGTCCTTTGTCCACCTGTTCATAATGTCCACGCACATCTATCGCTGTCTTACCGTTACATTCTTACCTGTTATATCCTACATAAAAGTAGTTTCTCTTGTCTACATCTCCGTTGATATATCCCAAACTTTTCATTTGTCTTTCTCTTTTGGTATTTATGCGTGATCTTGTCATGCCTTCATCTGGCAATAGCATTCTATTGTTTTCTTCTTTGGTTGAAATATTCTCAACATTGTTCTTGAAATATAAACTTCAAATTCCTCCGATTTCTTTCTTTCTTTCTGCCTTTCTTTCTGTCTTTTTTCCCTTGTCTTTCTGTGTGTCTTTCTTTGTGTCTTTGTGTCTTTCTTTCTTTATGTCTTTATTTGTGTCTTTCTTTTCTTTGTGTCTGTCTGTCTGTCTGTCTGTCTGTCTGTCTGTCTGTCTGTCTGTCTGTCTGTCTGTCTGTCTGTCTGTCTGTCTGTCTGTCTGTCTGTCTGTCTGTCTTTATTCTTCTGAAGAATGTACAAACAGAAACATAACGAGACTGCCGCGTGCTGATGGAACTTACCCAGAATATTTCGACCTATCCAACAGCCCCAGGCTTGTTCTACATAGTGTTGCTTCGCCAGCCTTGTATATGTTTGCACAAACTGACTGACAAACAGAAAGAATTAGTGAGAACAAGGAAAGTAAACGACTTCCGCGATGACTACAAAGATGTGGACGCCATCAATGATCATCGGTGTGCTAATCATTCACAAGGGGACAGATTTACTTATATTAATTTTCTGTTAACATCAAGGATGAGATCACTGTATAATGTCAGTAGAACATGATGGCACAGATAATCTTAAATGTTGAATGAATCGTTATCACGGAAATGCTTCAATAATCACCAGACAACTAATTTAATAGCATTCGGTGACATAATATTACCATATACCATTAAAGAGAGAAACACAAACAGGACAGAAACGAAAATTAGCGATCACTATAATTATTTTCAGAATTAAAATTTCACAAAGAAGCACTAATCACACCCCACTAATGGGTGGCATCCTAACAGCCATGACATACTCAATTATATATATATATATTATATATATATATATATATATATATATATATATATATATATATATAGATATATATATATATATATATATATATATATATATATATATATATATATATATATATATATATATATATATATATATATATAGTTGAGTGGGGTGTGATGAAGGTCTAGCTCTTTATGAAATGTTGTATTCTGAAAATAATTATAGTGATCATTAATTCTCGTTTCTGTCCTATTTTCTCTCTCTCTCTCTCTCTCTCTCTCTCTCTGTCTCTCTGTGTGTGTGTCTCTCTCTCTCTATCTCTCTCTCTCTCTCTCTCTCTCTCTCTCTCTCTCTCTAATTCTGTCTATATATATATATGTATATAAATAATACTGGATACTGGATCTGTGTACTATTGAATAGGATTCTATGCAGTTTTTCCTATGGCCATTCTGTCAGTTGGACAATTCCCCACAGACAGTAGATCAGGAGGTCTGAATTCAATAATCGTCATTCAACTTGTACACTTTGTTAAATCTGTTAACTGTCACGTTTCTGGCTTCTGACAGTCTGTTCTGATGTAAAAACGTCCACTCTTTACAATATAGAACAGATCGTCTGGTGTAAACACATCGACTCTTTACAATATAGAACAGATCGTCAGGTGTAAAGACGTCGACGCTTCACAGTATATAACAAATCGTCTGATGTAAAGATGTCGACTCTTGACAGTATCGAACTGATCGTCTGATGTAAAGATGTCGACTCTTGACAGTATGGAACTGATCGTCTGATGTAAAGACATCCACTCTTGACAGTATGGAACTGATCGTCTGATGTAAAGACATCCACTCTTCACAGTATGGAACTGATCGTCTGATGTAAAGACATCCACTCTTGACAATATGGAAATGATCGTCTGATGTAAAGACATCCACTCTTGAAATGATATAACAAATCGTCTTATATTTGGATCTCGGATGTGAGTCGGTTGTCTGCCTTAGTCAAATATTACGCTAAAAATGAAGTAACTCAACATATATATATATAACCTACTACAGCCGGCGGTCGCCTCTTGTGATGCCAAGGCAATCCGTAGGTTCGTGGCACTATTGACCTTTAGCCCCTTGACCCGTAACGAGTTTTCTGATTCAGCCGCTTTGTTGGATTTCATCATACATGCGGATTTCATGAAATAAGTTTCCGGTCCACAAGAAGGGTAGAGATCGGTAACTTTTATACGTATATTTTCATGCAGTTGTCCGTGTGTGCCGGTCTCCCTGGCCTAGGCGTTAGCGACTTTCTCCGTAATCCCGTATACTCCCGAGTAACGTGACGACGGCGAGAATCGGTAGCGGTTCTAACCGCGTCGGTAACTTACGGGTATGTGAGCCGGTCGCTCAGAAAGCAATGGCAAACTATTGAGCGTAATCTTGCCAAGAAATCAACAATCAGCTGAAAGATGCTGATGTTAACAGCGATGTCCTGTAAAGGATATGCAAACATTTCTTTTGTGCGTGTTTGCGCGTTTGTGCGTGTGCGCGTGTGTGCGTGTACGTGTGTATGTGTGTGCCCGTGCGTGCGTACCGTGTATGTACGCGTGTGTGTTTGTTGTTTCTGTACTGACGAAGGCTTTGGAGGTAACGTGCATTTTGTTACTTGTGTTTGTATTCTAGTAACGCTTGCTGTCTACTTCATGTTTATTTTGTGTGTGTGTGTGTGTGTGTGATAAAGTAGAGGCGGTCAGTTTTCAAACAATGAAGATTCTTGATTATTAATACGGGATACGTTGGCATTTAGGCATGCTTCAAACAATAAAGATCCTTGATAATCAAAAGGGGATACAACGTTGGCATTTAGGCATGCTTCAGACAATAAAGATCCTTGATTATCAAAAGGGGATACTATGTTGGCATTTAGGCATGCTTGAACCAATAAAGATCCTTGATTATCAATAGGGGATACAATGTTGGCATTTAGGAATGCTTCAAACAATAAAGATCCTTGATTATCAAAAGGGGATACTATGTTGGAATTTAGACATGCTTCAAACAATAAAGATCCTTGATTATCAATAGGGGATACTATGTTTGCATTTAGGCATGCTTCAAACAATAAAGGTCCTTGATTATCAATAGGGGATACAATGTTGGCATTTAGGAATGCTTTAAACAATAAAGATTCTTGATTATCAATACGGGATACAACGTTGGCATTTAGGCGTGCTTCAAACAATAAAGATCCTTGATTATCAATAGGGGATACAACGTTGGCATTTAGGCATGCTTCAGCCAATAAAGCTCCTTGATTATCAATAGGGGATACTATGTTGGCATTTAGGAATGCTTCAAACAATAAAGATCCTTGATTATCAATAGGGGATACTATGTTGGCATTTAGGAATGCTTCAAACAATAAAGATCCTTGATTATCAATAGGGGATAATATGTTGGCATTTAGGAATGCTTCAAACAATAAAGATCCTCGATTATCAATAGGGGATACAACGTTGACATTTAGGCATGCTTCAGCCAATAAAGCTCCTTGATTATCAATAGGGGATACTATGTTGGCATTTAGGAATGCTTCAAACAATAAAGATCCTTGATTATCAATAGGGGATACTATGTTGGCATTTAGGAATGCTTCAAACAATAAAGATCCTTGATTATCAATAGGGGATAATATGTTGGCATTTAGGAATGCTTCAAACAATAAAGATCCTCGATTATCAATAGGGGATACAACGTTGGCATTTAGGCATGCTTCAGCCAATAAAGCTCCTTGATTATCAATAGGGGATACTATGTTGGCATTTAGGCATGCTTCAGACAATAAAGCTCCTTGATTATCAATAGGGGATACTATGTTGGCATTTATGAATGCTTCAAACAATAAAGATCCTTGATTATCAATAGGGGATACTATGTTGGCATTTAGGAATGCTTCAAACAATAAAGATCCTTGATTATCAATAGGGGATACTATGTTGGCATTTAAGAATGCTTCAAACAATAAAGATCCTTGATTATCAATAGGGGATAGATACTATGTTTTCATTTAGGCATGCTTTAGAATCCGACTCTCTGGCGAAGGGGTTACGAAATCTTACCGCGATGGAAACACAGCTGCGAGCGATACGAAAGCAGACCGCTTTGCGTTGGTTTTTATACAATCCGATAATTCAGAACAAATAAATAACTGGTGAATTATTAGGTCAGTTAACGGTACTATATATTGTGATGAGGGCATTATAGCTTGGGCATCCAGGGTCAGAAGAACTTTTGCCAGGGACACGCCTGCAAATCAATCAATCATGTGCCGGAAAGCGTGGGCGGTCACGACTCCTGCAAAGGTTCTGGCCAAATAGTCTATCTGACCCTAGCGCATTGGCACCTTTCCGTGTTCACAGATGATAGTTTGGTACATTGTGCTTCAAAAATGCATAATAACTACAACACATGGCGGTGGCGAGTGTGGCTGATAAGGTCAATTTGTGCTGTAAATGTTCGTCCACAGTGGATGCATGTGAAAACATGGTCATTTCCACCATCATGCACCATGTTACGTCTATCACGCTCTCTGTGTGCTTTGTCTGCTATCATTTTCTCCTTTGTCTTTATTCCATTTCTGATACTTGCCCTCCATGCAACACGTCCAGCGGCGACTTGCTCCCAATGTGCATTACCAATGCCTGTATCAATCATGTCCCGCTTACACACATCTTTGTATCGTAGTAGAGGCCGACCCTGAGATCTCTTACGCATCTGTAATTCACCAAAAAAGATGTCCTTTGGTATTCTACCATCATCTATCTTTCTAACATGTCTTATCCATCTCAGTCTACGAAAACTGAGCATGGAATACACCGTCACACAACCTGATCTTTCCAATACTTCAGTATTTGTGATTTGTCTTGCCACTTAATACCAAGTATTCTTTGCAGACACCGCATATGAAAGCTGTTTAAACGTTTCTCTTGGTGTGAGTAAGTTTACCAAGTTTCACTGCCATAAAGAAGAATACTACGGACACAGGCTTCGTAGACAAGGACTTTTGTTTTGGCAGTAAGCTTCCTGTTCTCCCAGACTATGTTTGCTAACATGTTCATTGTTGTTGCTGCCTTACCAAACCTGATGTTGATTTCCTCATCAATTTACCTCTGATCCTAGATATGTAAAATGGTCTACCATCTCTAGTTCGGCGTCGTCAATAAAGATTGATGGTACCTCATGTTCACCTTGTGACATAATCTGTGTCTTCTTCTTGTTAATTGTTAAACCAATTCAGAACAAGCATTGGAGAATGCAGATAGTAGATGTTGTAATTCTTCCTCAGAGTGGGTTGTAATTGCAGCTTCATCCGGAAAAAGAAACTCTCTGATTAGTACCCTCCTAATTTTGGTCTTGGCCTTCAATCTCTTAGCATTATAGAGGCCGCCATCTGAGTGTGAGTGAAAGTACATACCGGCATCCTGATCACGAAAGGCATATTTCAGAAGAAGTGAAAAGTATAGAGGGTGGGGGGGGGGGGGCTAGCACACACCCTTGCTTAACTCCACTCTTGATTTCAAACTCTTCTGAAGTTGCACCATCAAACTAAATTATACTCTTCATGCCTGTGTGGAACGATTCCACACTGGACAGAAGAGTTGGTGGGCAGCCAATCTTCTTTAGTGCCTTGAACAGACCCTCACGACTGACCAAATCGAATGCCTTTGTGAGGTCGATGAAGGCAATAAACAGTGGATGATTTTGTTCCCGGCATTTTTCTCGCATTTGTCGCAATGAGAATATCATATCAATGGTAGAAAGGTTCAGTCGGAAGCCACACTGTGATTCGGGGTAGACTTGATCTCCCAGGACTTGAAGTCTGTGCAGAACAATTCTGGCAAATACTTTCCCAACAATACACAGAAGTGAGATACCCCTATAGTTGTTGCAGTCGCTCCGATCGCCCTTGTTCTTGTACAGTGTTATGATGCTTGAATCTTTGAAATCCTGTGGGACTTGTCCTTCTCGCCAGCATAGCTCTATTAGCTGGTGGATCTGTAGAGTGAGTGTGTCTTGCCCACTCCTGATAACCTCTATTGGAATCCCATCCTTACTTGGAGCCTTGCCAGATGGAAGTTCATTTATAGCACTCATAACTTCTGTTATGGTAGGAAGTGTGTCCAGGTGGTCAAGAGTTGGCAGGGCCTCTATGGCGTTGAGGGCATCGTCGGCTAGTTTGGTCTCACTTGAGTAGAGCTCTAAATAGTGCTCTACCCATCTAACCATCTGCTGTTTCTTATCAGTGATGATTTCTCCAGTCAAGGTTTTCAGTAGTGCACATCTTTTGATCATTGGACCGCAGGCTTTTTCCCCCCTTCATACATGCTTATGATGTTTCCTGTATCACTTCCGTTTTGAATGGATTCACATAACTTGATCCAATAGTCATCTGCGCACTGTCTGGCAGCCTTTTGCACATCTTTCCTAGCTTGCTTCAACTCATTGAGAGTGATACGCGTTGTTCTTTCCTTGTTTCTTAAGAGAGCTATCTTCTTTTTATCGATCAAGGGCTGCAGTGTCTGGCTGTTTGCCGCAAACCAGTCCTGCCTCTTATGATCCAGAGTGCCGTAAACCCCTACCGCAGTTTTATAAAGAGTTTCCTTAAGTTTACACCACTATTCATTTACTGCACAATTTTCTGATGTATCAGTGAAAGCGTCTTCAAGCTGTTGTTGAATCTCAAAGCACTTTTCAGGATCGTAGGTGTTAATAATATTAATACTTGGACTAGATTTGTGCTTAGCTGTGTAGACTATTTTTGGTCTAACAATTGCAACAATCAAAGAATGATCCGTATCACAGTCAGCACTGTGGCAACTTGGAGTTAATGATGTATGGTTCAGATGTTGTCTCCGTGTGATGATGAAGTCCAGCTGATGCCAATGGCCGAATCTTGGATGTTTCCATGTGACCTTATGCCTCTTTTGTTTTTAAAAAGGAGTTTGTAATACATAGGTCATTTCTGGTGTAAATGCTCCACCAGCCTCTGCCCATTTTCATTCATGCGACCGATGTTGTATTTTCCAAGGCAGGCACACTGGCCATGAACTCGAGTATTGAATATCACTGAGCATTGAAATAACCGAGCATATACATACAGTCATATTTTGGAACTGCCTTGATCACATAGTCTAACTCCTCATAGAATGAATCCTTCATATCATAAGGAGAAGTGAGAGTCGATGCAGTTGCAGCGAGAATGGTGTCTAAACCACAAGTCGTTGCCAAGTTCAGGATAATAGTCTTTCATTAACTCCAGCTGGAATTTCAATCATTCCCAGTAGCGAATTATTCACTGCAAAGCCGACATCTTGTTGCCTTTTTTTCTGCCTGCTCTCTACCCATCCAACCACAGGTGTAATTGTATTCCCTGAGTGAAACTTCCTCGGCGAGGCGAGTCTCCTGCAGGCCAGCAATGTCAATGTTAAGACGATTGAGTTCGGCATCAATCACAGCCGTTTTTCTCACATCGTCAATATTCGTCAAAGTCAGTGGAAAATCATGGACGCATGGTTCTTACGTTCCAGGTTGCAAGCCCTAGATTGAGGTTTCTATTTTTCTTTATATTAGTACCTTTTGCATTGGTTTTACAGCCTGCGATTCAGATTTCGTCCTAGCCCCAAGCACCCATTGAAGCAGGCAGGCTGTGGCGGATCAGCACCCAATTCGTCTGGGGCTGCCCAGCTTGAGGCGGACGGTAGCTGATCAGTGACACCTGTAGGTGTCTCCCACCGTCAGAGGTAACCCGTGGCACCCCATGTCTACGCCAATTGACAATGACTTATAACCCGTAAATGTTGCCTCTCGCTTTGATTCCGAGACCGGTTAAGACCAGGGATGAAGTTATTGCCTCTCCATAGCACAAATCTTGGGTTAAAATATAGAGATCATGTGTTGCCCATGCATGATCCCTCTCTCGGCCTGCCTAGTTCACTCCAGAGGAAAGGTAACACCTATGCATCTGGAACAAGACAAGCTGCTGAATCTGCCTGATCAGCAAAGCAATGCTCTAACTGTCCGCCTATCGGAGCTTCGATCCTAGACCAGCTGCCAACCAAGGCTTAGGGCCTGGTCTGCCCTGCCATGACATTTTGTCTTTAGGTTGCATTTCCTCGCAACCAGGATAAGGCTTGTATCCTTCCAATTGCGCTCTTTCACCCGAAGCCGTTGGCACAATGTGGGGTGTCGGGTTTGGTGAGCGCCTTCCAACATTCGGCGCTAACAGAAAGCAAGTAGTACCGTCTACTGTCATACGGTAGCTCAGTCATATCTGACTAAGACCTGACAGGAAGCGCAAGGAATATGTATTAAGGTGTGGTATATCTCAAGCCACCCGACACGACACAGGGTGATAGCTATCAGATGTGAAGTATTCACTTAAATGTACACACTCTAATAACACAGTTAGCTAACCTGAGCATGATACGTGTCATGTCTGCCAGATTGTCAAGGATGAAGTATAATTCTTTGTTTCACTATACATAAAAATTAAAATGATCGGGTTGACTGAAGGCAAAAGACATCTACGAATTTCCCCGCAAAATTAAGACTGTTTCTACCAACTACTATAGGGTTGTTGAGCAAAATCCTCATGATCCCAGCCGATATAACCTATGGGAAATGATACACCAGATATAACCTATGGGGAATAGTGCATTACATATAACCTATGGGGAATAATGCATTACATATAACCTATGGGAAATGATACACCAAATCTAAATAATTAGAACTGATACACCAGATATAACCAATTGGAAATGATACACGAAATATAAATAATGAGAACTGATACACCAGATATAACCTATGGGAAATCATACACCAGACGTCAAACATTACAAGAGATAACGTAAAATTCGCATCCCTCGTCTCTGTCTCTACAAAGAACCCAAAATGTATGTCTGAAATGTATCGCTTATCATGCCTTATATAATGCGAGTCAGCATCTTTGTAGCCCAAATCACTAAACTTATGGCTTGGCGAGATTGGCATCCATCGGCTCCTGGTATTTTACACACATTGCAATGGCAAGCGAGGCGTAGTTATATGATCGGGTCTCCCCTATGTCGTGTATCTGATGTATGATATTTCGTCTGTGCAAGGGTCTCCGGGTATATTACGTAGTTTTACAGGAACGTTTCAGTCCCGGGAGAGTGATCGTATTTCATGTTCGTGAAATCATTCTTTTCACAGTTATCAGTTGTCTCATCATCATCGTTTTCTTGGTGTTATAGCTATTTCACAGCATCGATTTCATCATCAGCATTATCGTCAATATCATCTTTTCTTAAAATCTTTCTTTTTTTTTTTAAATCTTCTTTATCTAGTAACATATTTTGCTTGTTAACACGACAACTTATGTATCTTTAATATGTTGTATGAGACATTTAGGGTGTTGCATGTTTACATGGACATGTCTTTAATATTTTGTATCACACATATAGCGAATTGTGTATGTATATATATATATGAAAGCACCTATAAAATGGTGTGTGTGTGTATGTGTGTATGTGTGTGTGTGTGTGTGTGTGTGTGTGTGTCTGTGTGTGTGTGTGTGTGTCTGTGTCTGTGTCTGTGTGTGAATTTGTATATAAAGAACATCTCATGAAAAAATCCTTGTCAATGAAGGTTTGAGAAAGAATTCCTGTATGTTACATTGAACCAGTTCTAACATGCGGCTGTCTGTCTGTCTGTCTGTCTGTCTGTCTGTCTGTCTGTCTGTCTGTCTGTCTGTCTGTCTGTCTGTCTGTCTGTTTGTCCGTCCGTCCGTCCATCTGTGTGTGTGTGTGTGTGTGTGTGTATTATGTGCGTGTGTCAGGTGCATATGAAGAACGTCTGATGCCATAAATCCCTGTCTATGGAGCTTTGAGACAGAATCCCTGCAGGTTACATTCAAACAGTGCCTACATGCGGATGTGATTCCTGGACAATTAGTAAGCCAGCTACAAATCCCTTGAGGCCCCAAAGATGTGGTTTTACAGAAGCGTGCCAGAAATAACTGCGACAGGCAATATGAAGAAATTACATGTGAAAGAACTGTGTGCTGGCGGAGGGACATTGGGTTCATTCAACACGCTGGAAGGTTCAGAATGCGATGGCAAACTACTAAAGCTGGGCTTGATCACAACGTCTAACAAACAACATGCAACAATTATGTTGCTGTTGCTGCTGTTGTTGATGCTGATGCGCTTGTTGCTGTTGTTTTTGTTGTTGTTGTTGTTGTTTTGTTGGTGATATTGCTGTTGTTTCTGTTGGTGATATTGTTGTTGTTGTTGTTGTCGTCGTCGTCGTCGTCGTCGTCGTTGTCGTCGTCGTTGTCGTCGTCGTCGTCGTAGTCGTTATTGTTGTTTCTCTTGGTGATATTGCTGTTGCTTCTGTTGCTGGTGTTGTTGTTGTTGTTGTTGTTATTGTTGTTGTTGTTGTTGTTGTTGTTGTCGTCGTCGTCGTCTTCGTCGTCTTCGTCGTCTTCGTCGTCGTCGTCGTCGTCGTCGTCGTCGTCGTCGTCGTCGTCGCGGGATCCGCACAGTGGAAGGATTGGAGATTTGCTCGCAATAGACGAGCAATATCTCCTGCGGTATCTCCGGCGGGCCTATTCCCGCTGGTTGCGGGATCCGCTAAGGTCAGGCGGGGAGTCTGACGATAGTGCACGCTTTACACAGGTCCGGACACTTGTGACTGACAGACGTCCTTATGGTCCAGGCGCGTACGAGGCCCTCACCTGTGGGACTTGGCTGAACGCCTCTAAGCCGGGTCCCTTGGGTTCCAGGGTCCGGCCATCACTCGCCACCTGCTCGTGGAGGCGAGGTATCGGAGGTTTTACGCTGAGCCGCCAGCGTCTGCAGCCTACCTTGTGCCAGACGTATTGGTTACCCATTCCTCTGGAAAACACAAGGCTAGGCCGAGAGAGGGAACATGTCGTTTGGGCACCACATGTTTCTTTGAAGCTCTGCCCAGGTATTGCGATGGAATATTGGCCACATTCCAACTCACATACTTTGGTCTGTCAAGACTGCAAGGTGCCACTCAGTCATATATCCTCTAAAAGTACTGGAGAGTGTTGGCCATCATTGGACATAACTTTATGAAGGGAAAATCCCAACTGCACCTCCCATTGGTAGAGGATGTAAACACACCTCGGTGTGGATAACGCAGAACTGGGGACCGAGTACTAACCGCAATACGTGGACAACTCTGCAGCAGAGCCGAGCAGGGCACCCACTTGTCCTGACAGTCGGAAATGGGTGTCAAAGGCAGAGTTTAAAGACCACCATGTGAATGTGGAAGGCAAATGGAAATCACCACATTATCTTCCAAAGACTTCATGGCCAAACTGAATGTAATTAATAGAGTGCTGAAATGCTATATAGAACCAATTTTGCTGTATGGTAGTGAATCTTGGATTGTAAATGAACAAATTAAGAAGAAATTAGAAGCAACAGAGATGAGGTGGGTTTTGTTTTTTGTTTTTTGTTTTTTTTTGTTTTTTTTAGTATATCCTTTACAGGACTTAGCTGTCAACACCAGCATCTTTCAGCTGTATGTTGATCTCTTGGCAAGATTACACTCAGTAGTTTGCCATTGCTTTCTGAGCGACCGGCTGCATACTCTCATAAGTCACTAGCGTGACTCGAACCACTTCTAATTCTCGTCCGCTCACGTTGACTACGAGAGTATTCGAGATTAACGGAAAAAGCTGATAACCCCTCGGCCAGGCAGCTGGCTTACTGAGACGAATTTTGCCAGTTCCTTGGACTGCCAGAGTAACTAACAACGATTGCCTGAAACAGGCGAATGAAACTAGAAGATTATATACAACAATAAGAAAGAGACAAGCAGCGTTCTTCGATCATGTGATGAGAAGAGAGGCATTGGAGAACTTCGTAACAATTAAAAAGATCGAGGGGAAAAGAGACAGAGGGAGACCAAGAGAAATAATGCTGGGTGGGTTGAGACGGTGGCATGCAGGTAAATCATCAGCAGAGTTGACCCAGAACACCAAATATCGAGATCCGTAGAGAGCACTGAATGCCTACGCCAGCTGGCAGGGCACTTGGTTATGATGATGACGATGATGATGATATAGGTAGGAGTTTTCCATTGCTTCAACTCAATTCAAATTGGCATTGCTTCAACTCAACTCAACTCAACTCAACTCAACTTGCAATTGCTTCAACTCATCTCAACTAAACTCAGCTTGTCATTGCCTCAACTTAACTCAACTTGCCATTGCTTCAACTCAACTCAGCTCAGCGCCATCGGCGTACTAGAAGTTTAATCGTGAGTGCTGTGGTCCATTCTTCGTGCGCGTGCGTGTGTGTGTGTGTGTGTGTGTGTGTGTGTGTGTGTGTGTGTGTGTGTGTGTGTGTGTGTTTTACACACACACACACACACACACACACACACATACACACACACACAATCATAATAATATTGCTGCTTGAGATTTCAAACTACACGCAGCCTAGCGACTGAAATCCGTGATCTGTCACGTCTGCTCCACCGTGCTAACATGATGTCTATTTGCTTAACAAATTTGTATTATTTCACGCTTTCTCCCACGTTTTGCCGACTTGTCACATGTATTTTAGTTTCGAGAAGCGAAAGTCACTGGATCCTTCAACTGCTAACCAAGCTATTTAGCACCAGTCGCGTGCTTGAGAAATTGTAAATAACGAGAGCGACAGTTGAGAATGAATGTAATCATTCTGTCTTCATACGTTTGAGATTGCTTTTCAGAGAAGGTTACAGTCTTTGTTTTACTAATAGTGTAAAATAAACTTCTTCTTCTTCTTCTTCTTCTTCTTCTTCTTCTTCTTCTTCTTCTTCTTCTTCTTCTTCTTCTTCTTCTTCTTCTTCTTCTTCTTCTTCTTCTCCTTCTTCTAACTCTTCTTCTTCTAATAGTAATAATAAAAGCAATAACAACAGTAACACAAGTAGGAATAGTTGCATTAGATGTATTACTAGCAGTAGTAGTGGTAGCAGCACCAAAGTAGTAGTACTAATATTAGTATTGATAGTAGTAGTAGTAGTAGTAGTAGTAGTAGTAGTAGTAGTAGTAGTAGTAGTAGACGTAGTAGTAGTAGTAGTAGTAGTAGTAGTAGTAGTAGTAGTAGTAGTAGTAGTAGTAGTAGTAGTAGTAGTAGTAGTAGTAGTAGTAGTAGTAGTAGTAGTAATTATAGTAATAGTAGACGTAGTATTATTAGGTGAGTCTGCGTGGCGAAGTGGTTCAGCCAACTCCCTCGGGCTCCGAAGGTTGTGGGTTCGATTCCGGGCCGCATCCTGGGGTTCATGAGTGTATTTTTTCTGAGACTCCTGTGGGTCGTCGCTGAAGCTACCTAGTTTGTCCTTTGTGCGACGCTTTCCTCGCTGCGGAAAGAGACTGGGCCATAGGGATAAAAACTCGGTGCAATAAAGTCGACCCTGTAGCCTTTTAAATGACTTAATTTTTTAAAGTAGTATAAGGATTGTTCATTTGAATCCCGTTCCAATGGCTTTATTACAATAGCATGAAGGAAACATTAACAGGTGTGGTAGAATTAAACAAAGCATTCATTTTGGATGAATTATGCACCTTGGGTTGGTCAGAAGAAGTCGCCGTAGGCATTCAGGCAAGCATCCCGTTGCTTAGGTAGGCGGCGAATGCCGTCAACAAAATAGGATTGTGGTTGCTCACTGAACCAAGTGTTTACCGCGTTCATTACGTCTGCATCTGTGTGAAATTGTTGGCCCTTGAGAGCTTTTTTTAGAGTTCCGAACAAATGAAAATCACATGATGACAAATCAGTACTATAGGCTGGATGTTGCATAATTTCCCACTTCTTCCAAGTTAATGCTTCCTGCACAATCTTTGCGACATGCGGACGAGCATTATCGTGAATCAAATTCACACCGCGAGAAAGCATGCCGGGTCGTTTATTCTTGATGGCTGTTTACAGCTTGTCTAGGGTTTGCAAGTAGTGGGTAGAGTTGATGTTGACACCAGGTTCTTTAAAATCGGTCAACAATAGCACTTCATGGTAAAAAAAAGTGCTCTGCATAACCTTACCAGTGGAAACCTGTAACTTGAATTTGTTGGCTTTTGGTGATCCAGCATGCTTCCATTGCATGCTCTCTCTTTTGCTGCTCGGCTCAAAGTGGTGACACCATGATTCATCGCCTGCCACTATGTTGAAGAGAAATCCATCACCCTCCACTCTGTAATGCAGCAAGTAGTTCAATTCCATCCTATGCGTTCCTCTTTTTGGTGGTCGGTCAACATTTTTGGTACCCACTGTGAACACACCTTCCGATATTGTAGTTTCTTACGAACGACCTTTTTAATTGTCCCAATTGACACATCAAATTCTTTCGCTAGCGAACGAATGCTTTGACAGCGGTTCATCTGTACTGCTGCATCAATTTTGGCGATGGTTTTTTTTTTTTTCATTTGCAACAATATGCACTTGACCCAGTCTATCACTGTTGTCTTCTTCACATATTTGTTACCGTACGCTGCCTGCATTCTTTGATGAATGTCCACTGGTCGACATCCTTCAAATGTAAGAAACTGAATCACCACTCTTTGAGCTTCTTTGGACGGATTCTGGATCAACCCGGCCATTTTCTCAACGGTCAGAAACAGAACCTATGCATCATGGGACAATAAGCACATGCTCTTTTATTCATTGGTCAGTACTTATCACATGCCTATGACATGATCATGTTCAACGTACGCAATAACGCGCGGTGCGGGAAGAACGGATTTCAAATGAACGCTCCTAATATTATTAGCATCAAAAGCATCTGAGATGTTAGTAGCAGTATTAAAAGCAGTAGTAGTAGCACTGGTAGCAGAAGAAGAAACATCAGGGTAAGAAAAAGAAAAGAAGGACGACTTACACAATAAAAAGAAAAGAGTCGAGAAGCTAAAATTCGTGAACCAAATTGTTGTTTTCTTTTACCCCAAAAATGCCAAAGATCACGTTTTTGAATTGGAATAAGCTTTTAAATATCACGTCTGGACATTTTGTGTGAGACGTCTACAGTGTATTTCTCTGTTTGTTGTGTTCCTTCCGAGTTCAGGCCTTTTTTCTCTCTCTCTCGTTCTCTCTCTCTCTCTCTCTCTCTCTCTCTCTCTCTCTCTCTCTCTCTCTCTCTCTCTCTCTCTCTCTCTCTCTCTCTCTCAATCTCAAATTCAGGCTATTTATAGCGCTTTATCGCACATATTTCCATTTTTCATGAACGTATGCGGGTGTACTTGTATGTGGGCCAGATATACACTAACATATACAGAAGCAAGTCTCTTTCAGAAGACAATTCCAAAATTCAACCTACGGGCAGTCATTTTAAAAAGCAAACGCCACAAAGCCAGACGTGTTTTCTGACCGTCGAATTGACAGACAGACTTACCAACCAACAGACCAACATACATACATGAGACAGATATGCTTGCAGTCAGGCAGAGAGACGGGCTGACAGAAGAAGTACAGACCAGGCAGGCAGACAGACAGACAGACAACTCAGACAGTAGATAGAGAGACAGACAGACCAGCCAAAGAAATAGATAAAGCTACAGACAGACAGACAGACGGACGGACGGAAGGACGGACGGGCGGGCGGATGGACGGACTGACAATGGCTAACAGTATATTTACACAACATCAGTATTATCTAAATCACTTAATGATTACCTCCCTGCGGGGGATCAAATGTCGGCTGTCTGTTCTGATATTTCCCACGCTGAAATATAGGACAAAATTAATGCCTTACAATGGAAGCCATACATTTATCATCATTACTGCCTTGGAAGTTGTGTCTTGAGAGATAAGTATCCTCTTGCCAGTTTCGGAAAAATAGCTTCATCGGAACTTCTATTTTTCCCTATAATAGACAATGAATTGCAAAGAGGATTTCTTAAATTGTTGTGTCTTAGTTCTAGTGATGTTGTGTGACCCACAATAAAGAAAATATAAATGTTGATGAGGGGTTTACGGGGAGAAGAAATTAACTGATTCACTGCCGTGTGCCAGTATACTGTCACAGTGGAACGATTTTGGCACTCGTGTGCCAGTCTACTGTCACAGTATAAACAGTGCTTTATTTGTTCCAGTTCTTATGTTTCCGCAATTTTTAGTTAACTTCGGTAACTTAAAATTGAGGCAGAAAGATTTAGCAGTGTGAAACAGGCCGCTAGCATCCATATCTTTTTTTTTAATTTAGAAAACGTGTTTGTTGTGATTTGAAATGATTGTTGTGATTTGAACTTCAAAATGACAACACCTTCTGGTTCTGGATCTCATTTTTAATCAAATTATCGTTTTAAACAATTTTATATTATATTTATTGTGATTTAAAGGACTTTGTGGAAGATTATAAACCTCATACTACGTGCAGTATTCAGTAGTCAGTTAGATTCTTTCGTAGTATTGAAAACAACACTAAAAGCGAAAGTTCGTCATAACATGTCATAATATGATGGCACATATCGAATTATGAATGCGCTATTGGGCCACATTTATGCCCCTAACATTGTTTTGCCTATCACAAAGTATTTAAGGAGTATTTAAATAAATAAATTTAAAATAATAATATTTATAACTAAATAGAAAATAGTGTTTATATTCTTTTTCTCAGTATAATATGGCTGGTGTGTTACTGATATTTTCCATTTTGTGTGAAACATATGTGCTTCAAAATATTATGTTTTAGTTGTGTTTTATTGGTGTTATGGAGCAGTTCTTGTGATATTCTTGAACACAAGTGGTGTGTAACATTATTCAGTAAATTACACAGGATCAACATAAGAGGATTATTAATACAGCCTGGCATGTAAACGTCTTGTGCGATAACGACGAGGTAAACAGGATCAAATGCTACACCGTAAGCCAGCGTTCAATCCTGACTTCTCGTTTAGACAGCAATGGCAAACTATTTAATGTAAATTTACCTAGGAAATCAACTTACGGTTGGGGTTGATCGCAACGTTTTGCGAAGATCATGCAACATTGAACACAGTTGATGATGTGACAGTAGAAATAGAGTAACAGTTGATGATGTGACAGTACACATAGAGTAGCAGTTGGTGATGTGTCAGTAGAAATAGAGTAACGGTTGATGATGTGACAGTACAAATAGAGTAACAGTTGATGATGTGATAGTAGAAATAGAGTAGCAGTTGATGATGTGACAGTACACATAGAGTAACAGTTGATGATGTGATAGTACAAATAGAGTAACAGTTGATGATGTGACAATACACATAGAGTAGCAGTTGATGATGATGATGATGATGATGATAATGATGATGATGATGATGGTTATGGATGATGGATGATGGATGATGGATGATGATGGATGATGATGGATGATGATGGATGATGATGATATATTTCCAAGGTGAATTTTTTTTAAAATCCCCAAAGAAAAACGTGCCCAATTGGGGGAAAGTACAAGAACAGTCGCTTGATCAGACCCGACCATATTCAAACATAAACATAATATTGTTTATGAAGCCAACAATGCCAAACAAGAAACACATAAAGTTATCCACGTCTGCGGCTACAACCATCCATCAAAAATATAATCAAGAAATGGCAGATCATCAATTATGTAGGAAAACACACAGTAGCACACGAGTTACAGCTCGCGACATCTCGTGCCTTCTAATGGACAACAACCTCGTGCAACATGTCGGCTCCAATGTGTTTACTCATTTATTTTCCAGGATTTGTATGAGGCTTTTCGCCGTGGCTTTGTTTATTTTATATCCTGGCTTTGTTTATGTTCTGCCGTGGTTTTGTTTATTTTCTACTGTGATTTTGTTTATTTTCTATGCTGGCTTTGATTATTTTCTACCGTGGCTTTGTTTATTTACTACACTGGCTTTGTTTATTTACTACACTGGCTTTGTTTATTTACTACACTGGCTTTGTTTATTTACTACACTGGCTTTGATTATTTTCTATACTGGCTTTGTTTATTTACTACACTGGCTTTGTTTATTTACTACACTGGCTTTGATTATTTTCTATACTGGCTTTGTTTATTTACTACACTGGCTTTGATTATTTTCTATACTGGCTTTGTTTATTTACTACACTGGCTTTGTTTATTTACTACACTGGCTTTGTTTATTTACTACACTGGCTTTGTTTATTTACTACACTGGCTTTGATTATTTACTACACTGGCTTTGTTTATTTACTACACTGGCTTTGTTTATTTACTACACTGGCTTTGATTATTTTCTATACTGGCTTTGTTTATTACTACACTGGCTTTGATTATTTCTTACACTGGCTTTGTTTATTTACTACACTGGCTTTGTTTATTTACTACACTGGCTTTGTTTATTTTACTACTACTGGCTTTGTTTATTTACTACACTGGCTTTGATTATTTACTACACTGGCTTTGATTTATTTACTACACTGGCTTTGTTTATTTACTACACTGGCTTTGTTTATTTTACTACACTGGCTTTGTTTATTTACTACACTGGCTTTGTTTATTTACTACACTGGCTTTGTTTATTTACTACACTGGCTTTGTTTATTTACTACACTGGCTTTGTTTATTTACTACACTGGCTTTGTTTATTTACTACACTGGCTTTGATTATATTTTACTACTACTGGCTTTGTTTATTTACTACACTGGCTTTGTTTATTTACTACACTGGCTTTGTTTATTTACTACACTGGCTTTGTTTATTTACTACACTGGCTTTGATTATTTACTACACTGGCTTTGTTTATTTACTACACTGGCTTTGTTTATTTACTACACTGGCTTTGTTTATTTACTACACTGGCTTTGTTTATTTACTACACTGGCTTTGATTATTTTCTATACTGGCTTTGTTTATTTACTACACTGGCTTTGTTTATTTACTACACTGGCTTTGTTTATTTACTACACTGGCTTTGTTTATTTACTACACTGGCTTTGTTTATTTACTACACTGGCTTTGATTATTTTCTATACTGGCTTTGTTTATTTTCTATCGCTGCTTTGTTTATTTTCTATACTGGCTTTGTTTATTTTCTATACTGGCTTTGTTTATTTTCTACCGTGGCTTTATTTATTTTCTATACTGGCTTTGTTTATTTTATACCGCTGCTTTGTTTATTTACTACACTGGCTTTGATTATTTTCTATACTGGCTTTGCTTATTTTTATACTGGCTTTGTTTATTTTCTATACTGGCCTTGTTTATTTTCTATACTGGCTTTGATTAGTTTCTATACTGGCTTTGTTTATTTTCTATACTGGCTTTGTTTATTTTCTATACTGGCTTTGATTAGTTTCTATACTGGCTTTGATTAGTTTCTATACTGGCTTTGTTTATTTTCTATATTGGCTTTGTTTATACCATGGCTTAATTTATTTTCTATACTGGCTTTGATTATTTTCTACACTGGCTTTGTTTATTTTCTATACTGGCTTTGTTTATTTTCTATACTGGCTTTGTTTATTTTCTATACTGGCTTTGATTAGTTTCTATACTGGCTTTGTTTATTTTCTATACTGGCTTTGTTTATTTTCTATACTGGCTTTGTTTATTTTATACCGCTGCTTTGTTTATTTACTACACTGGCTTTGATTATTTTCTATACTGGCTTTGTTTATTTTCTATACTGGCTTTGTTTATTTTCTATACTGGCTTTGTTTATTTTCTATACTGGCTTTGATTAGTTTCTATACTGGCTTTGTTTATTTTCTATACTGGCTTTGTTTATTTTCTATACTGGCTTTGTTTATACCATGGCTTAATTTATTTTCTATACTGGCTTTGTTTATTTTCTACACTGGCTTTGTTTATTTTCTATACTGGCTTTGTTTATTATCTATACTGGCTTTGTTTATTTTCTATACTGGCTTTGATTAGTTTCTATACTGGCTTTGATTAGTTTTCTATACTGGCTTTGTTTATTTTCTATACTGGCTTTGTTTATTTTCTATACTGGCTTTGATTAGTTTCTATACTGGCTTTGTTTATTTTCTATACTGGCTTTGTTTATACCATGGCTTAATTTATTTTCTATACTGGCTTTGTTTATTTTCTATACTGGCTTTGTTTATACCATGGCTTAATTTATTTTCTATACTGGCTTTGTTTATTTTCTACCGCTGCTTTGTTTATTTACTACACTGGCTTTGTTTATTTACTACACTGGCTTTGTTTATTTACTACACTGGCTTTGTTTATTTACTACACTGGCTTTGTTTATTTACTACACTGGCTTTGTTTATTTACTACACTGGCTTTGTTTATTTACTACACTGGCTTTGTTTATTTACTACACTGGCTTTGATTAGTTTCTATACTGGCTTTGTTTATTTTCTATACTGGCTTTGTTTATTTTCTATACTGGCTTTGATTAGTTTCTATACTGGCTTTGTTTATTTTCTATACTGGCTTTGTTTATACCATGGCTTAATTTATTTCTATACTGGCTTTGTTTATTTTCTTACCGCTGCTTTGTTTATTTACTACACTGGCTTTGTTTATTTACTACACTGGCTTTGTTATTTACTACACTGGCTTTGTTTATTTACTACACTGGCTTTGTTTATTTACTACACTGGCTTTGTTTATTTACTACACTGGCTTTGTTTATTTACTACACTGGCTTTGTTTATTTACTACACTGGCTTTGTTTATTTACTACACTGGCTTTGATTATTTTCTATACTGGCTTTGTTTATTTTCTATCGCTGCTTTGTTTATTTTCTATACTGGCTTTGTTTATTTTCTATACTGGCTTTGTTTATTTTCTACCGCTGCTTTGTTTATTTACTACACTGGCTTTGTTTATTTACTACACTGGCTTTGTTTATTTACTACACTGGCTTTGTTTATTTACTACACTGGCTTTGTTTATTTACTACACTGGCTTTGATTAGTTTCTATACTGGCTTGTTTATTTTCTATACTGGCTTTGTTTATTTTCTATACTGGCTTTGTTTATTTTCTATACTGGCTTTGTTTATTTTCTATACTGGCTTTGTTTATTTTCTACCGCTGCTTTGTTTATTTACTACACTGGCTTTCTTTATTTACTACACTGGCTTTGTTTATTTACTACACTGGCTTTGTTTATTTACTACACTGGCTTTGTTTATTTACTACACTGGCTTTGATTAGTTTCTATACTGGCTTTGTTTATTTTCTATACTGGCTTTGTTTATTTTCTATACTGGCTTTGTTTATTTTCTATACTGGCTTTGTTTATTTTCTATACTGGCTTTGTTTATTTTCTACCGCTGCTTTGTTTATTTACTACACTGGCTTTGTTTATTTACTACACTGGCTTTGTTTATTTACTACACTGGCTTTGTTTATTTACTACACTGGCTTTGATTAGTTTCTATACTGGCTTTGTTTATTTTCTATACTGGCTTTGTTTATTTTCTATACTGGCTTTGATTAGTTTCTATACTGGCTTTGTTTATTTTCTATACTGGCTTTGTTTATACCATGGCTTAATTTATTTTCTATACTGGCTTTGTTTATTTTCTACCGCAGCTTTGTTTATTTACTACACTGGCTTTGTTTATTTACTACACTGGCTTTGTTTATTTACTACACTGGCTTTGTTTATTTACTACACTGGCTTTGTTTATTTACTACACTGGCTTTGTTTATTTACTACACTGGCTTTGTTTATTTACTACACTGGCTTTGTTTATTTACTACACTGGCTTTGTTTATTTACTACACTGGCTTTGTTTATTTACTACACTGGCTTTGTTTATTTACTACACTGGCTTTGTTTATTTCCTACCGTGGCTTTGTTTATTTCCTACACTGGCTTTGATTATTTTCTATACTGGCTTTGTTTATTTTCTATCGCTGCTTTGTTTATTTTCTATACTGGCTTTGTTTATTTTCTATACTGGCTTTGTTTATTTTCTACCGTGGCTTTATTTATTTTCTATACTGGCTTTGTTTATTTTTATACTGGCTTTGTTTATTTTCTATACTGGCTTTGTTTATTTTCTATACTGGCTTTGATTAGTTTCTATACTGGCTTTGTTTATTTTCTATACTGGCTTTGTTTATTTTCTATACTGGCTTTGATTAGTTTCTATACTGGCTTTGATTAGTTTCTATACTGGCTTTGTTTATTTTCTATACTGGCTTTGTTTATACCATGGCTTAATTTATTTTCTATACTGGCTTTGATTATTTTCTACACTGGCTTTGTTTATTTTCTATACTGGCTTTGTTTATTTTCTATACTGGCTTTGTTTATTTTCTATACTGGCTTTGATTAGTTTCTATACTGGCTTTGTTTATTTTCTATACTGGCTTTGTTTATTTTCTATACTGGCTTTGTTTATTTTATACCGCTGATTTGTTTATTTACTACACTGGCTTTGATTATTTTCTATACTGGCTTTGTTTATTTTCTATACTGGCTTTGTTTATTTTCTATACTGGCTTTGTTTATTTTCTATACTGGCTTTGATTAGTTTCTATACTGGCTTTGTTTATTTTCTATACTGGCTTTGTTTATTTTCTATACTGGCTTTGTTTATACCATGGCTTAATTTATTTTCTATACTGGCTTTGTTTATTTTCTACACTGGCTTTGTTTATTTTCTATACTGGCTTTGTTTATTTTCTATACTGGCTTTGTTTATTTTCTATACTGGCTTTGATTAGTTTCTATACTGGCTTTGATTAGTTTCTATACTGGCTTTGTTTATTTTCTATACTGGCTTTGTTTATTTTCTATACTGGCTTTGATTAGTTTCTATACTGGCTTTGTTTATTTTCTATACTGGCTTTGTTTATACCATGGCTTAATTTATTTTCTATACTGGCTTTGTTTATTTTCTACCGCTGCTTTGTTTATTTACTACACTGGCTTTGATTATTTTCAATACTGGCTTTGTTTATTTTCTATATAGACTTTGTTTATTTTCTATATAGGCTTTGTTTATTGTCTGCACTGGTTTTGATTATTTTCTATATAGACTTTGTTTATTTTCTACCGTGGCTTTGTTTATTTTCGATACTGGCTTTATTTATTTTCTATATAGACTTTGTTTATTTCCTATCGTGGCTTTGTTTATTTTCAATACTGGCTTTGGTTATTTTCTACACTGGCTTTGTTTATTTTCTATATAGACTTTGTTTATTTTCTATATAGACTTTGGTTATTTTCTATCGTGGCTTTGTTTATTTTCAATACTGGCTTTGTTTATTTTCTACACTGGCTTTGTTTATTTTCTATATAGACTTTGTTTATTTTCTATCGTAGCTTTGTTTATTTTCAATACTGGCTTTGTTTATTTTCTATCGTGGCTTTGTTTATTTTATACCGTGGCTTTGTTTATTTTCTACCGTGGTTTGGTTTGTTTTCTACCGAGGCTTGGCTTATTTTCTACCAAAGCTTTCGCAACTAGATGGTCAAGACTTGGGGGAAATCTGCAATCTACGCTCACCAATGTTACTGTCACAGTCGTTGATTTTGTAAAATATGTTACGTGGTTGTAAAGAATCTGTAATCATGTGATACTTATAACCTGCTGACTATAGCAATCGCTGTCGGCCCAATATCCCATAATGTGCTGGCAAAAGCAATCGACTGTCGGCCGAATGTCACCGTAATGTGGTGGATTTACTACTCGCTATTCGACTCAGTGACCTTGCTGTGTTGTGGCTATAACGCTCGCTAGTCGGCTCGGTCATCCAGTCACAAATCATGTTTGAGGCGTGATGTTTTCACATGACCCGCTGACTCGTAAAATGAGGAGCGAGATATCTTCTGAGAGGTAAGGTGTTGAAGTGAACAATTACACAGTGAGACAGAATGAGACATAGAGAGGTGAGTGAGAAGGGGAGAAATAGATGTGTCCGGATCCATCTATCCTCGTGACAAGAAGAAAATGAATAGGTAGAAGATGGTGAGAAGAAGAAGATGATGACGGACGAGGAGGAGCCAGAGTTGGGAGAGATGACGAAGGGGACAACAACATTGAAGTGGGAGAGTCGAAAGCAACAGAAGAAAAAGAGGAAGAAGGAAGTCAGAAAGAGAAGAAGACGAGGAGGACAAGAATGAAGAAATGTACGTAGACGAAGGAGAGGAAGATGATGATGATAATGATGTTGAGAGAAGAAGAAAGAGAAGGATGTATGGGAGAATGGAAGGGCGACAGGAAGGAGAGGAAGAAGAATAACAAGAACAAGAAGAACAAGAACCAGAGGAATAAGAATAATCAGAAGAAGGAGAATCAGAAGAAAAAACAAAGACGACGGCGTTCGACTAATGCACTTTTCTGACTGCCCCGACAGTAACTCGATAAAGAAACATGTTGTTATTTTCTAACGTCATGGTTTCTTCAGTACACATATGTTAATATTGCATTACCTCTTAAATGTCATTCTGTCTCTTCGTACTGAGTTGAATTACCGCGGCTCCTGATTACCTTGGTCTATTTTTGGATAGATACACAAGAGGACTTCACATGAAAACCTTAAAAGTGTGATATAAATTACAATGACCATGCCATTGTCTTGTAGCCTGTCAATATTATTGTTAAGAATTCCAAGCACATGATATCACGACGCAGACGAAACGGTGACATCATAAGGACAGTTTAAAGATGGCCGCCCCACTTTTGACATTCACCAAAGAGGAGCAACATTCTTTTATCTGTTTTCTTATTTTTAAATCAGTGAAACCTATAGAAATCCATCGGTGAATGAAGGTCCAGTGTGATGATGCACGGCTGTCAGTCCTGCAAGTGTATGAGTGGAGTAGGAAGTTTCGAAAAGGCGTAACTTCTGTGGCAGACTCTTCACGGCCGGGTCAGACACACCGAGTAGTGACTCCAGATTGGTTACACACGCGATATGTTTTTCTCCCACATGAATCCAAGCACTTTGTCTGAGCTGGAGGACTTGCATTGAACGCAGTGGTGACTACTTTACCATGAAAAATTTGTTCTGTACTTTTTCAGAATATATTCATCAAATTTAACAAACAAAACATAATATAAACATGTAAGGTTTTCATTTTAAGTCCCCTCGTATATAGCTCACTTATCCTTACCAGATGTATCTATGTCACCTCAAATGACCTGGGGGAAACAAAAACGATTCCTAAGGCTCTGTTATAATTAAGTCAATACAGGACATTGTAACACTTAAACAAGTCGCTTAAAAGTTCGAAACACAGCTGCTCGTGATTTGGCAGCAGTCCGCGATGTGCAGGGTTTTAACGAATTGGTATGGAAGTCGGTCGTTCAGAAAGTATTGGCAAACTACTGAACGTAAACTTTCCAAGACATCAACAACAGCAGCAAGCATCACCTGGATCTTTTCTCCTGGGCATGCCGGTGTGCTGGGGAATGAACAGGCGGCTCGGCAGAACTTGGTGGAGTATTGATGCATGACAAGGCAGATGTGGTTGCGGCCTTGTGGGAGCACGTGTACACCTCGGAGGAGCAAATGGATCACCATAGTCTGGTTAGAATGAGGCAGCGAGGAGTGACGAGGGGATCTGGCCGACGCTCGACGCTCAGAGGAAAGGCGAGACGGACATATAATCAGATTGCTACTGGAACTATTAGTGTTGGAACTCATCGCTGGTTGCTGAGGATGGGGACGGAGCGCTTATGGGAATGTCCCGAATGCTGTGATGTCGGTTCCTAGATCAATCAATCAATCAATCAATCAATCAACAACAGCAGTAAAATGCTGGTGTTGACAGCGATGTCCTGTAAAAAGGATATGCACACAAAAAATCAGCACTGGGTGGGTGATGGGGTCAGAATCACACCAGCCACTTTTACTTCCCAAAATATTTCTTGGTACTTAATTTAGGTTGGGTCGACCTGGTCTAGCATGTAAATTTCTAACATGCGATTCCTCCAGTATCTGCTGTAGGAATAAGCAAACCGGGAATTCCCATTTAGCTTCAAGCATGTTGTCGATTGTGTTATTTTTACAGTGTTTCCTGTTCACATATGCTTCTACTCACAATTATAATGACCAGAACAAGAAAGAACATACAAATGAAAATTGGTGAAGAACAGCATGGATTTGTCGAAGGTGCAGGTACAAACAAAACAATATGCACACTACAGACAATAACAAAACAATCAATAGAGACACAGAAAGGCAATTATCTGTGCTTCATAGATTATACTAAGGCGTTTAATAAAGTAAAACATGATGAACTGATTAAAATTGTGGAAGATAATACTGATGGGAAAGATCTTATAATAATAATAAATATTTACTGGATTCAAATAGAGCCATTAAAATGGGAATAAAGAAGGTAATTATGAACACTTAAAGCTATGAATACGACAGGGGTATATTTTGTTACCTGATCTCTTCTCCCTCTATAGCACAGTAATAATGAGAGAGATCAAAGAGAAGCCAGGAATACAAATAGGAGGTTATAATATAAGCAATATACTCTATGCAGATGACACAGTAATGGTGGCGGATAATACAAAAGATCTACAATTGTTGGACTTTGTAGTAACACAGAATGCAAAGAAAGGACTCTTGTTGAACATCAAGAAAACAGTAACAATGGTCACATCAAAAGAAAAGGTGACACCAATCTATGAAATGGAAATAGAAGGGACAATGCTTAACCAAGTGAATAATTTTAAATACCTAGGGGCATTTATAACATCACACGGAAGATGCACAACAGAGATTAAGAGCAGAATAGGGCAAGCAAAGGCTGCAATTCAGAAAATGAAAAGTATTTTATGCAGTGGGTCACTGTCACTGAATGTAAGAAGAGAGTGCTGAAGTGCTAAACAAAACATGTTTTACTGTATGGCAGTGAATCATGGAATGTATATTAACAAACTAGGAAGAACTTGGAAGCAACAGAGATGTAGTTCCTAAGACGAATGTCGCGAATTCCTTGGACTGCCAGAGTTACTAACGGCGATTGCCTGAAATAGGTTAATGAAACTAGAACACTATATACAACAATAAGAAAGAGACAAACATATTTCTTTGGAAATGTAATGACAAGACAGTCATTGGAGAACATCGTGACAGCTGGAAAGATCAAGGGGTTAGAGGCAGAATCATACCACGGGAAATGATACTGGATAGCTTGAGACGGTGGCATGGGGGAATATCAGCAGCAGAATTGATCCAGAACGCCAAAGAAAACCATGAACGCTAACGCCAACTGACATGGCACTTGATGATAATGGTGATGATATGCTAGTTAACTGCATAACCCGAGTTTCAAATCCCGCAGATTGTTTTAGTTCTTTCTTCATGAATAGTCACACACTGCTGACAATTATTGTCCGCCTTTCTTCACGAATAGTCACACATTGCTGACAATTATTGTCCGCCTTTCTTCATGAATAGTCATACATTGCTGGCAATTATTGTCCGCCTTTCTTCATGAATAGTCATACACTGCTGACAATTATTGTCCGCCTTTCTTCATGAATAGTCACACACTGCTGACAATTATTGTCCGCCTTTCTTCATGAATAGTCACACACTGCTGACAATTATTGTCCGCCTTTCTTCATGAATAGTCACACATTGCTGGCAATTATTGTCCTCCTTTCTTCATGAATAGTCATACACTGCTGGCAATTATTGTCCGTCTTTCTTCATGAATAGTCATACATTGCTGGCAATTATTGTCCGCCTTTCTTCATGAATAGTCATACACTGCTGACAATTATTGTCCGCCTTTCTTCATGAATAGTCATACATTGCTGACAATTATTGTCCGCCTTTCTTCATGAATAGTCACACATTGCTGGCAATTATTGTCCGCCTTTCTTCATGAATAGTCATACATTGCTGACAATTATTGTCCGTCTTTCTTCATGAATAGTCATACATTGCTGACAATTATTGTCCGCCTTTCTTCATGAATAGTCACACATTGCTGGCAATTATTGTCCGTCTCTCTTCATGAATAGTCATACATTGCTGACAATTATTGTCCGCCTTTCTTCATGAATAGTCATACATTGCTGACAATTATTGTCCGCCTTTCTTCATGAATAGTCATACACTGCTGACAATTATTGTCCGCCTTTCTTCATGAATAGTCATACACTGCTGGCAATTATTGTCCGCCTTTCTTCATGAATAGTCATACACTGCTGACAATTATTGTCCGCCTTTCTTCATGAATAGTCATACATTGCTGACAATTATTGTCCGCCTTTCTTCATGAATAGTCATACACTGCTGACAATTATTGTCCGCCTTTCTTCATGAATAGTCATACACTGCTGACAATTATTGTCCGCCTTTCTTCATGAATAGTCATACATTGCTGGCAATTATTGTCCGCCTTTCTTCATGAATAGTCATACACTGCTGACAATTATTGTCCGCCTTTCTTCATGAATAGTCATACACTGCTGACAATTATTGTCCGCCTTTCTTCATGAATAGTCATACACTGCTGACAATATTATAGGACGCCTTTCCTTCGCGAGACATTTCTTGGTACCAAATTCGGGCTTGTTCGACCTGGGAGTCTGAGACTGTTTTAACATTAGCACTGGCTCTCATGGGGATGGAACCCATGACATCGGGCCGGCAGGCGAACGTCTAGCCTCTTGCCTAGCCAGGCTCCCAGAATTGAATACATATCTTATAGTTTACCTTATTTGCACTTGTATTGTCGACACTGACTTAATATAATAAGAGATCATGTCGATAAATATTGATGACGTATCATGTTATGAGAAGAAATGGATGGGAGAACTTAGTGACAACTGGCAAGATCGCAGGGAACAGACCAAGTGGAAGACCGAGAGGAAAATACCTGGATGGCTTGGCCACATGGTATGGACGAGACGGGAACACTGTGCTGATCCACGACACTGGTGACCGAGTTAAATGGCGAGTCATGACCGCCCAGGCTTTCCGGCATGGCACATGATTGATTGATTGATATTGACTTCTCGTTACTGCTATCGCCGGTCGTGAGAGTATTTGACCTAGAATAGGCAGAATTCCTTACCCGACAATATTTATCGCTACCAGACAGTCTCTTGAAATTATGGCTCGTTATAAGAATGTCTAAAGCAGTGGTTCTCAACCGGTGGGGAATACCCCCCCTCCCAAAAGGGGGGGGGGGGGGGATTTTGGGGTTTCCAGGGGAGGGGGGGGGAAATGAAGATTATTTCAAGATCGCGTTAATACAAGAACCGATACTTGATCTTGTTTTTCCCTTTATACTTTACTGTTCTGTACGTCTCACTCTTCTAAAATTCATTTTATAAAGTAAGTAGACCCACAAATCACGTTTTATGTGGACGTCTAGACTTGTCTTAGTATGTGCCTCCATTATTACGTATACTGTGTTGGGGGGGGGGGGGGATTTTTAGGTAGGAAATACGAAAGGGGGGGATGACGTTCTGAAAATATGGTGAAGGGGGGCACGGGCCAAATTTTTAGGTAGGAAAGGATGGGGAGGGGGGGAATGACGTTCTGAAAATATGGTGAAGGGGGGCACGGGCCAAAAAATGTTGAGAACCACTGGTCTATAGGGATGCTCCCGATAGAAGAGATGGAATTCGCTTGTGAGACAAACGGCAGAAGGTGAAGACCACTCGTGTTGGTGGGTAGACCTCCCACGAATGCCTAGTTTATCTTGCTGGTTGCCAAAAACTGTTAGTAACCCACCCCCGTAAAGTACTATTATATTTTCACACACTCACTGGCACACCTTGCGCTCAAAGAATCATGAGTGGAGTGTGTGCGTGCAAGTACAATTTAATTATATATTATTGTAATTATTTTTTTTTTTAAAGAGAATAAACAGATTCTTAGTTCAACGGGTGAATTGGGGTCAAATGACAATTGTATTTTTAATTAATACAGAAAGGACAACCATGCTACTCTTTGTTTGAGTCCTCACTTTCATACAGTTGCAGACACAGACACACGCAGACAATGGTTTGGTTCATGGTCGCCTGGGACGTCTTGATCCCGTCTTGGACTAGGGCTGAGCTTAGTCCTGGTTAGGTATGAGAGTCTATACCAGCAGGTATTCGATGCTCCTCTGGATTCTCCAAGTGGTGGCGAATCAGCTTTTCAATAACAGTCCTCTCGATTCTGGTTTAAGCAGTCACAGTAACGAGGCTCCTTAAATGATAGGGGGGGGGGGGGGGGAGAAACAATCGGATACCCCTTAGTGTCTTGGTTATGATCTAGTGACTGAAGGGTGGTTTCGTGCGTATCTGTCTGTGTGTATCAGAGTTTGCAGAACTATGAATGATTCAAGGTATAGTTTGGAGATATCTTGTAGGGCGTGCTGATCCGAGGTATAACAAAGTAGCCTATGTGAAAAAGGTTCCAAAAGTGGAATCGTCCAAAAGCATTCGGTCAAGTGGCTTAAAATACATACAGGCCTACAGATTTTAGTGTGAACAAGACCTTACAATATGTACACGTTTGTAAACTTGGCGTAACTGAGGTGTATTATTTATCTGCGCCTATTTCCTTAATAACATTATCGGGAAGTCCTGGGGCATCCAGGATGGTTCCCAAGATAGCTAAGAAGATACCAACAATAATACAGCAAACTCACACATTAAGCATCACACACAGAGCAAACGATTGTCGCCAAGGAACGGTGAAGTGTGACCCAAAGAATATATAAGATCTAGTACACAATACTAAGGCAATCACGCAAGGTGGCTAAGGCATTCAAGAAGTCTTGCTTTAGGATGTCTCAGTTATCCTCTTTGAAGTCTTTGCTTCCCAAACTCAGTTTCCTCAACATAAAGTCTATGAGTTTTTCTTCTGAAACTCAATGTCACGCTGTTCGGCGTGGCTTTGGATAATGGTTACGTAATTTTATATTTTATTATACATCACCCTCCCTGGCCGAGGGATTAGCAGCTTTCTCCGTAACCCCGAATACTCTCGTGGTTGACGTGAGCGCACGAGAATAGGAAGCGGCTCGAGTGGCGCCAGTGACTTATGAGAGTATGGAGCCGGTCGCTCAGAATGTCGTGGCGTGCTGATGAGCGTAATCTAGCCTAGGAATCAACATACAGTTGAAAGATGCTGATGTTGACCGCAATATCCTAAAACAGGATGGAAACGCGGAAAAAAAAAAAATATATACATCACCAGGTAATGATGCCAGCATGTGAGAATCATATTCCACATATTTTTTCTACCTTTTCTTCAAGTTATCGCCGGGTTTTTTATGTTCCGACTTTCCTCATGTTCTTCACACTTTCAATATATATATATATATATATATATATATATATATATATATATATATATATATATATATATATATATATATATATATATTCCACTGGCACCTTGCCGTCCTGACAGACGATAGTTTGTGCTTCAAAAAGGCATAATAACTTTTACCTATGGCCGTAGGGAATGTGACTGATAAGGCCAAATCGCGCTGTAAATGTTCGTCCACAGTGGGTGCATGTGAACACGTGGTCATTTCCACCATCATGCACCATCTTACGTCTCACACACTCGGTGTGTGACTTATCTGCAATAATTGTCTCCTTTGTCTTTATTCCATTTCTGATGTTTGCACTCCATGCAACACGTTCAGCAGTGATTTGCTCCCAATGTGCATTATCAATGCCTGTATCAATCATGTCCCGCTTACACACATCTTTGTATCGTAGTAGATGCCGACCTTGAGATCTCTTACCCATCTGTAATTCACCAAAATTTATGTCCTTTGGTATTCTACCATCATCCATCCTCCTAAGATGTCCTATCCATCTAAGTCTACGAAGACTGAGCATGGAATAAACCGTCACACAACCTGATCTTTCCAATACTTCAGTATTTGTGATTTTGTCTTGCCACTTAATACCAATAAAATTTGGTGGAACTGCGGTAAAGCTGTGAAAGTGTAAACAATATAAAATGACACAAAGTAGTGCAGCTTTACATAACAGAATTAAGACACACACAGGACGTTGCGGCGATTAGCATTCATCAGCAAACAAACACATTCACAAACACAACAGACAGTCAAGGAGATCTCCTGTGATTGCATCAGAAGGTGACGACAGGACGAGAAGAACAAAAGGATGAGAAAATTAAAGCAATGAAGAGAAAATGAGAAATGAAAAAAATGTTCATACTCACCTCACAGTTCCGATCTGGTGCCAATGGCCGGATCTTGGATGTTTCCATGTGACCTTATGTAGCTCCTTTGTTTTAAAAATGGAGTCTGTAATACATAGGTCATTTCTGGTGCAATGCTCCAGCAGCCTTTGCCCATTTTCATTCATGCGACCGACGTTGTATTTTCCAAGGTACACTGGCCATGAACTCGAGTCCTTGCCCACACGAGCATTGAAATCACCGAGCATATAAATGTAGTCGGATTTTGGAACTGCTCTGATCACGGAGTCTAACTCCTCATAGAACGAATCCTTCACGTCATCAGAGGAATCGAGTGTCGGTGCATATGCAGTAATAATGGTCGCAAAACCACAAGAGGTTGCCAACTGCAGGGATAATAGTCTTTCATTACCTCCTGCTGGAATTTCAATTATTCCTAGTAGCGAATTCGTCACTGCAAAGCCCACACCATGTTGCCTTTTTTGTGCCTGCCCTCTACCCTTCAAACAAAGGTGTAATTGTTTTCCCTGAGTGACCTTTCCTCAGCGAGGCGAGTCTCCTGCAATCCAGCAATATCAATATTAAGACGATTGAGTTCGGCATCAATCACAGCCGTTTTTCTCACATTGTCAATATTGGTCAAGTCAGTGGAAAATCCTGGACACATGGTTCTCACGTTCCAGGATGCAAGCCGTAGCTTGAGGTTTCTATTTTTCTTTTTTTATTAGTACCTGGTGTACTTTTTTTTACAGTCAGCGATTCAGATTTTATCCTAGTCCCAAGAACCCAATGAAGCATGCAGGATGTGACGGATCAGTACCCAATTGGCCGGGGGCTGCCCAGCTTCAGGCGGGCGGTAGCTGATCAGTGACATCTATAGGTGTTTCCCACCGTCACAGGAAACCTGTGGCGCCCCATGTCTACGCCAATTGACAATGACTTATAACCCGTAAATGTTACCTCTCGCTTTGATTCCGAGATCGCTTAAGACCAGGGATGCAGTTATTGCCTCTCCATAGCACAAAGCTTGGGCTAAAATATAGAGACACCTTGTGCAGCATGATCCCTCTCTCGGCCTGCCTAGTTATATATATATATATATATATATATATATATATATATATATATATATATATATATATATATATATATATATATATATATATATATACGTATTCAAATTAAATGTCTCATATTTTACATCCACGTGGCATAAATATACATAATCGGAAGGATTGACTGGTGCACTGAAATGAGTGTTGTTATCCACCCGGAAAAGGCGGCTGTGTTATGGTGCTCTCTGGACAACAGGATTGTGAAAGATGATGCCCCAAGCCTCATGATAGATGGCAGAAGCGTCAACAGAGAGAACAAACTTAAGTATCTGGGAATCACATTTGACAGGAGTATGTCCTTCAAGGACCATGTGGAGACGGTTGTGACAAGATCTCAAAAGGGACTCAATGCACTTAAAACTATGGCTGCAATGGACACAGAGCAGAGAATGCTCTTCACACTATACCAGCACTTGATCCTCTCAGTGATTGATTATGGACTAGGACTGCTCACTGTATCAAAGAGTCAGCTGGTGAAATTAGAGCGCATACAGAATGAAGCTATGCGGGTCATTCTGGGATGCACCAGAGACACCCCAGTAGTGTGTATGCGTTACATCCTTGGTCTGCCTACTGTTGCTGGTAGGCACAAGGTGATGCAAGCAAAGGCATACCTCAGAGTAGCTGCAGACACAGATCACCCGTTGCATGAGGCGCTGGACGTAGTTAAGGGTCAGATACTGATAAGAGGGAAATCATGGATGGCTCAGGCGGAGGATACGATCAGACAGGTGTGCCCCTTGGAGAACATCAGGCGAGGAGAGGAGTGGGTCAGAGTGCCAGCCGAGCAGTCAGACTTGTGCAGGGTTATAATCACATTGAGCCGGGAGTGCAGGGAGTGGCCAGCAGGGGCCACGGAAGTGGAAATTCAGCAAATAATTCAGGAAAATTCTCGCCCGGGTGATGTGATTATCTACACGGATGGGTCGGTGTTGAGAGGTAGGAGAAGTGCCTGGGGTTTCTTGGCAAAGACTAATGGTCGGCGTTTGGTGCAGGAGAGCCTGGCGTATGGTGATACTACATCTAGCTTAAGAATGGAGGTGGAGGCGGTCAGTGCAGCTTTCCGCTGGATAGAGAACACGATACATACACACATTGTGATTGTTACTGACTCAGAAAGCATGCTGAGGAGGGTGAGAACAGGCAAGCTTCGTGCAGAGTGGCTTGCTTCGCTTCGGAGGTCACGTGTAGCAAGCATCACCTGGATCGTTTCTCCTGGGCATGCCGGTGTGCTGGGGAATGAACAGGCTGACAGATTGGCTGGCTCGGCAAAACTTGGTGGAGTATTGATGTATGACAAAACAGATGTGGTTGCGGCCTTGTGGGAGCACGTATACACCTCGGAGGAGCAAATGGATCACCATAGTCTGGTAAGAATGAGACAGCGAGGTGTGACGAGGGGATCTGGCCGATGCTCGACGCTCAGAGGAAAGGCGAGACGGACATATAATCAGATTGCTACTGGAACTATTAGTGTTGGAACTCTTCGCTGGTTGCTGAGGATGGGGACGGAGCGCTTATGGGAATGTCCCGAATGCTGTGATGTCGGTTCCTAAATCAATCAATCAATCAATCAATCGGAAGAATTTCTTAGTCTTTTCAGTATAGGAAAATAATTCTGTCCAAACCTCGTTATTATCTAACGCTTATCTATTCGTTAGTTAGTCGACAGATCATCCTCATTGCACATCGAACCATTCAGTCCATAAGTGCTCGGATCCCCTCCTCAGCAAATCCCGCAACGTGAGCGGCTCACGACACCAGTTCTGTGTTGATTAATCAATCTTCTTTGGCTACCTGCGTAGTGTCTTGTTTGGTAAAACCTATTTTAATTTGCATTTCTCGCAGTCTGACCATGGTTGTAGATTCACAGTCATCGCCTGGTTCTCGCAACAGTCTTACTTCTCGTAGAGCATTCAGAATGTCAGCCTGGTCCATGGCTCGTCGGCCCTCCACAGTAGCCTTACCTGCGAGCTCGTCAGCCCGCTAATTTCCTTGTACTCCCGCATGCCCTGGCACGAAGATGAAACTAATCTTTACCAGCTGAGACCTCTCCAGAGACAGCAACCACTCTCTTCGGATCCACCCCATTTCTATCCTCTTGAGCATACTCATTGAGTCGGAAAGGAAACATGCCCTTGTGAATGTCTGTGTCTCGAGCCATGTTATTGCTTTACTTACTACCATAACTTCCATAGTCTGGCTACTTGTGGTCTCAGCAAAAGCACCAGAGTCCTCCTTCACAATTTTCCCTTCGGCCTGCGCCGTAAAAGCCCATGAGCTTCTCACATGTCGGACGACCGACCCATCTGTGTATATGACAAATGAATTACCAAAATACGATAAGTAGGTTGTGAGCTTTACTAGAACACGATTACAAGAAACAAAATGTGTATATGACAGCATCACCGTCTAGCGAATTCTCGAACATCAACGCTTGTACTTCCGCCTCCACAGCAGCCGGATTTTCTTGTCTGCATTTTCTGTCTTGTTGGATGCAGACTGAAAGAGACTTACAGAAATCTTTTGGCACTTGTACCCACTCCTCGCCAGGTTCTAAGTCCTCACCTGAACATACCTGTTGAAGAATGTCCTCGGCTTGACCCATCCACGACCTTCCTCTTGTTAACCTACTGCCCTTCACCTTCATAATTTCATTATGCAGAGGATGTTGTGTGTTTGCGGTAATAACGCTTATCTATTCTTTTAGATCACTTATCCTCGGTGTTGCGCAGAACTTCGATTCCTAAAGGATAATCAAGCAAGGATTGGACTTGATTTTAAGAATCTCTCTCTCTCTCTCTCTCTCTCTCTCTCTCTCTCTCTCTCTCTCTATCTCTCTCTCTCTCTCTTTCTCTCTCTCTCTCTCTTTTCTCTCTCTCTTTCTTTCTTTCTTTCTCTCTCTCTGTCTCTCTCTCTCTTTCTTTCTCTCTCTCTCTCTCTCTCTCTCTCTCTCTCTCCTCTCTCTCTCTCTCTCTCTCTCTCTCTGCGTCTTTTCCTTATGTCAGCCGGCCTGAAGTTGAAAGTTTTCCATCTCTGGTCCGCCAGTACTAAATGCCTATTGCATTTTACCCTAGGACTCGGAGGTGAAGTTAAAACTATATCCCCGGTCACATTAACTTGATAGGACTAGATAAGGGGTTGATAACGAAGGAGCACAAAATATGACGTCAGCTTCAATCTATGACGTGGTAATAATAACCGTCCCTATTACTGCTGGGTACAACTTCGCATAACGTCATTATTTCCCATTATAATGCTATTCTCGGATCAGAATTTAATTTGTACGTCAGCGCTACTGTAGTAAACTTTATGCCCTCATAGCGATCGTATTCGCAATCTCGTCACAACTGCTACTTATACTATTATTGTTTAGACTCTTCACTGGTTGTTGAAGATGAGGATGGAGCACGTATGGAACTGTCCAAGATGTTGTTATGTCGGTTCTTGACACAATTCACTGGCTTCTCTTTCAGTAAGAATTGACATAATAATGAACGTAAGATTGCCTAACAAAAGGCAAACAACCTATAGGGGTTGTGTGTGGTAGCAAAGTCCTGCAAAGAACATACATATCTGTTTTTTTTTCTTTTTTCCATTGCGTCACTGGGGTTATGAAGATGTAGCAAGATCTGAGACGCGTTTATCTTAACAGACACTTGCGGTCTAGCCGCTTTGTTACAACCAATCACGTGGTATACAGTCATGCAAGGCTACGGATGAGTATCTGTATGTAATTTTTTTCCGCGTTTCCATCCTGTTTCAGGATATTGCGGTCAACACCAGCATCTTTCAGCTGTATGTTGATTCCTAGGCTAGATAACGCTCATCAGCACGCCACGACTTTCTGAGCGACCAGCTCCATACTCTCACAAGTCACTGGCGCGACTGGAATGGCTTCCAATTCTCGTGCGCTGACATCAACCACCAGAGTATTCGGGGTCACGTAGAAAGCTGCTAAAATCTAGGCCAGGGAGCCGGCATCTTTAAATATATATATATACATGAAAAACATTACATGGATATATATATATATATATATATATATATATATATATATATATATATATATATATATATATATATATATATATATATATATATATATATATATATATATATATATCCATGTAATGTTTTTCATGTAATTGTATCTGTGACTGTTTGTGGTTTGCGTGCTGAAGTAGGCTTTTGCCGCAATGTCCATTTTGTTATCTGTGCTTGTGTTCTAGTAAAGCTCACCGGTTCCAATTCTCGTGTTTCTTGTCATTGTTTATATGACGTACTTTTGCCTGTCCCGATATAACACGTCTCATATACCACGAGAGACTCAATTATCCAAGCTAGGTTTCTCTCTGTAACCCACTAGATCCCAATGGGTTCTAGGATATTTCTCAGTTTACTGCATGGTTAGACGAAGAATACCGAATGTTTACAGTGCATTACCAGGTTGAATATTTCAGCTCCCCCAGCTCCAACATTATGGTACGCCCCTGGTTTAAACATGGTTATTGCATCAGACAACACGCATAGAACAGAACGGTAATGAAAAATGAAAATGCAAATTAGTTAACTACTTCTCTTTCAAGTATTCTTGAATTTAGAAGTTACCGTAACGAACACGATATTTCTATCTTGACTTTTCTCACAAGAGCACTCGATAGGGATTTCGGAGCTTGTGTGTGCGCTCGGCCAATGATGCTGCGGCCATAATTTTGCATTTTATACCTCTCGACTATTTTCTGTTGTGTTCTTGCCATACGTCATTGTGTGTAATTATACGTTTTTGTCTTCCATTTGCTTCTCTCGCTCTCTTTCATTTTATTTGAAATTTGAAATAAAGCTGAGGTATTGCAGCTGCAGATATTACCGGATCAATCATCGAACGGGAAACGTGGTGGCGTAATGGCCAATAGGCTTGCCTTGCGGTGTGATTTTCATGTGTGTGAATCTCTACGGTAGTTGCAATTTTATTTTAAACAAAATTGACCCAAGTCGATCCAGTCTAAATTGAGTACAGTGAAATATCGTGGAAAGTAAAGGTGGAGGGTATGTTATTGACACACATCGCGTAATGCTTTGTCTATAAAAAATATATATGGAAGTAGCACGATGTACACAATAAGCATCGTTTTGTTCAAATTAGTCGTTTAATTATTCATCAAAACCTGAAGAACATTGCACACGATGAGCATGGACTATTTTAACAGAAAAAGAAGAATCGAGAAACTGCCTTACGTATGAAATACTAGTCAAAAGAAGCGAAATAAGACAGACGCGGCGATATGTTGAATTCTTGAACAGCTGTACAATAGCTAATACTGTAAGCAACGTCTACTTCGTTAAAATAGATGAGAGACAGGAGCGGAGAGACATGGTCGCCAATGTCTGTTCTACACCTGTCACCTGAATTAGCACAATATGCCATTCAGCATTGACGTCACAGTACTTGGGTTATGGCTTTTTTTTCTCTGTCTTTTCAGAAGATCTTGTAAAGTAGGGGTACTTGTAGTTTCAGTGGTCATTAAACTAGGCACGCGTCTACTCCGTCCTCAACTACGATTCTTCCTGCTATTGCCAAACCATGTCAACGGTGGGTGGAGGGAATAACAGAGTCCATGGGAATCTCCATATATTAACCCCATAAACGAGCACTCTGAAGCTGTTTATATTTCACCTCGAAACCGCATGTACAAGAGGACCAAGATGAGATGAGATGAAATGAGATGAGATGAGATGAGATGAGATGAGTGCCAAACTGGATTTGTTATTCCAAGTGTAGTAACCCATGTGTCCATTGTTTTGACATCTAAGAAACAGAAACAGAAATAAATGGCCACCCAATAACGTAAAACAGTGACTTAGTAAATGTAACATCGTCACACTTGATACAGTTCACGTAGTAACTGCTTCAGCATTGTCAAATCCTCAACTAACTTGTCAACTTCACATGTAAGGGCGGATGGCATGAATGTATAATACGTGTGTCTTGTGTGAAATTCCTTGCGCATCAAAATACCTACAATTTTATTTCTTACATCCCCCACTGCCCGTATCACAAATCAACTGTATTTTGCCAGCTTTCTTGCAACTCAACACGTTTCACTTTTATTTGTCGATCACTCCCACCTCCCCTACCCCGTGCTTGCAGTCGTCACACATTTGCATACGCCTCCCCGATCATTTATACGTTTCCGTCATTTATTAATTACACGAACTGAACAGTGGAGTTAAACTGCCACCGCTGTTTCAATCTCGGCCCTAACAGATCTCCCAGACGTGTTGACGCCCCTGTATCGTCTCTCAGCCGGCTCTTACAATCTGTGATATTAACTCATGAATATGCATGTACCAGATTTTGCTGTTTCTGGTGGCAAAATAGAAAACATGTCAGAAGAAAATCTCATGGAATTCTGCAGTAGTTTATTTTTCATTCCCACATTATATTCTTGCATATAGGCAGGGGAGAGATGGGGAGCAAACAGCCCAGGAAATTACAGGCGACAATAGAGAAAGTGATTGACAGTTGCTCTGAAATGAGTGCTGTCATCCACCCGGAAAAGGCAGCTGTTTTGTGGTGCTCTCTGGACAACAGGATTGTGAGAACTGATGTCCCAAGCCTCACGATAGATGGTAGAAGCGTCAACAGAGGGAACAAACTGCAGTATCTGGGAATCACATTTGACAGGAGTCTGTCCTTCAAGGACCATGTGGAGACGGTTGTGACAAGATCTCAAAAGGGACTCAATGCACTTAAAACTATGGCTGCAATGGACACAGAGCAGAGAATGCTTTTCACACTATACCAACACTTGATTCTCTCAGTGATTGATTATGGACTAGGACTGCTCACTGTCTCAAAATGTCAATTGGTGAAATTATAGCGCATACGGAACGAAGCTATGCGGGTCATTCTGGGATGCATCAGAGACACCCCAGTCGTGTTTATGCGTTACATCCTTGGTGTACCAGGAATTGTGTCAGGAAGTAAAGGCGGCTATATGATACTACCACATCTGCCACCCAGTGATGGTTGGTCTGTGAAGTTTAGCTCTAGCAACATGTGTCTGGTATACCTTCAGGTGTGTACACAGGTCTGTACGTCTGTCTGGTGCACCTTCAGGTGTAAACACGGAGTCTATACGTGTGTCTCGTGCACCTTCAGGTGTGTACACGGGTCCTGTAAGTGTGACTGTGCACCTTCAGGTGTGTACATGTGCGTCTGGTGCAGCTTCAGGTGTGTACACGTGGCTTGTACGTGTGTCTGGTGCACCTTCAGGTGTGTACACGGAGTCTGTTCGTGTGTCTGGTGCACATTCAGGTGCATACACGGGCCTGTAAGTGTGACTGTGCACCTTCAGGTGTGTACCCGTGTACACGCGTGTCTTCTGCACCCTCAAGTGTGTACACGTGGCTTGTACGTGTGTCTGGTGCACCTTCAGATGTGTACACGTGGCTTGTACGTGTGCCTGGTGCACCTTCGGTGTGTACACGTGGCTTGTACGTCTGTCCGGTGCATCTTCAGGTGTGAACATGGAGCCTGTAAGTGTGACTGGTGCACCTTCAGATGTGTACGTTAAAAAGTTCTTGGATTATGCAGAGTCTCAGTGAGTAAATAGCTGCGCCGTCTGCCTCTTGCTCCGAAGGTTGTGGGTTCGATTCTTGGCTGAATCGTTCGGTTCACGAGTGCAATTTTCTCGCAGACTACTTGAGGTCATCTTTGAGAGACAGAGGCCGCCCTGTGGGAACAGAACGCGCCATCTGGGATAAAAGATGGTGCAATAAAGTTGATTCTCTCGTCGTTTTTATACGTTCATTATCAGGACATTACCAGAAATATTAAATTTAGAAATTTAGTGAAACAAATGGCAAATACCATAATTAATTTCATAGCAATGAGTGAGAGGACGTGGAGATAATCTGGAAAAATAACAACGGAGAAACACACGATAATATATTGAGGAAATGATAACGACAAAAATATGAGTAGGACTACCATTTGACAAAGGAAACAGCTGAGACAGTTAGTGATTACTTGAGTTTTCAGAACTGGTCATCATGTTTGCAATCAAAGGCAAGCTAATGAATATAAATACCATCCCAATATATAATCGTGTGTGCAATCAAAGGCAAGCTAATGAATATAAATACCATCCCAATATATAATCGTGTTTGCAATCAAAGACAAGCTAATGAATATAAATACCATCCCAGTATATAATCGTGTTTGCAATCAAAGGCAAGCTAATGAATATAAATACCATCCCAATATATAATCGTGTTTGCAATCAAAGACAAGCTAATGAATATAAATACCATCCCAGTATATAATCGTGTTTGCAATCAAGACAAGCTAATGAATATAAATACCATCCCAATATATAATCGTGTTTTGCAATCAAAGACAAGCTAATGAATATAAATACCATCCCAGTATATAATCGTGTTTGCAATCAAAGACAAGCTAATGAATATAAATACCATCCCAATATATAATCGTGTTTGCAATCAAAGACAAGCTAATGAATATAAATACCATCCCAGTATATAATCGTGTTTGCAATCAAAGACAAGCTAATGAATATAAATACCATCCCAATATAATCGTGTTTGCAATCAAAGACAAGCTAATGAATATAAATACCATCCCAGTATATAATCGTGTTTGCAATCAAAGACAAGCTAATGAATATAAATACCATCCCAATATATAATCGTGTTTGCAATCAAAGACAAGCTAATGAATATAAATACCATCCCAGTATATAATCGTGTTTGCAATCAAAGACAAGCTAATGAATATAAATACCATCCCAATATATAATCGTGTTTGCAATCAAAGACAAGCTAATGAATATAAATACCATCCCAATATATAATCGTGTTTGCAATCAAAGACAAGCTAATGAATATAAATACCATCCCAGTATATAATCGTGTTTGCAATCAAAGACAAGCTAATGAATATAAATACCATCCCAAGTATATAATCGTGTTTGCAATCAAAGACAAGCTAATGAATATAAATACCATCCCAATATATAATCGTGTTTGCAATCAAAGACAAGCTAATGAATATAAATACCATCCCAATATATAATCGTGTTTGCAATCAAAGACAAGCTAATGAATATAAATGTTATACCAGTATTTGCACCAATAAGATGCAGCAGCGAGACAGAAATAAAGTTATATTATTAAAAAATAGAAATGGCGATCGTCAGACTAAATTACAAGAAGTGGACCTAAGACTTGGAGATTTGAATACACAAGTTGGAAAGGCAAGAAGGGAAGATGTGGTTGGTGACTTTGATGTAGAAATAGGAAATGAACGAGGAGAAAACTGCTAGAAATTGAGAAAATAAATAATACATCGACTGGAGACACATATTTTAACTAAATCAGCGCCAAACAAACCGTTTGTTTGGACAATACATGGTACACAATGAAATGAACAAATATTATAATGAAACCTTCCGTTGACTGATTGTTGAAAATGAGGAAGTTCACCGAAACGAAACAAATAGACCTTTGACCTTGGTACGGCGATATGACACACTTCGTTCCTAATCGTATATTACATTTTGCGAAATATCCTTCGGCACTGTATTAGTTGCCTGCTCCGTGAAGAAGGCGTTACAGACGCAATTCGTGATCCCGTTTACCCGCGTTTGAAACACAGCTCCCTGCGATTTGGCAGCAGGCCCCGTGCGTTGGTGTTTTTACTAAATGATATAGGTACCGGTCGTTCAGAAAGCAATAGCAAACTACTGAACGTAAGCTTGCCAAGAGATCACAACAGCAAAAACTGCTGGGGTTGACTGCGACGTCCTGTAAAGGATATGCAACTAAATTGAATTTAACTGTATTGGTTAACTATCTTCAGAGACGACTACTCACAAGGTAAAAACCCGATACAAAAAAAAAACTGATTTAAAGTGACTAAAAACTGATTAATAACAGATATAAAATTGTGTTACTAAATGTGAAGATATTCCCTGGATCTTATTGTAACGATGATGACGTCCCACACATGCAAGGGAAACCGAGGGTTAGAACATTACATTTAATTGGGACTTTATATGATCAGGTGGGAGTCACCAAGGTAAACAGGGGTTTAGAACATTACATTTCATAAGGACTTTATCTGATCAGATGAGAGTCATCATGGTAGAATGGATAAGAGCGCCCGGTCTTAAATATTCAGTTCCCTGATGCCGAGGTAGCGGGTTCAACCCCTCCCACGGTTAGTTGGACTAACATGTTGACTTGTACTTGATTTGGTGACGTAAATTACAAGTACCTTATAAGTCGGAGTGGGTCCGTCTGATGGCGATGAACACTGATAATATGGAAAGCAAATCCGCATGCAAAAATCAGTCTAGCGCACAAGACCACAAAACTGGGCTACGCTGAAGTCAAAGCGTGCGAAAGGAAAACAAATATTGACAGATCAAGAAATTCAACAACAATACGGGTATATACAATGAGTATGAAGAATACATACCGTGTAATATCTTAAATAGAAAGCATACGTGAATTCTTGGAAATACGTATAAACTCGATTACACATACAAGCAAAGATATAATGGCCAAAGAATACAAAAAGCTAAACAGAAACGGTGACTGAAGAAATCTTCAGTTTAATGGACAAAAGAAAGAAAAATAAAAATAAAAAAGAAGACTAGGATGCGACCATTAAGAACTAAGAGATGATTGCGTAAAGTCAAAAGAAAGTTGATGTATCCAGCAGTGGAATAAAATTTAATTAAATTCTATTAACGATACAAAAAAAAAAAAACATGCACAGGAAAAGCAGTGAGTCGACAGAAGGAGAAATCAGATTTAACATTTTTATGTGCTGCTTCTGGTCATCTGGGTGTTGACATGGTATGGAATTTTCTGTTGAGTCGATCTGAAGCAGTGAGCATAGAATGAATCCAAACAGTCATGTCTGTAAATGTGCTTCCCAAAATGAGATCGTAAAATATCGGGTGTTGTGCACATGCACCAGGAGTTCTTCAGCTGGAGCCATGGAATAATGGATGACTGGCTGGTTGGTTGGTTAGTTGGGTGGTTGGTTAGTTGGTTGGTTGCTTGGTTGGTTGGTTCGTTCGTTGATTGGTTGTATGGTTGTTTGGTTTGTTGATTGATTGATTGCGTGGTTGATTGGTGGGTTGGTTGATTGGTTTGTTGATTGGTTTGTTGATTGGTTGGCTGGTTAATTGTTTGGTTGATTAGTTGGTTGATTTGTTGGTTGGTTGGTTGGTAGATTGGTTGGTTGTTTGGTAATTACACTTTGGAGAAAGAGCAGAATTAAATGAAGATAATCTCAACAACCGGTGGCGAAAACAAAATAAAGAAGCCATTGAGAAGGGTATCAAATACAAATTGAATATAATCTCTGATAAATTTTTTTCTTTAGTTAGTTGCAAATCCTTTACAGTACATAGCAGTCAATTCAAGCATTTATTTGGCTGTTTGCGATTCCTGGGCAAGTGTTACGTTTAGTAGTTTGCCATTGCTTTCTGAACAACCGGCACTCACACCATAGAATGAAAACCTGCCACAAAAGTCTGCTTCCAAATCAGCCGCTGCTGCGTTTCGAACGCGGTAGGCGGGATTACGAATTGCGTCCGTAAAACCTTCGCTACAGATCCGGTAAGTCACTGAGAAGGGTGGCCAACATAAGCTGAAGATAGTCACTGAGAAGGGTGGCCAACAGAAGGTGAAGATAGTCACTGAGAAAGGTGGCCAACAGAAGGTGAAGATAGTCACTGAGAAAGGTGGCCAACAGAAGGTGAAGATAGTCACTGAGAAGGGTGGCCAACAGAATGTGAAGATAGTCACTGAGAAGGGTGGCCAACACAAGGTGAAGATAGTCACTGAGAAGGGTGGCCAACACAAGGTGAAGATAGTCACTGAGAAGGGAGGCCAACACAAGGTGAAGATAGTCACTGAGAAATGTGGCCAACACAAGATTGAAGATAGTCACTGAGAAGGGTGGCCAACACAAGGTGAAGATAGTCACTGAGAAGGGTGGCCAACACAAGGTGAAGATAGTCACTGAAAAGGGTTCACACCACAAAATGAAGATAGTCACTGAGAAGGGAGGCCAACACAAGGTGAAGATAGTCACTGAGAAGGGTGGCCAACACAAGGTGAAGATAGTCACTGAGAAGAGTGGCCAACACAAGGTGAAGATAGTCACTGAGAAGAGTGGCCAACACAAGGTGAAGATAGTCACTGAAAAGGGTTCACACCACAAAATGAAGATAGTCACTGAGAAGGGTGGCCAACAGAAGGTGAAGATAGTCACTGAGAAGAGTTAGTTAGTTAGTTAGTTAGTTAGTCGACAGATCATCCTCGTTGCACATCGGACCATTCAGTCCATAAGTGCTCGGATCCCCTCCTCAGCAAATCCCGCAGCGTGTAGCGGCTAACGACGCCAGTTCTGTGTTGGTTTATCAATCTTCTTTGGCTTCCTGCGTAGTGTTCTTGTTTGGCCACCCCTCTTTTAATTTGCTGCTCTCGCAGTCTGGCCATTGTTGTAGATTCACAGTCATCACTTGGTTCTTGCAAAAGTCTCACTTCTCGTAGAGCATTCAGAATGTCAGCCTGGTCCATGGCGCGTCCGCCCTCCACAGTAGCCTCACCTGCGAGCTTGTCAGCCCGCTCATTTCCTTGAACTCCCGCATGACCTGGCACGAAGATGAAACTAATCTTTGCCAGCCGAGACCGCTCCAGAGACAGCAACCATTCTCTTCGGATCGACCCCTCCTCTATCCTCTTGATCATGTTCATTGAGTCGCTAAGGAAACAAGCCCTAGTGAATGTCTGTGTCTCGAGCCATGTTATTGCTTTACTTACTGCCATGACTTCCATGGTCAGGCTACTTGTGGTTTCAGTGAAAGCACCAGAGTCCTCCTTCACAATTCTCCCTCCGGCCCGAGCTGTAAAGGCCCATGAGCTTCTCACATGTCGGACGACCGACCCATCTGTGTAGATGACCGCGTCACTGTCTAGCGAATTCTCGAAAATCAACGCTTGTACTTCAGCCTCCACAGCAGCCGGATTTTCTTGTCTGCATTTTCTATCTAGTTGGATGCAAACTGAAAAGGATGTGCAGAAGTCTGTTGGCGCTTGCACCCACTCCTCGCCAGGTTCTAAGTCCTCAAGTGAACACACCTGTTGAAGAATGTCTTCTGCTTGACCCATCCACGACCGTCCTCTTTTTAACCTGCTGCCCTTCACCTTCCTAATTTCACTATGCAGTGGATGCTGTGTGTTTGCGTTAATTCTGAGGTAGGCGCGTGCCCTGCAAACTTGCATTCTCTCTTCAATGGTTGGAAAATCAAGAAGGTAGCGCATCGCCCTGCATGCTGTATCTCTTGTACATCCAAGAATAATGCGCATAGCTTCATTCTGTATCCTTTCCATCCTTTCTATCTGCTTATGGCTGAGAGTCAGGATTGCCATTGCATACTCCAAAACAGACATGACCAGCCCCTCGTACAGAAGACATAGATGGCGCTGCTCACAGTTTGCTGCCGCCATCACCCGCATCGCTGCCAAGCCCCGCTTGGCCTTTGTTATCACCTGGTCTATGTGCACATTATAAGCAAGGCTTCGATCAAACCGTATCCCCAGGTAATTCATTGCCTGCGTTCTTTCCACCGTCTCTGAACACAGCATTACAGTTGGTGTTGGATTGTTGACAATATGATTATTCAACGAGAACCAAGTCACTGTTGCCTTTGTTGGGTTGACCATTGCCCCAGCTTCATCACACCAAGTACTTATGCGATTGAGTTCGGTTTGTAGTTCCACAGCAACCTCCTCTCTATCCTTACCCTGACGATACACTAAAACATCATCGGCATATGACAATGTCCTGCCAGGTCCAGTGATCTGCTCACTGGTGATTCTCACTGTGTAGGCGTTGAACAGTACCGGAGATAATGGTGATCCCTGTGGTAGGCCAGGATATATTGTTGTTGGTTCCGAAGTCCAACTGCCACATCTAAAAACTACTTTCCGTTGGAAGAGGGCTGCAGCGATCCAACTAAGGAGGAATGGACTTACGTTTAGTTCAAGAAGCTGAAACATTAAAAAATCCAGTGGTACTCTGTTGTATGCGTCCTCAAGATCAATCGCTGCAGCAACAGTTTCAGTGCCTGAGTGGAAACCTTCATAGACATCATGGGCAAAGACTGCTGCATTGGTCCAGGTTTCTCTTTTTGGACGGTACCCACCCAGGGTAGGTGGGAAAACACCTTGCCTCTCTAGTTGGCTTGATATTTTCCTGGCAATTACCTTCTCCAGCAGCTTGCCTACTGTATTCTGCATGGTTATAATTCGATATCCCTGAATTTTTTTGTGGTCTTTGTCAGGCTTCGGCAAGGGAATCAGATAGCTATGTAACCATTCCTCCTTGATGCTAGCACTCCCTATACTGTTGTTGTACATGTCTGCTAGTTTCTCTAGCTCATTGTCGGTACACCTATTTATGTCGTCGTATCTTATGCCATCAGGACCTGGAGCACTGTTTTTTGATCGTCGAAGCACAGCCTTGATTTCTTTCACTGTCACTGTGTCTTCATCCGAAGTGTTCTGGGCCTTGCATCTGTCTGAGGTGACCTCCTTGGCCAGATTCCGGCCTCCCATGTCTGTCTGGTTGCTCTGCTCAAGGTAGCGTTCAAAGAGGGCTTTGCCCTTGTCCTCATCAGTCCTCTGCCAGATGAGGTCAGCACCTTGGAAGTCAGAAATGCTCTTATTCTTGACTACCCCACTCATGCTTTTATGTAGTCGCCAGAACAATTTCAGTGACTTGTCTGTGCTTACTCTTTGACACACCTCTGCCCATTTTTCGCTTTTAACCACCTTGACCAGTTTTTTGAAATAGCTTACTTTTGTGTGCATCTCTCTTTCTAAGTGCAAGCAGGGACTAGGATGACCAGCTCTGTTCTTCTTGGCATTTTGCCATCTCCTTACAGCACTACGCTTATCCACCCAAGCCTTCTCCACCTCGAAACTCCACCACGGTGGCTGCTCCCAGCTTTTTCTCCTGCCCTGAAACGTTCTGCGCTTGTCACGTCTTATTTTGCTCACCACATCTTGCCCTGTACTGTCATACTGGAACGTCTTTACCTTTAGCTTGTGCTGCCTGGTTCTGCCTTTCTCCACCAATATGCTGCAAGGGTGGTGGTCGCTGCCATGGTGTCCTAGGACACCCCATCTACACACTGTAGTGAGTGAAGGTGAAACTAGCGCCAGATCAATAGCACTGTCCTCATCGCCTGGACGGCTTGCTGTCCTGGTGACACAGCCACTGTTGATACAAACCAGGTCGATGGTTTCCAGTGCAGTCTCGAGCTCCTCCCCTTGTGTATTGGAGGAAGTGTTTCCCCATGATCTGCCTTTAGCGTTGAAGTCACCACAGAAAATAACATTTCTCTCGTGGCCTAATATGCCACTTAAGCACTGCCACTTCTGGGCGTCCACACTCGCATTGCGGGCATAAACATTAACCAACACGAATGGTATACTGGAATGAACTCTCAACGCCTGTATTTGTATATCGTCACTGTCCCAACTGGACATGTCTAGCTCTGACACCACCATGCTGTCGCGAACGAGAATCGCCGTTCCCAGATGTCGTCTGTTGTAGAAACATTTGAAGCCGGCAATTCGGAGTAGCTGATCGCCCAGTCTCGTCTCCTGGAGTGCTACAATGTCGTTCCTGTAAACTAGGGTTTCTAAAATAGAGCCCCGTTGTTTTACACTGGCACAGTTCCAATATAGAATACGGATGTTCCTGAGTCCTAGACGGTGACACTTGAGTCTAAAACGTCTCAAACCCCCGCGCTTACCTTGCTTCTTTGTCCCTGCGCGGCTACCACGCCGCTTCGTTATGTTGACTGTTGATCGCTCGGAAAGAATACGTTCTTCCGCCATGTTGAAAAAACGTAAACACAGACTGCTGATAACCACACACGCTGCTGAAAATTCACTCAAGGATGGCTTCGCTCGATGCACGAACTCCGTAGCACCCGCGCAGATCTTGAGTAGAAACTCCTGGTTTTACATCCTGGCACACCAATTACACGCAAGAGATGAATAAATCCATCCCTTACGCGAAAAAGTTAACGAACACAAAACAACACGTCCGTCCGTCGCCATCTTGAAACCGGAAGTCCAGTCACTGAGAAGAGTGGCCAACACAAGGTGAAGATAGTCACTGAGAAGAGTGGCCAACACAAAATGAAGATGTCACCGAGAAGGGTGGCCAACACAAACTTAAGAAGTCGCTGAGAAGGGTGGCCAACACAAACTGAAGAAGTCGCTGAGAAGAGTGGCCAACACAAGGTGAAGATAGTCACTGAGAAGAGTGGCCAACACAAGGTGAAGATAGTCACTGAGAAGAGTGGCCAACAGAAGGTGAAGATAGTCACTGAGAAGAGTGGCCAACACAAGGTGAAGATAGTCACTGAGAAGAGTGGCCAACACAAAATGAAGATGTCACCGAGAAGGGTGGCCAACACAAACTTAAGAAGTCGCTGAGAAGGGTGGCCAACACAAACTGAAGAAGTCGCTGAGAAGGGTGGCCAACACAAACTGAAGAAGTCGCTGAGAAGGGTGGCCAACACACACTGAAGAAGTCGCTGAGAAGGGTGGCCAACACAAACTGAAGAAGTCATAAAAGAGAGAAACGTGGCCTGGGCCGGAACGGTGTTTTGCTCGTGCACCATGAGTTCTTCATTTGGACCCATCGATTAATGGATGGTTGGTTGGTTGGTCAGTTTGTTAATGGTTAGTTTATTTATTGATTGGTTGGTTAATGGTTGCTAGTTAGTTGGTTAATGGTTGGTTGATTGTTTGGAATACGCGTTATATTACAGAAATTAGCTGTTCTAGACATTGATTTAGTGTCCCTGGAGCTTTACATAGACACGCCTATAACAGGTTAGTACATCGAGAAATATGAAATCGGGCATGGTGCTGTGAAGTGGGGATATAATAAATTATCAGGTAAAACCTAATGGTAAATTGAAACACTAATGTGCAACTTTATTGTTGATTTCAGCTAGTCAGTGTGATAAGTTGATCTGTAGTTTCCCCTAGGTAAATATCCCAAGCTAACAGAAATGCGGGGTGTGGGATATAAAGTGTGTGTCATTAGTTATGATTAAATGGTGTAGAAACTAGGGTCGTGCCCGCCGGTACATGGCTGAATGATTTAATAGAGTGCTAAGAATGAAAGTTCCTAAGCAATATTGAGTGAGGAATATCATCATGATCAAGTGTGTAATATTTATTTGTATACAGCAGGAAGATATGTTTACAGGATTAAACCGGTGATAATGATGTCTTAGTAGTTATGCGATGTAGTTAAGCCATATGGTTAGCAACAGAGATTCACCGAGATTGTTACATAGTAACGGATTTTATTTAGCAATAGTTGGAGTCTGGCATCAGACCTAAAGGCAAGAATACAGTGGTGTTTGTCAAGGTGTATCTGATTGTGGATGCAATTATTGTGACAGAAATTCTATCTTAAGTTAAACATGGCGCTTGTTGTATCAGGAAGAGGTTGTGGTTTAATGCTAAATACCACCTTTGGCAAAGATGTTTGTATGTATTTGTAATGCGACATAAAGCGCAGTAAAGTGAGGCTTATAAACAGTGTATCTCAGAAGGAATGGGGAAGAGAGAATATAACTGTGCATCTGCTGTCCAGAAGTAAACTAATTGTGTTTGACCGTACCTCTTTCACTGCCAAACAAAAATTGGGTCCTGACCAAACAGAAGTTCATGGCAGAAAATTGGAAGTAGGGGTGTGTTACAATAATGCTTTTAAAATGGTTAAACAACACAACAACACTTGTTAGATATTAGCTTGTAATAATAACGGGTGTGGTAAACTGTATTGTGTTATAATAATGCTGATATTCTTTATCCAACCATAGACATTGCATGAGTAGTTTGTCTCAGGTCACATAAGTATCCACATTAGTTTAGGCATTTAGATGCGGTACAGGGAGCAATATGATGCCTTAAATATCGGTGGCCATGATATACCAGAGATTCGGTATGCTGATGATACAGTATTGCTATCCACAACACAGAATGGTATAGAAAACCTAATAGCCTCAACCCAATTGATTAGTGAAAATCACAACTTATGTCTTAACATAGCAAAAACAAATATAATACATACAGATAAAACTACTATGGAGAAAGAAATATATGTTAATGAGGAAAACTTGGAGGTGGTGGAACATTTTCAATATCTTGGGTCATTTATTACCAACAACGGTGACACAATGAAAGCAAATAAAAGACGAATGTCTATTGCTCTTCAAAGACTAAAACAACTGAATAAATTGTGCAGTGAGATAGATAGAACTACAAAAATTTTATTTTTAAGAACATGCATCTTTACCATTGCAACATATGCCCATATGCCTGTGAGACCTGGACACTTACTAAACAGTTGAACAGCGCATAAATGCCTTTGAATATATATATACTAGCTGACCGGTCCCGGCTTCGCCCAGGCCCTGGCGGGGATCTATCTATCTATCTATCTATCTATCTATCTATCTATCTATCTATCTATCTATCTATCTATCTATCTATCTATCTATCTATCTGTCTGTCTGTCTGTCTGCTTGTCTGTCTGTCTGACCCGGCACGGCTTCGCCCAGCTCCCGGTGGGAGCATCTCATTTAATTCATATAAGCTCCCGTTCCCGTTCCCGACTATCTGTCTGTCTGTCTGTCTGACCCGGCCCGTCTTCGCCCAGACCCTGATGGGGAGCATCTCATTTAATTCATATAAGTAGTCATATAAGTTCCCGTTCCGACTATCTATCTGTCTGTCTGTCTGACCCGGCCCGGCATCGCCCAACTCCTGGTGGGGAGCATCTCATTTAATTCATATAAGTAGTCATATAAGTTCCCGTTCCCGACTGTCTGTCTGTCTGTCTGTCTGTCTGTCTGTCTGTCTGTCTGTCTGTCTGTCTGTCTATCTATCTATCTGTCTGTCTGACCCGGCCCAGCCCATGGTGGAGAGCATCTCATTTAAATTATATAAGTAGTCATATAAGATCCCGTTCCCGACTATCTGTCTGACTGTCTGTCTGTCTTGGGTAAATGTAGGAGGGAGGAGGAAGAGGGAGGTGGAGGAGGGAAGAGGAGGGAGGAGGAGGGAGGAGACAGGAGGAGTAGGGAGGAATAGGAGGGAGGAGGAGGGATTAGGAGGAGGAGGGAGGAGTAGGGTGGAGGAGGAGGCGAGGAGGAGGGAGGAGGAAGAGGGAGGAGGAGGGAGAAGGAGGGAGGAGGAGAACGCAGGAGGAGAAGGGAGCAGGAGGAGGAGAGGGAGGAGGAGGGAGAGGGAGGAGGAGGGAGGAGGAGGAGAGAGTAGGAGGAGGGAGGAGGCGGAGGGAGAAGGAAGAGGGAGGAGGAAGAGGGAGAAGGAGGAGGGAGAAGGAGGAGAAGGAGGGGGAGGAGGAGGAGGGAAGAGGAGGAGGGGAGGAGGAGTAGGGAGGAGGAGGAATGTGAAGGGAGGAGGAGGGAGGAGGTAGAGGGAGGAGGAGGAGGAGGGAGGCGGAGAGAGGAGGAGGGAGGAGGAGGAAGAGGGAGGAGGAGGAATGTGAAGGGAGGAGGGGGGAGGAGGTAGAGGGAGGAGGAGGGAGGAGGAGGTAGAGGGAGGAGGAGGGAGGAGGAGGAGGAGGAGGAGGAGGAGGAGGAGGGAGAGGGAGGAGGAGGAAGAGGAGGGAGGAGGGAGGAGGAGGGAGGAAGAAGGAGGAGGAGGGAGGAGGAGTGATGAGGAGGATGGAGGAGGAGGAGGGAGGAGGAGCGAGGAGGAGGAGGGAGGAGGAGGGATGAGGAGGAGGGAGGAGGAGGAAGAGGGAGGAGGAGGAATGTGAAGGGAGGAGGAGGGAGGAGGTAGAGGGAGGAGGAGGAGGGAGGAGGAGGAGTGAGGAGGAGGAGGAAGGAGGAGGGGGAGGAGGGAGGAGGAGGAGGGAGGAAGAAGGAGGAGGAGGGAGAAGGAGGGATGAGGAGGAGGAGGGAGGAGGAGGAAGAGGGAGGAGGAGGAATGTGAAGGGAGGAGGAGGTAGAGGGAGGAGGAGGAGGGAGGAGGAGAGGAGGAGGAGGAGAGGGAGGAGGAGGAAGGAGGAGGGGGAGGAGGGAGGAGGAGGAGGAGGGAGGAAGAAGGAGGAGGAGGGAGAAGGAGGGATAGGGAGGAGGGGGAGGGAAAGAGGAAGAGGGTAGGAGGAAGAGTGGAGAGGAGGAGGGAGGAGGTAGAGGGAGGAGGAGGAGGGAGGAAAAGGGAGGAGGGAGGAGGAGAGAGGAGGAGGAGGGAGGAGGTAGGAGGAGGAAGAAGAGGGAGGAGGAGGGAGGAGGAGGAAGGAGGAGGAAGAAGGAGGAGGAAGAGGGAGGAGGATGGAGGAGGGAGAGGGAGGAAGAGGGAGGAGGAGGAAGGAGGAGGAAGAGGAAGGAGGAGGAAGAGGGAGGAGGAGGAAGAGGGAGGAGGAGGATGGAGGAGGGAGAGGGAGGAGGGGAAGAGGAAGAGGGTAGGAGGAAGAGGAGGGGAGAGGAGGAGAAGAAGGGAGAAGGAGGGAGGAGGAGAAGGAGGAGGAGGAGGGAGGAGGAGGGGAGAGGAGGAGGGAGGAGGCAGAGGGAGAAGAAGGAAGGAGGAGGAGGAAGGAGGGAGAGGAAGGAGGGAGAATGAGGAGGGGAGGAAGGAAAGGGAGGTGGAAGAGGAGGAGGAGGGAGGAGGAAAGAGGTAGGGGAGGAGGAGGTAGAGGGAGGAGGAGGAGGAAGGAAAGGGAGGAGGAAGAGGAGGAGAAGGGAGGAGGAGGGTGGAGGGAGGAGGAGGAGGGAGGAGGTAGGAGGAGGAAGAGGGAAGAGGGAGAAGAAGGGAGAAGGAGGAGGGAGGATGATGAGGGAGAAGGAGGCAGGAGGAGGAGGAGGGAGGCAGGAGGAGGAGGGATGAGGAGGGAGAGGGAGGAGGAGGGAAGATGAGGGAGGAGGGGGGAGGAGGCGGAGGGAGTAGGAGGGAGGAGGATGGAGGAGGAGGGGAGAGGAAGAGGGAGAAGGAAGAGGGAGAAGGAGGAGGGAGGAGGGAGAGGGATGAGAGGGAGGAGGAAGAGGAGAAGGGTGGAGGGAGGAGGTAGAGGGAGGAGAAGAGAGGGGGAGAGAGTTCGCCATTCCGAATTCATACTCGTCTAGTTCTTCCCTTCTACACGACTGTAGATAACTTCCTTACACATAAAAAGATGAATTGTTATTGATATTGTCGTGGCATGGAGGAATATCAGCAGCAGAGTTGATCCAAAAAACCAAAGACTGAGATCTACGGAGAGCCATGAACGCCTACGCCAGCCGGCACGGCACTTGATGATGATGATTGCCGTGTGACGATTCTGTGTAGTCACGTCATTTTCTTCCCTTTCCCTAGCGTTTTGGTTCGGGGATTCTTTCATCATCATCATCATATATTTACGTACGTATTTTGGGAGGGGGAGGAGGGAGGAGGAGGAAGAAGAAAAAAAAACTATGACAGTTGACAGCTCTGGAATGAAAGGAAGGCGTGTAGAAAATTTCATCTCAATCGGATGGGCCGTTCGCGAACAAATAAAGGACATACATATATACATACATATATATTTACATACATACACTTTGTTTTATAAATATAGATATGTTATAGACGAGTTCTAAGAATATCTAGGATAAAGAAAAGAACACATGCATCCATACTTCAAGAGCTGAATACTGAAGACGGTTGGCTATCTCATCTCATCTTATCTTATCTCATCATGTTCCTCTTGTACCTTGCAGTGTCGAGGTGAAGTATAAAGAGCGGGAGAGTGCCCGCTTATCGGTTTCATGTATAGATATTCCTATGGACTCTGTTATTCCCTGCTTCCATCGTTTACGTGGTCGGTCTCTTCCTCTGCTTCGCTCTGGTCTGTACATCGTTGCTTGTGGTGGTATACTGTTAGTTGGTAACCTATTTGCATGGTCAAACCATTTGATTTGCTGCCTTCTAATAAAATCTAGTGTAGCTATAACCCCGACTTTAGTCCTGATTTCTTCATTTCTGGTCTTATCTCTTCTTGATACGTTGAGTAATCTTCTCAGGAATCTCATTTATGTTGTTGTAATTTTTTTATTTTATCTGCTTCTATCATTGTCCAGGTTTGGCATTGGTAACATAGAGTTGGTGGAACATTGTGCTGTAAAGTTGGCTATTAAAGACGGTAAAACAAAACAAAATTGTAATATTTTGGTCACTTGAAACGTCACGAAAGATTGGAGAGAACAGTAATGGAGGGATATATGCCTGGAAAGATAGGAAGAGGAAGCCCAAGGAGAAGATGGGTGCAGGATGTGGCAGATGATCTCCAGATGGGTGTATCGGAAGCGGGACATCTTGCTTATGATCGAGATGTTTTCCGGAAGGTTGGTATGGGAGCGAGGTTCTGCAAAGGACATGCTACTGAATGAATGAATGAATGAATGAATGAATGAATAAAAGTCGGTTGCAAGTTCACCCTTATGATCTGCAGGATTAGAGATACAAGTGTATGTGTGTCCATTGAATGTCATAGTTAAATATGTTTACAGCTGGACAAGTCAGATCTAATCTTCCATCATTGGTGTGTCTAGGATCTGTGTGTGATAGTTCCACTAAATTGAAGGCATTCGGTAAGTGAATGCCGTGCTACATGATTCATTGATTGATTTAGGAATCGACATCACAGCATTCGGGGCATTCCCATAAGTGCTCAGTCCCCATCCTCAGCAGCCAGCGAAGAGTTCCAACACTAATAGTACCAGTAGCAATCTGATTATAAGTCCGTCTCGCCTTTCTTCTGAGCGTTGAGCGTCGGCCAGATCCCCTCGTCACTCCTCGCTGTCTCATTCTTGCTAGACCATGGTAATCCATTTGCTCCTCCGAGATGTGCACGTGCTCCCACAAGGCCGCAACCACGTCTGCCTTGTCATGTATCAATACTCCACCAAGTTCTGCAGAGCCAGCCAATCTGTCCGCCTGTTCATTTCCCAGCACACCGGCATGCCCCGGAGAAAAGATCCAGGCGATGCTTGTCACCCGTGACCCTTGAAGCGAAGCAAGCCACTCCGCACGAAGCCTGCCCGTCCTCATCCTCGTCAGCATGCTTTTTGAGTCAGTTACAATCACGATGTGTGTGTGTGTCGTATTCTCCATCCAGTGAAGAGCCGCAGTGACTGCCTCCATCGCCATTATTAAGCTGAATGTTGTGGTATCATATGCCAGGCTCTCCAGCCCCAAACATCGACCATTAGCTTTGGCTATGAACCCCCAGCCACTTCTCTCACCTCTTGACACCGAACCATCTGTGTAGAAATCACATCACCCGAGTGAGCATTGTCCTTATTGTTCGTGACCTGAGGTGTTCGTAACCCGAGGTACCACTGTGTTATATATATATATATATATATATATATATATATATATATATATATATATATATATATATATATATATATATATATATATATATATATATATAAAGGGGGTCTGAGTGGTCTCGAAGGTATGGTGTCCGCCTCGAGTGCTGGAGGTCCCGGGTTCAGGCCCCGGTGAGGACCAGGATTTATTTAAAGAATCCACCGGGACTTCCAGTAATTTCCCCTAGTCCCTGGGTAGTGAGATCGGACGCCCGTGTGTATTGTTGCGCACGTAAAAAATCCCTTGGCAGTTGGAAATCGAAAAAGAGTAGCCTAACGGCGCTGCCCGGGCAAAATTTCGAGTTAAAAATCTACCCAAAGCATTTTCAGGATCCTCGCCGATGCAACGGAGTTCGTGCATTGAGCTGAGTTTCTCCAAACTCAGGTTTGAGTTAGGAGGAAAACGGAGCACTTATGGGTTAAACCGTGTGCCGCGATGTTGATCCAACGACTAAAACTAAACTAAAACTAAACACACACACATATATATATTTTTTTTTTTTTTTTTCCCGCGTTTCCATCCTGTTTCATGATATTGCGGTCAACACCAGCATCTTTCAGCTGTATGTTGATTCCTAGGCTAGATTACGCTCATCAGCACGCCACGACTTTCTGAGCGACCGGCTCCATACTCTCATAAGTCACTTTTGCAATTCGAACCACTGCTAATTCTCGTCGCGTCACGTGACGAGAGTATTCGGGGTTAGCGGAGAAAGCTGCTAACCCCTCGGCCATGGAGCCGGCCACATATATATATATATATATATATATATATATATATATATATATATATATATATATATATATATATATATATATATATATATAGATATATATATATATATATATATATATATATAACACAGTGGTACCTCGGGTTACGAACACCTCAGGTCACGAACAAATCAGGTTACGAACAACAACTCCGAAAATTGTATGTCTCCGGTAATGAACAGTGCCTCAGGTTACGAACGAAGGTGAGCGCGAGAGAGAATGAGCAAGGTGTAACGTTGGAGACAAACGATCGCGTACTGCACAAACAGTACTGCAGATAAGCTTGTGGATCTTCAGAATGAACAGCTAAAGACATTAAGGGAGGCGCAGTCGTCTGATGATGAGGAGTCAGTGACCGTTTCAACTGCCAGGATTAAAGAAATTTGCGGCAAGTGGGCAGGCGTCGAAGACTTCATTTTGAACCATCATCCAAACAAACTTGTTGCTAACAAGCCCTGTGCCCCTATATGTGATGAATGATAACACTATGGCATACTTCAGAAAGATTCTCCAGCAAAGGAAGCGACAAATTTCCCTTGATAGTTTCTTAGTCAGAAAGATTCCAAGTCGGTTGCCAAGAAACAGCGACAAGATACTCCTGAAACTAATGATTCAGAATAACAAAGAAAGTGGCAAATTTCCCATGATCGTTTTCTTGGTAATAAAGATAGACTAAACATCTTTTTATTTTACATTTAATTCATTTGGATGTTGTTTTTTTCCCGCGTTTCCATCCTGTTTCAGGATATTGCGGTCAACATCAGCATCTTTCAGCTGTATGTTGATTCCTAGGCTAGATTACGCTCATCAGCACGCCACGACTTTCTGAGCGACCGGCTCCATACTCTCATAAGTCACTGGTGCTACTCGAACCGTTCCAATTCTCGTGCACTCACGTCAACCACAAAATTATTCGGGATTACGGAGAAAGCTGCTAACTCCTCGGCCAAGGAGCCGGCACATTTGGTTGTTTTCTTTCTCTTTATTTAAAACGTGAAGTACACGTATTCTTTGCGTTTTGTCAGGTAAATGACCGGATGTTAATAAAAAGGAACGCATTGTCTTTATTTCACCGATTTCAATGTTTCGGGTTACGAACCGAGTTCTGGAACGAATTAAGTTCGTAACCCGAGGTACCACTGTGTGTGTGTGTGTGTATATATATATATATATATATATATATATATATATATATAGAGAGAGAGAGAGAGAGAGAGAGAGAGAGAGAGAGAGAGAGAGAGAGAGAGAGAGAGAGAGAGAGAGACCTAGGCTCCATGGTCGATCAAAACAAAAATGACTACACGCAAATTTTCTTGGAGGTTGCGGTGGCAGATGTGGTGCTGGATTTAACAGTATGGGGCTATCACCATAAAGACATGTCTCCCGGGCCGAGTGAAAGAGTGCATGACTTTACTTTGTTGACCTGATTAAACAGATGCCACAAACCTCTGACAGTAATTGCCAAATGTTGCCCACATCCCGGCGCTAGAAACAACATTTGGAGACAGCCAGAGAAATCTGCACAATCTTGCAAATTCATTTAAAATTTAAAGCAGAAAACGAAAGGTTGGCAGGCACGCCAACGAAGCTTGTTATAAACTGAGTGACTACACGAATGAATACATGTGTGTTGTCTACACTGTTGTGTGTGTACTAGCAACCTCCTTTGTCACAATCAAGTAAAATGCACCTCTCCATTCATTAAAATGTATTAAGTATCTGGCATTGGGTCCATACTTGTATGCATCAATGGGCACTCGATGGACTGTGTGGTCAATGACACACAAGACGCTTTCACTTTCCACAAGATTTCCTGATAGCCGTGTTTGGTTGGGACAACCTGAAAGCCACATTTCGTGATGAGCGGTTTTGCTCATGACATACCATGTTGCATGTTCTTTGTTTGGGTGGACTGGGAGCGACATTTCGTGATTAGCGGTTGAATTAATGACATACCATGTTGCATGTTCTTTGTTTTGGTCAACCTGAAAGCCACATTTCGTGATGAGTCTTTTAACTCATGACATATCATGTTGCATGTTCTTTGTTTGGGTGAACTGGGAGCGACATTTCGTGATGAGCGGTTTAACTCATGACATACCATGTTGCATGTTTTTTGTTTGGATGGACTGGGAGCGACATTTCGTGATGAGCGGTTTAACTCGTGACATACCATGTTTTATGTTCTTTGTCGGACGTTGCGATCAACCCCAGATTGAATTGACCTATTTAAGGAATAAACCCAATATAAAGCCAGCAGCGCACATGAAGTTTAAGAGTGAGCGCTCTTATCTAGTATACCGTAAGCCACTTGATATGCTCAACAAATCTAAGCCCACAACTAACCAAACTTCACTAAACCTGCATTCAGTAATTCGAACTAAATGTCCAGGTTTAGCACGGCAGAAGATTTGTATTCCACTCCAGTATTTCTATTTGCTGCTTTAGGTAATCTGGGTGTTGACATGGTGTGGAATGTTCAGTTAAGTCGATCTGAAGCAATGAGCATCAAATTAACCCAACCAGTCATACCTGTAAATGTGCTTCCCAAAATAAGATTGTAAGAAATCGGGTGTTGTGTACGTGCACCAGGAGTTCGGAACCATGGAATAATGGATGATTAGCTGGTTGGTTAGTTGGTTGGTTGGTTGGTTGGTTGGTTGGTTGGTTGGTTGGTTGGGTGGTTGATTAGTTGGTTGGTTGGTTCGTTCGTTCCTTCGTTTGTTCGTTGCTTGGTAGGTTGGTTTGCTGGTTGGTTAGTTGGTTGATTGGATGTTTCGTTCTTTCGTTCGTTGCTTTGTTGGTTGGTTGGTTTGCTGGTTGCTTGGTTAGTTGGTTAATTAGTTGCTTGGTTGGTTGGTTGCTTGCTTGCTTGGGTGCTTGGTTGGTTGATTGAGTAGTTGTTTGGTTGGATGCTTGGTATGTTAATTGGTTGGATGGTTGGTTCGCTAGTTAAATGGTTGTTTGTTGGTAGGTAATTGTATGTTTGGTTGCTTAGTTGCTTGACTGATAGTTTCATCGGTAGGTTGCTTAACTAGTTGGCTGACTGATTGATTGACTGGTTGATTGACTGGTTGACTGATTGGTTAGTTGACTGGCTGATTTATTGTTGATCCTCTAGGGGACTTGAGTTGTCACTCACAAGTTAGTGCGTTCACGTTCTGATTGACTGAGCCCTGAAAGTGACTTGCATCTATTATCTTACGCTTGGTGTAGAAATTGTTAACTCTGCCAAGTACAATCTCCGCGGTGGTTGTGTTACAGACATGTCTATTCTCTCCCCACGCCGACAAACCAACGGGTATCCATGGCCAGTACTCTAATTTCCAATCTTCGGAAAGACATACTATGCTATAACTAAGTCGCACAGTTCTCCAGTGGGGCGTTAGGCCGAATGTGATCATATTTCCCCCATTGTTTGTGAGATATTTTATTGTCAACATGCTCCAGATATATACCCAAAGTAACAATGCAATAATACGTTACAGTGTGTGCTGAAGAAGAACAAGAGATAACATACTCAACAGGCGTTTAATAATAAAGAAGTGTAGATAATTTAATGTAAACCTATACTCATGTTTTGTGGATTATTCAAAGGCATGTGACTGTGTACAGCATCAGAAACTTTGGGAAATCGTGAGGACAATGGGCTTTCCATCACATCTAATACAACACATAAAAATGCTCTATCTAGACCAGTGGTTCTCAACCTTTTTTGGCCCGTTCCTCCATTCACCATATTTTTAGGACGTCATTCCCCCTCCCTCACTATATTTTTAGAACGTCATTCCCCCCCCCCCCTTTCGTATTTCCTCCCTAAAAATTCCCCCCTGCCCCTACACAGTATACGTAATAATTGAAGCTAAATTTAATAGCACATACTAAAACAAGTCTAGACATCTACATAAAACGTGATTTGCAGATCTATTTACGTTATAAACTGAATTTCAGAAGGGTGATACGTACAGAACCGTAAAGTATGAAGGGAAAAACAATATCAAGTAATCAGTTCTTGTATTAACGCAATCTAGAAATAATCTTAATTCCCCCCCCCCCTGGAAACACTAAAATTCCCCCTGGGGGGGGGGGGGGGGGGAAATTCCCCACAATTTGAGAACCACTGATCTAGACCAACAAGCAGCGGTTAGAATAGATGGCGAGACATCTAGATTGGTTTGACATCAAGCAAGGAGTCTGTTAGGGCTGTGTGTTGTCCCCCTATTTGTATAACCTGTGCACTGAAAATATAATGAGAAATGTCAGAGATGGTATAAACAGGGAGTAATATAATGCCCTAAATATCGGTTGTCATTAAATACCAGAGATTCGATATGCTGATGATACAGTATTACTATCCACATCACAGAAGGGTATAGCAAACTTAAAAACCTCAACCCAAAAGAATATGAAAATCACAATTAATATCTTAACAAACCAAAAACAAAGATAATGCATATAGAAAAAAACTACTATGGAGAAAGAAATATATGTTAATGAGGAAACATTTGAGGTGGTGGAAACTTTCGAGCATCTTAGGTCATTCAATACCAACAATGGTGACACAATGAAGAGAATTACAAGACCAATATCTATTATTCATCAGAAACTAAAGCAACTGAATCAATTGTGGCGTGGGAAAGGCAGACCTACAAACATTAGATTTTTAAGAGCATGCAACATTGCAACATACGCAAGCGAGATCTGGACACTTACTAAATAAGCTGAACAGTGCATATATGCCTTTGAATATAAATGTTATAGACGAGTTCTAAGAATATCTTGGATACAGACAAGATCTGAATATTGAAGAAGGTTGAGTACTAAAGACGATAAAACAAAGACAACCGAAATATTTTGGTCACTTGAAAAGTCATGAATGCTTGCTGCTTGCTTGCGTTCGCTGGCTGTGAACTCCAACGTGAAGTCCTGTATGTCAGATGAATGAAGACATCCTGTTGTCCAACATCAGTGTGATGTCATACCGGACTGAGGTTTACGTAAGTATCCGTTGTCCGATGTCTGGCTTATTGATGTGTAGACTGGTGGTTCCTCGCCGTGCATGCAGATACTCTCCGACTTCGAAAGAATCAGCGATCCTACTTCGTTAGCCAGGACCCCGAAGGGACCTGTTGCCCAGGACGCACGGCTAGGACGTCTTAGTAGGTCTTGGCCAGTATAGAACCTGGACCTGGTGCCTTGGAAACACCTCTGCGTCCCAAAGACCTGAATGTTTGGAGAGAACATAATGGAGGGTTATATGCCATGGAAGAGAAGAAGAGGAAGGCCAAAGAGAAGATGGATGCCAATGTAGCAGATGATCTCCAGGTGGGTGTATCGGGATCAGGACATCTTGTTTATGACCGATAAGTTTTCAAAACGTTTGGTTATGGGAGCGAGATTCTACACAGGACATGCTACTGAATGAATGAATATGTGTTTTCTGTTAAACATTTCTAGTTGCGTGACAAGGAAAAGCCTCAAAATGATACTAGCTTAGTCGACCATTTAACACTAGAGTGGGGAGTCTTATTTTTGCCAGTTGCTTTTTGGATATTTATAACATTACTCACGGGCCATACAAAATTATCAAGTTAAAAATTAGGCTGCCATGTTTAGTCAAACATTTAATCAACTAATTTTTAATGTTGTTGGCTGAAACTACATCTATTTCGCTAGGCGTGTGATTTTAGCTGGTATTGACGATGTTACTACTCGCAACTGCTTTTTCAAGTTTTTATCTTTCAGTCTGGAGTGCAGTCGACTCTTTGTAATGATCAGTTTTGACAAGGAATGCTCGTAGCAGATTATTGCGAACATATGTGCAAATTTCAATGCATGTCTGCTCAAAGTAGGATATTTGTCATTGCTTATGTAACGTTTATAGAACTCAAGCACCGGTAGGTTGTTGTACCCAACTATCAGCTCATCATCGCTTTGAAGTTGAATGAGTTATCCGTGTAGGTTGCCAGGCACATTAGATTGTTCCACTATGAGTGGTTTAGCAAAGATCTTAAATTCCATTTGTTTACACGCGACGGCCTTGAATCATTCGTCAACTGCCTCTTTTAGTTGCCCACATTCACTAGCGTATTCAAGTGTAGTAGAGGTCTTTTGTCTTTCCAGAGTGTGCCAAGACCAGGTGATATTACGGGTGTTATGTATGGTCCATATGAAACCATATATAATGTATGGTTCATATATCATAACCATATGAAATCTGGCAAGACCCCCGGTTCAGACATCGTCACAACAGAAATGATTAATGCTTTAGAAGAATATGGAATAGATATAGTTACCAGTCTGCTTAATACAATATATAATACTGGAAATATACCCCAGGAGTTATGTAATTCTGTATTTATTGCAATCCCAAAGAAATCCGGAGCCTTGGAATGTGATTGTCACATTAAAAACTTGAAGGTTTCGATCGATGACAGAAAGTCGCGCCAAATGTCTACATACCGTCGGCAATTCTTTAATATGTTGTTGCTCGAGGAGGGACTATAGCGCCATCCGTCTGCAAGGCGGCAGCCAGCCTTTGATGTGATAGAAAGAATGTCTGGGCAGAAGTCGGCTAGAACTTGTGTATGGGGAAATGGTTCCCCAGATTACAGACTAGCGGGACTCTCTGAAGTGCCGGGACAGGTCCCCAGATGAAAGCGAAATAGACGGCGGGTTGTTTCCACCCAGTCTAAACAGGAGGGAGAAAAATAGATTCTAGACTGTCTAGTGTCTAGACAGTTTTGTGCCGTCATTGGCACCCATTATAAAAAATATTGAGATAAACAACTTTGGGTTAGTCGACCAAAAGTTATGAAGCGCTACGGACCGGTGCAATATTCCTAGTTGTTTTTTTTTAGAGAGACTATAGTGTCTAGTGTTGATGTATATCGGCGGACATCGATCCAGTGTGTGATTTCATAGTCTCCATCTACAACAGGAATAACTATATGGTATTCTATTAAACATATCTAACTTAGATTATTCTTAGGAATAGAGTGCAGTACTGTGCGGTGATAGAACGTATTATAAGAGCGTCGGCAACAGTAGCCTATCGCGTAGCTTAAACTAGCTGGTGTGAGATATCATTTAACTCAGGGAGTTAAGGACAATGTAGTGGGATAATATTTAGAGAGATTGAGGATGGTTGGGGGAAATGAAGGGAATGTAAAATGGTAGGATCTTCCAGTAGGGCATCTGCTGGGTTTCTACCCGTTTCCTTTAGTCTTTTCCTTGTCTTACCATGACTCAGACCGAAGTGATGAGCTCCTCGGCCTTATGACAGAGTTTGGTTCTCTGTTATTTTTTCTGAGTGCGGCCGGTGGCTTTCACTCACCTAATAAAGGTCAGAATCGGGTAGCTCTCACGAGATGTGTCCTCTATTCAACAAGTTCCACTAGATTGTTCCACGTTATTCTACCAAGAAGCTAGCAACAAAGTCATAGAAAGTCATGGCTCAAGTATTGAAGGCAGGGTTTGTTGAGAGGCTTTTGCACTGGGCCCATAACCCAGATGGTCTGCAGGAACCTGGCCTCTGCTGAGCAGGAAATGATGATTATCAGTGTGTTTCTTAAGTGATAGTTGCGTCACATTAAATTCAGGACACTGAAAATAACACTTATACCAGGAACACTAGTAACAATAACTACCTGGAACAGTAACATTGTGTATTAACATTAGGGAAATCTTACAAACAGTGAAATACGAACATTTAGGTTTTCCAAAGTGACAGTAACAATAGTTGTATGATTCTCTGATCACAGAACTTTAATGAACAGAGTAGTTACACTGTGTGTGTTAGATAGATGATCAATATTGGACTGTTTCCACTATTGAAAACCAAGCATATGAGCTCTCTGAAGAAGTCGACACGTGGCCTGAGAGACACATCACTTGGGTGAGGTTTTCTGTCCCTGATATGGTGTTGTGGTGTGGCCAGTACGATGATGAGACAGACTGTGCTCCTTGGCTGTTTGGTTTGATTCTGCATACACAATAGATTATACGACAGACATTCTACTCATACACTTTGCACATACATGACACTTTTCTCTATTAAACTAAATTGTTGTTTTGTTAGAACCAGTGTTGTTTAGTGTGTTTTGGGAAAAGAATGAGAGGGGGCTTGATATAGTAGTAAAAGAGAGAGAGAGGGGGGGGGGGGAGCGATCCAGGGACCGACGGGGTTTTGTGGACAGAAATCAAGAAGATCGTCAAGATAGTGATATGGGGTTAAAAGGATGTCGATGTTGATTCCCCTCACCCCAGGGACGACATATATTATAAAATAAGATACGACAGTGATCAACATCGAACAATTAGTATAATGAGTCACATCACGAAGATTTTGCTAAGAATTATCATGCAAAGAGTTAGGAGGAAACTACAGCCTGAAATAGGAGAAGAACAATGTGGCTTTATAAAAGGCAAGGGTACAGTAAATACTGTGTATATACTGAGAACCGTAATAGAACGTTCTATAGAAGTAAACAAAGATCTACACCTTTGCTTTATTGACTACACAAAGGCATTCGATAAAGTGAGACATGTCAACATGATAAGGATGCTTGAGGATCTACAGATTGATGGAAAAAACCTTAGACTTGTAGAAAACATATATTGGAAACAACAAGCTGCCATAAGAGTTGATAATGAAGTAAGCCAATATCAGCCTATTAAGAGAGGTGTGAGACAGGGATGTGTAATTTCTCCAGATCTGTTTTCCCTGTACAGTGAAAGTATTTCAGAAATATTGAAGATATGGAAGGAATCAATATTGGGGGACGATGCATCAATAACATTAGATATGCAGATGATACAGTCTTGATTGCAGACAATGAACAGGACCTGCAAAATTTAGTAGATGCGGTTGTTACACACAGTGAACAACTAGGGTTAGAATTAAATTGTAAAAAGACACAGATTATGGTCGTCACTAGGAAGAACGAAATACCACAATGTAATATACAAGTAAATGGGAATATTCTACAAGTGAATAGGTACAATTATCTCGGAATAGTAATAACATCTGTTGGAGATGCCTTGAAGAGATTAGAACAAGAATCGCCATGGCAACAGTAGCCTTTAGCAAGATGAAAAACATACTGACAAATAAAAAGATGTCAATTAAAACGAGAAAAAGAGTGTTGAGATGCTACATAGAACCTGTACTCTTATATAGATGTGAAGCTTGGACAATGAGCAGTCAGGCTGAAAAACATCTGATGGCTGCAGAAATGTGGTCTCTGAGGAAAATGCAAAGAATACCATGGACAGCCAGAAAGACCAATGAACAAGTTCTTCAAGAAACAAATGAAGATCGTAAACTGATTAGAGACATTAGACGTAGACAGTCACAATTTTTTGGGCATGTTATGAGAAGAAATGATCTGGAGAACTTGGTGACAACTGGTAAGATCGAGGGGAACAGACCAAGGGGAAGACCTAGAAGCAAGTACCTGGATGGCTTGGCCTTGTGGCATGGTCGAGACAGAAACACTGAGCTGATCCACGACTCTGGTGATCGAGTGAGATGGCAGAACATGACCGCCAACGCTTACCGGCATGGCACATGATGGATGGATGGATGTATGGTCCCCGGGCCGGACGCTCACCTCCCCTGATTAAATATATGGTAGCAAGCGTGCTTTAACTGGCTCAGTATTGTCTGAGAATAGCTCGTCTTTCGCTCGCTCAAAGAAACACCAAGGAGAAAGTCCTACAAGAAACAAATGAAAATCGTCAACTGATTAGAGAAATTAGACGTAAACAGTCATAATTATTTGGACATTTTATGAGAAGAAATCAATTGGGAACTTGGTGGCAACTGGCAAGATTAAGGGAAAGAGAATATGAGGAAGGCAGAGAAGTAAATACCTGAATGGCTTGGCCACTTGGAATGGTCGAGACAAGATCCACGACAGTGGTGATCGAGTGAGATGGCAAAACATAACCACCCACGCTTATCGACATGGCACATGATGCTCTAAACTGCTTTAACTAGTTCAGTATTATTTGAGAATATCCCATCTTACGCTCCAAGCTTAGTATAGACATACAAAACAAGCTTAGCGTACTCTGCAGCTGAGTTTGGAACAATCTTCCACAACAAATCAACGACACCACCAATCCCTCTAATACGTAGGTACAATCGCAACCTATTTACACACATCTCAGTACAGTCAATATGCCACCTTAAACAAATAATGATATCAAAAAACAGCTAGTATAATAAACATTCTCCTAACTGTGGTACGATTCATCTACCTTAGTTAATTATAACTGCCAAGTTAAGTTAGTGTTAGTGTTATTGATCATTTCACACTTTCAAAGCGATGCGATGCTTGTATTATTTCTGTTGTCGTTAATGTCTAAGGTTATCTTCATAAGTGATGAATGAATTAAATAATGTATGAGAGCAAAGAAATGAGTAGGGCAGAATTTCAGAAAGTCCTGCTTGCCCAGTTATTAACCTCTTTGAAATTAAATTACTTTTGCTCGTTCCTTAATGTGTTTCTTACATTACCAAACCGATTCAATAGCAATATATACCTGCTAAGCTTCCGCTGCACAACCGTCTAATAATTTAACTTCCACGGCGCAATCGACTGATTAGCTTAACTTCCACTGCGCAATCCACTGATTAGCTTAACTTCCGCTGCACAATCGATTAATTAGCTTAACACGGTATTGAGGGACATGAGAGTGAGATGACGAACCTGATGGCCCTGCAATCTCTGCAGATGGTCAGTCCACTACACATTAGTCTGATTAGCTAGTTCTAGAGCAGTTTTAGAGCGCCCTGGTCATCCACTGCACCTGTATTCGTCTCCAGTCGTCTCGACTTGTCTTGCCACTGGACTCAGATGGACTCGGGCGAGAGAGTTAGGTCGACAAATTGCGCAACTCTTCCTCACTTTAATCGAAGTCATCGCGCAAGTCATTCTTCATCCAACGTCATTGTCTGAGCCCTTTCCTGTCACCAATGGAGTGAAGCAAGGATGTGTCCTGGCACCAACACTGTTCAGCCTCATGTTTTTAGCCATGTTGATGAATGCCTTCGAGAACGACGACATTGGAATAGACATCAACTACCGTATGGATGGAAAGTTATTCAATCTGAGAAGGCTGAAAGCTAAAACCAAAATTAACAGCGACACCGTCAGAGAGCTCCTGTTTGCTGATGATTGCGCTCTATACGCCAACTCAGAGGCGGACATGCAACATAATGTTTCAGCTTTCTCACATGCCTGTGCCAACTTTGGGCTCAATATCAACTTGGAGAAGACTGTAGTTATGTACCAGCCAGCTCCAGGGAATAATCACACTGTGCCGAATATCAAAGTGAATGATCATAGACTAAGTGTTGTTAACAAATTCACCTATTTTGGCAGCACTGTGTCACAAGCTGCCACAATTGATGACGAAGTGAATGCAAGAATCTCCAAGGTCAGTGCGGCCTTTGGCAGACTGTACAAGAATGTATGGGACAGAACTGGAATAAGCCTGCAAACAAAGCTAAAAGTCTACAAAGCAGTTGTATTATCCACACTGCTATATGCTTGGGAAACCTGGACTGTTTATCAGCGACACGCTAGGAAATTAAACCACTTCCACACAGTCTGCCTAAGGAAGCAACTGAAGATTAACGAATTTTTTACAGCGAGCTGCGTTGTGGTAAACGCTCCCAAGGTGGCCAGAGGAAACGCTTTAAAGACACTGAAAATCTCACTGAATGCTTTTGGAATTCATCATGACACCTGGGAGGCTGCAGCCAGAGACCGAAATTCGTGGCGTGCATCATTACGCAAGGGTGCAGTCACATGTGAGGCAACCAGGACTGCAAGAGCTGTGAAGAAAAGGCAGGACAAAAAAACCACTGCAGGAAATCCTCCTCCAGAAACGTCAAGCATTTTTTGCCCACATTGTCAAAGAACATTTCGAGCCAAAATATTCCTTATCAGTCATCTTAGAACCCACGGCTCCATACCTTCAACCCCACTGGATGAAATGAATGGTCATCATCATTCTCGATGGACAAACAACAAGTCTGATTAGCTTAAATCGCACTGCCCAATCTTCTAATTAGCTTAACTTCCACTGCACAATAGTCTAATTGGCTTAACTTCCACTGCACACTCATCTAATTAGCTTAACTTCTACTGCACGATCGTCTAATTAGCTTAACTTCCATTGCACACTCGTTTAATTAGATTAACTTCTACTGCACACTCGTCCAATTAGCTTAACTTCCACTGCACAATCGACTGATTAGCTTAACTTCCACGGCACAATTGTCCAATTAGCTTAACTTGCACTGACACTCGTCTGATTAGCTAAACTTCCACTGCGCAATCGTCCAATTAGCTTAACGTCCGCTGCGCAATAGTCTAAATAGCTTAACTTCCGCTGCACAATCGTCTAATTAGCTTATCTTCCACTGCACAATCGACTGAGTAGCTAAACTTTCATGGCACAATCGACTAATTAGCTTAACACGGTAATTAGTTAGTTAGTCAGTCGCGGTTCCAACTTCACAGCAACGGGACGTCCCCATTATGCTCCGTTCCTGTGCCAGTGAATATCACATAAAACGTTCCCCACTGTCCAATGTAAAAAGTGGAAAAGACAGGAGTCTCGACAAACAACAGCCCGCACAGATACACTGTGCATAATGCCGCCGCCAGAATGTCAACACAATAGTCCCTCACGAAACATCCAGTTTATCTCTAACGGAATCGGCAGTCATTATCCCATCTGGATGTTTCCTAGATGTTCACCCACACAGTCCTCGAAAATACAGTTCATCGTCGATGGCAGTGGCAGTCAGTCAGAAGCCCAGCAGCCACATATTTCTGCATAAGGCAAAGGCAAAAAATAAGGCATAACACGGTAATGAGGAACATGAGTGAGATGATCAACCTGCAATCCCCGCAACCCTTGCAGATGGTCAGTTCACTACACATTAGTCTGATTGGCTTTACTCCCACTGCACAAACATCTGAAATGCTTAAATTCCTCTGTGCACTCATCTGATATGCTTAATTGCAACTGCACAATCATCTGATTAGCTTAAATCCCAATGAACAATCGTCTGATTAGCTTTACTTCGACTGTACAATCGTCTGATCAGCTTAAACCCCACTGCACATTCATCTAATATGCTTAACTTCCACTGCACAAACATCTGATATGCTTAACTCCCACTGCACAATCATCTGACATGCTTATCTCTCACTGCACAATCATCTGATATGCTTAACTTCCATTGCAGAGATATATGATATTCCATATTTCTTCTGTATCCTCATCTTTCATATTATCATTTTAGTGCCACTTTATTTTAACATGTACTAAATGTACTGTGTGTCTCATTATGTTCACGCCAATTCTAGGAATTATATTCTTTCTTGAAGTGCATAACCTTTCCTTCGTTATACAATGTATGACATATTGTTTTCATTTTAACATTTTTTTTTCCATTTGGGGATGTGCGTGCATGGGTGGGTGCTGTGTGTCGGTGGGGTGGGAGATTGTAGGGGATGTGTGTGTGGTGGGATGTGCGGGTGGGCGAGGATGTGCGTGTGGATGAGGGACGTGTTTGTTGGTGATGTGTGTTTTGGGTGGGGACCTGTGAGTGAGAGTATGTTTTTATCGGTGGATGGGTGTATGTGGGTGTTGGTGGGTAGTGGAGTTCGTGGGTGTGGGTTGGTGGGAATGTGTGTGAGGATGTGTGGGTAGATGTGTGTGTAGGTGGCATGGGGGATGGGTGTTGGGTTGTGTGTGTGTGGGTTGGTCGGGTGTGGGTGGATGGGGGTGTGTGGTGTTGGTGGGGGTAGGAGTGTGGGTGAGATTTGTGTGTGGGTTGGGATGTATGTGAGGGTGGTGGGGTGTGTGTGTATGAGATGTGTGTGGAGGGGGATGCGTGAGTGGTGGGTATGTGTGCGTGGGGGATATATGTTTCGGTGAGGTTTTGTTTGAGGGGTGGGGATGTGTGAGTGGGTGAGGGATGTGTGTGGGTGGGTTAGGAATATGTGTGTGGGTGGGGTGTTGTATTTGAGGGATGCGAGGTTGGGGGGGGGGGGGTGCGTGTAGGTTGGGGGATTGGTGGTGTATGTGGGTGGGGAGAGATGCTTGGGTGGGGATGTGTGTGTGTTGGTGGGTGCGAGATTTATGGGTGGGTGGCGGGAGATTGTGTGGGTGGTGGATGTGTGGGTAGGGTGGTGGATGTGTGGGTAGGTGCTGGATGTGTGGGTTGGCATGGAGTGAATGTGTTTGTTTGTGGGTGTGTGTGTGTGTGTGTGTGTGTGTGTGTGTGTGTGTGTGTGTGTGTGTGTGTGTGTGTGTGTTCAAGAAGGAAGAGAGAGATGAGCGCACGCATGTCAAATAAGATGCTATTCCATATGTTGTGTGCATTCTCATATTTCATATTATCAGTTTGAATGCCACTTGATTCCATATTGTTTTGTATACTCTCATCTTTCATAATATCACTTTGTATGCCACTTGATATAATCATGTCTAATACGAACACATGCACATCACTGTAAAGTGAGTGAGACAAAGTGAGTGAGTGAGTGTGAGAGAGAGAGAGAGATAGTGGTGTGTGTGTGTGTGTGTGTGTGTGTGTGTAAGGTTGGTGCGAGATGTGTATGTGGGTGGGGTATGTGTGTGTGGTTCTGGGTGTGTTGGTGGGTGGGTGGAGCACGTGTATGTTGGCGAGTCTGCGTGGGTTGAGGTATGTGTGAGTGGGGAGTTGAGTGTGGGTGTGGATGTGTGTGAGGGATGTTTGTGTGGGTGGTTGTGAGATGTATGGGTTGGTGAGAGGATGTGTGAGTTGGTGGAGGGATGTGTGGTGGGTGGGGATGTGTGGTGGGTGGGGGACAGTGGGAGAATGGATGTGTTAGTGAGTCGTGTTTGTGTGTGTGTGTGTGTGTGTGTGTGTAAGCCTGAGAGATAGAGTTGAACGCACGCATGTCATGTAACATGCTATTACTATTACATATTTAATGTGTATTTTCATCTAAATATTATCATTTTGAATGCCACTGTATTGCATCACCTTTAATATGAACACATGTAAATTACTGTAGAATGAATGAGAGAGTTAGTGAGTGCGTGTGTGAGTGTGTGTGTATGTGTGTGTGTGTGTGTGTGTGAGAGAGAGAGAGAGAGAGAGAGAGAGAGAGAGAGAGAGAGAGAAATATGAGAGAGTTGAATTGAATCACTATTTTTTATGCTACACTATGTATATGTACAATTTTTTCTCAAATTTGTTACAATTTTTGTGAGAATGCTCACGACAGTCGTCATTGTATGTGTGTGCGTGTGAAGTGTGGGAGTGTTCATACTAGTTTAAGTGATTATGTAAGGCATCATGTCTAGATGTGAGAAAGTGTGTGCAAGGGACGTATGTGTGCGGGGGATGCGTGTGTAATGGATGTATGTATGGAGGGAATGTGTGTAGGGGGATGTGTGTGGGGGTTCGGGGATAGGTGGGTGGGGAATGTAAATGGGTGGGAGATGCGGGTGTGAGTGATGGGATTATGCGCAGTGTTGATTATATGGGTGGTGGGGAGATGTTTAGGGGATGTGTGAGGGGTGATGTGTGTGGTGTGGGTGTGTCAGTGTGGGGGGGGGGGTATTGGGTGGATGATAGGAAGTGTGTGTGGTTTGGTGGGTGGGGAATGTGTGTGTAAGTAGGTGGGTGCTGGGTGTGAGCGGTTGAGGAATGAGTGTTTGGCTGGGTGGTTGGAGGTGTGTGGATATGGGTGGGTGGGTGGGTGTGGGCTGGGGCTGGGTATGTTTGCGGGGAGATGTGTGTGGTGGGGATGTGTGCTAATAGGCAAGGGTGGGTTGATGGGTGTTTGGTTGGGGGTGTGTGTAGGTGAGTGGGATGTGTGGGTGGAGTGTGTGTGAGTGATATGTGTGGGTGAGTGGGGGATGTGTATGGCTGCGTGAGGCTGTGTGTGGGTGGGTATGTTGGAGGGTGGGGTGTGTGTGGGTGGGGGTTTTGTGGTTTGGTGGGTGGGGAATGTGTATGTGGGTGGGTGGGTTGGTGTGGGGTGTGTGTGTGGTTAGGGGTTGAGTGTTTGGCTTGGTAGTTGGAGGTGTTTGGATATGGGTGGGCGGGTGTGTGTAGACTGGGGGATGGGTGTGTTGTGGGGAGATGCGCGTGTGGGGGATGTGTGTTAATAGGGAAGGATGGGTTTGTGGGTGTTTGGGTGGGCTGTGTGTGGGTGTGTGGGTGGGGTGTGTGTGGGGGATGTGTGTGGTGAGTGGAAGTGTGTAAGGCTGAGTGAGGCTGTGTGTGGGTGGGTGGGGTGGATATGTGGGAGGCTGGGGTGGGTGCGGGTGGCGGATGTGTGTAGGTGGATGGAGGGTGTGTGTGTATGGGTGGGTGATATATGTGTGTGGGTGGGTGGGTGGGTGGGGTTGTATGTGGGTGGATGGGGATGTGTGTGGGTGGGTTTGGGTGTATTTGGGTGGAAAGAGGTTGTGTGGGTGGGTGAGGGATCTATCTCAACATTGTAATATGCATTGTTTATGTTTACAACATTCATTTGACAATGCATTTTCCTATGTGAATGCATCATGCACTATTGATGAATGAAAGATGAGTGGTTGGAAGGGCCGAATGTAAGACTTGCCAGCGTGCCCAATTTGTAACACTTTTAAAATAAAGGTGAATTCAATTGAATTGAATTGCACAATCATCTACTGTACATAACTTCCACTGCACAATCATCTTATACCCTTAACTTCCACTGCACAATCCAATCATCGTATATGCTTAACTTCCACTGCACAATCATCTTATACCCTTAACTTCCACTGCACAATCCAATCATCGTATATGCTTAACTTCCACTGCACAATCATCTTATACCCTTAACTTCCACTGCACAATCCAATCATCGTATATGCTTAACTTCCACTGCACAATCATCTTATACCCTTAACTTCCACTGCACAATCCAATCATCGTATATGCTTAACTTCCACTGCACAATCGTCTTATTCTATTTTGAACACAGATTGTTTCAACATATAGCAAAAATACATGCAATAATTACCACGATTTAGAATCCCTTTTTAATGCTATTTTATAAATCCTGTTTGATTTAATTAGTGTCATCAGGCAAAGAATATGACCAGATAAATATAGCACTGTGGGGAATATTTAAACATGAATTTGGGAAATACAAATTGGGATATTGTATGCAATACGGATATAAAGAAGTAATTGGTTTTCAATTAAATGTCCAATTTATAAATCACGAATTTAATTAATCCACTCAACTACAGATCGTAAAGATCTTTTACTAGAGACTGTATTTTTATATTCATTTAATTTCACATATTAATTTGCTTGAGAAAATTGCAGATGTAAAGCAGACAGCAATTTATTGGCCAGTTTGCGTGTTTTATGGTTGTGTCCTTTGATTTGCTCTGTGCCAAAATCGCTTTCTTGCTATAGATGAAAACCACTGCCGCAACAGGCATATGTCTTTATTGCGAAATGAAATCATTGTAATGTGCGTGAATGACGGAAATATTAATTAATAGGAATAATTGTCGGAAATGAGAATATGTGAACGCCAGGAGAAATTGGGTCAGGAGGTCGACCTGGTGTAGGTTAGTTAGATCTGTGGAGAGATAGCCGTTGAGTTGCTGTCTTCAAGACTATGGTGGGCTGTATGTAATCCCCAGGATGAGTTGCCGTCTTCAAGACTATGATGGGCTGTATGTAATCCCCAGAATGAGATACCATCTTCAAGACTATTGTGGGCTGTATGTAATCCCCAGAATGAGTTGCCGTCTTCAAGACTATTGTGGGCTGTATGTAATCCTCAGAATGAGTTGCCGTCTTCAAGACTATTGTGGGCTGTATGTAATCCCCAGAATGATTTGCCGTCTTCAAGACTATGGTGGGCTGTATGTAATCCCCAGGATGAGTTGCCGTCTTCAAGACTATGGTGGGCTGTATGTAATCCCCAGAATCAATTGCCGTCTTCAAGACTATGGTTGTCTGTATGTAATCCCCAGGATGAGTTGCCGTCTTCAAGACTATGGTGGGCTGTATGTAATCCCCAGAATCAATTGCCGTCTTCAAGACTATGGTGGGCTGTATGTAATCCCCAGGATGAGTTGCCGTCTTCAAGACTATTGTGGGCTGTATGTAATCTCCAGGTTTGTGCCTTGACTTGTTTGACACAGCCTGGCACACTCAGTATAGCCGTATGTAATCTCCAGGTTTCTGCCTTCACTTGTTTGACACAGCCTGGCACACTCAGTATAGCCGTATGTAATCTCCAGGTTTCTGCCTTCACTTGTTTGACACAGCCTGGCACACTCAGTATAGCCGTATGTAATCTCCAGGTGTCTGCCTTCACTTGTTTGACACAGCCTGGCACACTCAGTATAGCCGTATGTAATCTCCAGGTTTCTGCCTTCACTTGTTTGACACAGCCTGCACACTCAGTATAGCCGTATGTAATCTCCAGGTGTCTGCCTTCACTTGTTTGACACAGCCTGGCACACTCAGTATAGCCGTATGTAATCTCCAGGTTTCTGCCTTCACTTGTTTGACACAGCCTGGCACACTCAGTATAGCCGTATGTAATCTCCAGGTGTCTGCCTTCACTTGTGTGACACAGCCTGGCACACTCAGTATAGCCGTATGTAATCTCCAGGTGTCTGCCTTCACTTGTTTGACACAGCCTGGCACACTCAGTATAGCCGTATGTAGTCCTATTGTGTGTAGACGTTAGCTAGTGAAGATTTCTAGGTCACTAGTTGTAGGTTTCATCATTCACTCATTCACTACGTTTCTGATCTATACACCAGGACAGATTTAACTTTAGAGTCGAATCCATCCATCCATCATGTGCCATGCCGATAAGCATGGTCGGTCATGTTCTGCCATCTCACTCGATCACCAGAGTCGTAGATCAGCAGAGTCAAATAGTCTAAGTTTAATACTAGGTTTAATTTCTTTTGACGCCCATTTATTTCCTAGCGCTCATGGAATAGTGTCCTAAGTGATTCAATGGGCAAGATCCGAAAGGTCGAGGCGGGTTCTGTACGCAGGAAGTGATTGAATCGCTACGGACGTCTGCTGTTCCTAGAGTCTCTTTCGTTCCGCGACATGCAGGAGTTATTAATGCCCTGAGAGGTGTCAAGAGAGGTGTGTGTGTGTGTGGGGGGGGGAGTGGCTTTGACTCTAATGAATATACATCGTGGTGAAGAATAAGAGACTTGGTAGTGAAAATCGGCATGGCCAGACACGAGAGATACACAGGGAGAATGAAGGGTATCGTCAACCAACACAGAACTGGCACTATTAGCCGTCGGACGCTGATGTATAAATTCAGGGAGATTCTGAGCAATTATGGGCTTGTCCAGCGTGCAAGCATAACTAACTAACTCACTCATAGGGCTATCACGGCTCCTGTTTTCTTACGTACTCTTATTTTAACATCTGTATATGTTACCTCATCTTTATCTATATAGTTTCCTAAATTGGTTTATGATTCCGTCTCATGAAGTGAGGTTTTAAGCCGGGGCAATCGGATTATCAATTGAATCCTTTTTTTCTTATTACCTATCTCTGTCCCCTGGGGTATTCTAGACCTGATTGTTGTGACTTCCCATCAATTCTGTTTAGTTAATCTTGTAACTGATTTCCGTCAGCGAAATACACATACTCAAGCTGTTCTGTCAGAGTCCAATGAATTCCCATTCTGGGGAGAGTTGTGCTTATCTTCATAATGGAGTCTATATATAGTCAATGGCAATTTCTTTTTGCTCGTTCGCTCCCACTGAACTAAAGCGTAGTCTATACACTTGATACTATTTATAGTGAACCGGATTCATTTTTGTGTGTGGATAAGCTTTCCCTGTTACCAGTGTCCCTAGTCATCAGGCCAACCCACTCTGATTTCTACGGTACTTGTAATCTATGTCCCCAAGTCAAAGACAAGAAGTAAACATTGTAGTCCAACTGACCGGTGTAGGGGTTGCACCCGTGACCTCGATAAAAAAAAAAGGTCTGAGATTGCGGTGAAGCATGCCATCAGGCGCGGTGTCGGTTGTGATGCTGTTGTCACGTGACCTAGATAATTTCTCTAGGTCTGTCTCCTCTAGGCTGTGTCAGTCGCTGTACCTACTAACGCCATCTGGTGCTGAGGCTGTGTTCGGGCATGTCTTCAGCACTGCTTTGGTGTCTGTCGGCCACATGTATATTGTGTTCCCTTCTGTAACGTCAGCCGTGTGGATGACGTGTACTAGCTCATTCATCTGTTGCCTCTCATCTCTGTCTGTCCAGTCGACCTGCAGAAAGAATCTATGCAAAAAGGCCTCTCCTTTTTCTTCCTCGTTTTGTCATGTCACCCCATTATCCATCTCTAGCTGAGGAATGGAACGGTCGTTTATTGTCATTCATGCTAAGATGAAGACACCAATATAAAGTATTATGTTAAATGTGGCTACCTGTTTGGTCGGAAGCATTTCTGTTCACCTAATAGTTGTTTATCAATATAATTTTGTTGCCTCTCTCCCCGCCCCTACCCCGGGAATGATACTCATGACTATTTTCTCAGCAAATGACAATAACATGATTCTTCTAGAATATTCTAACTCCTGCAGGTTCCTGTTATTTTCACGCTTCAAGGACATCCTTCTCTCCAGTCTGCTGGTATTTCTTCTGTGTCCCAGACGCTGCTATATAATGTGTCCGGTACAACAACAGACGTGTTTATAGTAAGTTTACTAGCTTCTACTGGGAACAATCTGAACCAGCAGCTCTCCCATCCTTCAGAACTTTGATAACTTTCCTAATTTCTTCATTAAATGGCTTCTGCAGAGAGGATATCTAAGGAACGGAGGTGAAGATCGTGTCCTAGTCAAACTTACCGATTCTACTTCTGATTGATTGATTGATTGATTGATTCATTCATTCATTCATTCATTCATTCATTCATTCATTCATTCATTCATTCATTCATTCATTCAATTATGTCTTTGAACAACTACGATAACGCATGAACTAATGTGGCTTCATAGGATGTTTAAGATTTGGATGAGAATAACGCCAACCCAACCCCAAAATTGCACTGCTGGAACAATACTTAATTTAGTAAGCAAAATTACAAAAAGAAATCCATTTCCTGTAACATTCGCAATAGCATATTTCATTACCAGTGTCGCCAATAATTTATTTTTTTCCGCCGTGTTAATATTTTATTAAAATCTATCACTTTGAATAAATCAGTTTCATCTTCATCTCGTTTCTTCTCCACTTCTTTCCAAAACCAAAATCAGATATGCCTGACTGCACTTTACATGCCAAACTCAATTTTCTTAACGTCGACCGAACATGTGTTGTCGAAAATTGACCAGGATATTAACGGTCAAAAACATATCGTGTTCACTATCTATTGCCACGGTTCATTAACATGGGCATTTTAAAGATAGTTCTCCGACTTCTCTAGAGAAGGTATTTGAGAACTGCAATTTAGATGTTTGTTGATTTCGTCTGTTTTTATTTGCACTAGTGCAGACATATATTAATGATGAGATTCATCGTTGTATAGCGTGTGATTAAATCTAATTTATTGTGATTATTTCAATCGGTAGACGGGATGTAGTGTTGCTGTTGTTGGTTCAAAATCACATCTATGATTGTCTCGTTCACCGAAAAATTAGTTAAATACAGTATAGGATATTCTGAACGGAGAATCATAACGTTGAGATAACTCAACACAATATACAGGCATCCTATAACTTGTTCCAGTTCAAACAAATAAACTGTGTATATGCGAGAGGGCCCGTTCCGTGGCAAAGGGGTTACGGGCGCATTTCGTGATCTCGCATACCCGCGTTCGAAACACAGTTGCGCGCGATTTGGCAGCAGACCGCGTTGCGTTGGATTTTTACGAAATGGTATAGGTGCCGGTCGTTCAGAAAGCAATAGCGAACTGCTGAACTTAAACTTGCCAAGAGATCACAACAGCAAAAAATGCTGGTGTTGACTGCAACGTCCTGTAAAGGGTATGCAACTAACTTGTTTTATATAACATGCAAGAGAAGCAATTCGTGTGAGTCAACGTTCCTCATGATACAGAGAAAGCTTCACGAAATTGACATATAAGGACAAATTACATGATATAGACATATAAGGAACAAGTAGATGACATAGACATACAAGAATTACGTACATAATATAGGGCATTTAATGAGTAAGTAAATAGTAGAGACATGTTAGGAATAAGTACATACCACAGACATGCAAGAAGTAAGTACTTGATATAGACATGCAATGAGGATTTACATGTAATAGACTATCAAGGAGTGAATACATAATATAGATATGGGAGGAAGAATGGCATCAGAAAGAAGGAGTCATCATTTTTGGTCAAATGATGAGAAGACAAAACACTGGAACATGTTGTGACAACCGGAACGATGTGCGGAAAGAGAGATAGAGAAAGACAGCGTAAGAAAATTTTTTCCAGGCTTGCACGGAAGGGAGTCAAAACACGAATTAATCCACTTCATAGGAGATCACAATTTGTGGAGAGGCATGACTGCCTACATTAGCCGACCAGGCACAGCATGGATGATGCGTTCAACAGACAGTGAAAATATTATCTTCCAGAATTCATCAGCCCACTTTAAAAAATCTGCCCGAGCTATCCCAACCCAAGACATACATTAATATGACAGCGGGCTGTCAACAGCAAATCCCTCCACATTTTTAAAAAATATTAGCAGCAACACAAAACTGCAACACAACAGCAACGGAATAGCAACATATTTCTCCCCAGTGCGTGGAGTTTGTTTTGGCTCCATCTGATAAACACCGGCTTGTCAATAAGTCGGAAATTGTGACCATTTGCATCGGATGGTTAATTAACGGGCGGGCAACGTGACCAATAGGACAATTTCGATATGTAATTTCGCCTTGTGTTGTGACATATTGAATGATGGAGATTGTGTTAATCTGTTAGATTGGGCTCATTCAGCGAAGGAATAACACCAGTGAATAATTTATGTTGCACGGAATTGTAGAGTGGAGCCGGGGAATGGGAGTGTCGGAATTGGGGAGCGAATCCGTGGTTGAGAGGTTGAGGCGAAGAGTGATTGATTTTAGTTACTGAAGCAGTCAGTCAAGCTGAGGGAGTCTTGTGCAGTCAGCCGATGAGTAAGTCAGTGATACAGTGGGAATCTCAGTCAGTCATCTAGTGGGAATATCAGTCAGTCAGAGAGAGAGTCAGTCGGTCAGCCTGAGCTACGGTCATTCAGTGAGAGAGCTATTATGTCGGTAAGAAATTCAGGAAGTCAATGGGATATTACTTGTTAGTGAGGCAGTCAGTCAAGCAGTAAAACAATCACTTGGAGAGCCAATCAACCAGTCAGTCAAACAGTACAACAATCAGTGACAGAGCCAAACACCAGTCAGTCAGTCAGTGTGAAACTGTTTTCTCAGTGCAAAAATTCAATCAGTCAATGAGTCAGTCATCAGGAGGTTGTGAATTAGGCAGTTTGCCACGGAGACAGCCAATCAGTCAGTCAGTTATTCAGTCAGTGAGATTAAGAAAATAGACAGATTTAGTAAATGGGAGTTTGTCAATTAGTCAGTGAGAGAGTTAGTCAAGTAGTCAGTCAGTCAGTCAGCAGAGAGTTATTCAATCACCCAGTCTGTCGGCGAATCAGGCAGTCAGTTTTGACTGTGCGAGGTGTTTGAGGTGTGTTAATTATTTTTTTTTTAGTGAGTGAGTTGGTGCATGAATATGGAGGTGATTGATTTGTTGAATCGATGAGTGAATGGATAAGTATGTAGGTGTGCGTCTAAGGTAATGAGTGGGAGAATGAGAAAACGAATCGAAGATTTTGTGAGTTGATGAGTGAATAAGTCTGTGAGTGAACAGACGAGTGAGTGTATGCCTCAGAGGGTGTCATATTGGTGAGTAAGTGATCATGTGAGTTAGGGAATTCGTGTGTTATAAGTGAATGCGAGAGCTGGGGTAAAGTTGTAAGAAAGAACTGATATTTTAGAGATTAAGCGAGGTTTGTTGAGCATGGCAAGGTAATGAATTGACGAGTGGGTGGCTTGCACCTATTTAAGACAATGAGTGTGGGAAAGAGTGGGTGTTGTGTCGCCTTGTTCAGAGAATGGGTGCAACATTGAATGAATAAGTCATTTTAAAGGTGGATACTTCGCTGATCATATCCGGTCCCCAAAATGGCGGATAGGCATTTAAACCGTTAAGGCCTCTGGAGTGTTTACGCTTATGGCTACGGTTTGCATTCGCATTTTCCTCATGTTGGACTGGTAGTGCATCGTTCCTTCGCCCTAATACTGAATGAGTGCGTGGCGCGAAACCGTGAGCTGTTAATTTCGTGAGGAATGTTTTTACATCTGTCCACGGTTGTTTGTAGCGTGAACTACATGTTCGGAACGATGACGGCCGGATGTTGCTGAATTGACTGGTTTGCCTTTTCGGTTCACGAGCGCAGTTTCTCAGGAGACTCCTGGGAGTCGTCGCTGGAGCTACGGAGTTCGTGCTTTGTGCGGTCCTTTCGGAGGGAGGCCCTGAGGAAAGAGACTTAACCATATGAGATAAAACCCAGGTCAATAAATTCTTTCTGGTGACTGCCGTTTTCATCGATGATGAACTGTATTTTCCGTGGAGGACTTTTGTGTTGGCAATTTCTGATGGCTTCATTATGCATAGTGTACCTGTGCGGGCTGTTGGCTTGCCGAGACTCCTGTCTTTTCCACTTTTCACATCGGACAGTGAGGAGCATTTTGTGTGATATTCCCTGGCACAGGAACAGAGCATAATGGGGACGACCCGTTCCTGTTAGTTGGAACCGCGACTAACTAACTAACTAACTAACTAACTAACTAACTAACTGACTGACTGACTGACTGACTGACTGACTGACTGACTGACTGACTAACTAACTAACTTCGCTGATCAATAATGAGTGCGTGGGAGCAATAAGTGACACTTTTGTGAATGGGTAAAGATAAATATTGTCGTATTGATACATGCATGAGATTATCTAGTGTCATGTTGATAAATGAATGAGATTAACTTATGTCATATTGATAAATGAATGAGATTACCTTATGTCATATTGATAAATGAATGAGATTAACTAATGCCGTATTGATAAATGAATGAGATTAACTAGTGTCATATTGATAAATGAATGAGATTAACTAGTGTCATATTGATAAAGGAATGAGATTAACTAGTGTCATATTGATAAATGAAAGGAATTGACTAGTGTCATGTGGATAAATGAAAGGAATTGACTAGTGTCATATTGATAATAAATGAATGAGATTTACTTGTGTCATGTTGATAAATGAATGAGATTAATTTTTGTCATATTGATAAATGAAAGGAATTGACTAGTGTCATACTGATAAATGAAAGGAATTGACTAGTGCCATATTGATAAATGAAAGGAATCGACTAGTGTCATATTGATAAATGAAAGGAATCGACTAGTATCATATTATTAATGAAAGGAATTGACTAGTGTCATATTGAGAAATGCATGAGTGATTACTAATCTACTTACTCTTATTAACTTTAACGCTTTTCTGTCCATGACAATAGTGATTGAGTAACGAGTGTGATAGTGAGTGATTATTATTACTATTCATCATCTCATAGTGAGTGATTATTATTACTATTCATCATCTCTTATCGTGATCTTTGCGGTGTCGAGGTGAAGTATAAACATCGTGAGAGTGCCCGATTATGGGCTTCATGTATGGATATTTCCATTGGACTCTGCTATTCCCTCCGTATTCTCCGTTTATTACTATTATTATCATAAAATTGTAATTATTATATAAAATAAGAAGAAGAAGAATAAAACATTATTTTAAAACAATAATGATAATAATAATTGATGATGCTTATGTTGATGATAATGATCACGATCGTGGTGGTTATGATGATGATAATAATGATGATGATGATAATGATGATAATAAAATATGATAATATAAATGATGATGATGATGGTGATGATGATGATGATGATGATGATGATGATGATGATGATGATGATGATGATGATGATGATGATGATGATAACAATGTTGAAGGTGTTAATGGTTTTAATTATAATAACGACGATGATAACAAAAAGTGACAATTTGCCACTACGTACTGCGCAAATATCAATAAAACTACAAACATGATACTCTTCCCCATCATTGCCAAACCTCCCCTCTCCCCCCACACACCCCTCCTCCCCTCCCCTTAAACCTCCCTCCCCGTACCCACACACCCCTCCTCCCCTCCTCCTCCACACCCCCCCCCCCCCCCCCCCCCCGTTTTTCCTCTCTCCCGCTTTTCCATCAAGTTACTGGTAAGCTGCGTTAATGAGATTTCCGTTTTGATTATGGGATTTATACAGCACTTCGCTAATGGAATCTATTCCCCATGTAGACTGGACTAAGAGATCAAGAACTGCGTTACCTAGCAACAACTAATGAGTACAATCAAAGTAGTGTATTAATACATTACTTCCGGCTTTGACGGCCATGACGAAATGTAATTTCTATTTATGAATCATTAAAGAGATTTCGAATGTTTCTAAATAGTGTGGACAAAAGTGGTTTGCTGCTGACGAGAATATAATGGAACGCTGCCGAGAATATAATAGAACGCTACAAGAAACACAATTTATGACCAAGAAGTTGGACGGATAGTAAAAAAAACATATAAAGATGCAGTCAAATGTTACGACCGAAATCTTTATCAACGGGATAACGAGAAAAAAGGGTTATAAATATATAAACATCATCATCATCATCATCATCATCATCATCATCTTCCACTTCTGCCGTCAAGCGTCGTGGGGAGGAATAATGTGCGCTCCAACGCCCGGTGGGCGGCACTGGATAGTGTCATTCCCTGTGAATGTACAAGTCTTTGATGTCGTCAATCCATTGTCTTCTTGGGCGTCCTCTTGGTCTTGTCGCAAATGATCTTAGATGTAAGGCCATTGATGGTAGTTGTTGGTGTTGCAGTCTAACGACATGGCTAAACCACTTGATTTTCTGCCTTTCAATAAATGTGTTGATCCCACAGTCTGTCTGATAATGGCATTTCTTACTCGGTCTCGGATTGTTAAGTTGGCAGCTCTCCTCAGGCATCTCATCTCGCAGGCGTTGATTTTGCGAAAGTGTGATTTGGATAAAGTCCAGGTTTGAGATTGGGAGCATAGGGTTGGTGTGAATATGCTGTTTATTATCTGTCGTTTTGCGGACATGGGTATATTTGGATGCTTCAGTAAGAGTGATAGTTGAAATGTAAGCACACTAGCTTTTTGACATCTAATTTCGATTTCTCTGTCCAATCTGCCATCTTCTGTGATCATACTTCCAAGATATTTGAATTCTTTAGCTTGTTTCAGAGTTGTGCTATTTATCTGTATACTTAATGGGCCCGGCGATCTGCTAACTTGCATTACTTACTTCGGTTTTGGCTGTGTTTATACTCATATTGTGTCTGCTGCAGGTTGAACTCAGATGATGAATGTGATGTTTTAGTCTGCCCTCATCGCTGTACAACAGGCACCGATCGTCTGCAAATGAACAACGCATATGTGTACTTTCCTATGCGTGTATTCGTTTATAAATGTTTGATCGTTTTGTTCTTACTGTTCCTTTGATTATTAACTTTATAAAGGAAAAACACATAGAAAAGTTCACATGTGTGTTGTTGGTTTATATATTTGTGATCGTTTTTTTTTTTAAATTTTCTTGTGCTGTTGAAAACTACTTCGGTTGTAACAGTTGGCCAGAACTTGTGTGTTTTTAATTCATCCGTTGAGTTTCTTAGTCATTGCTTGTGTTGCTGTCGCATTCAGCTTCTTCCTGTCTGTGGCAGGATATTCAATTTCTAATTGGAGAAGAAAAAGAGTGGGGAGAGGAAAGAGGAAGCAAAGGAGGAAAGGAAGGAGCTGAGAAGGAAGAGGAAGAAGAGGATGGTTTATAAAGCAAGATGAAAGACTTCATTGCACACTCTTTTATCGCATAAGGCTGGTTATTTTTCCCTACGGCGCCTCGCTGAAAATGTCGCACTAAGTACGAATTTCTCAGCTCCAGTGACGACCCCAGGAGGTCTCCAAGTAATCTGCACTCGTGAATCGAACGGCGTAGTCTGGAATCGAACCTACAATCTTTGCAGCGCGAGGCAGGCGACGTAACGACTTCGCCAGGGACACTCTCCAGGTAGACGAGGTGAAAGAGGATAACGAAGAGGTTCGAGGGTAGATATCTATGGTTATAATGAAACGCTTGACGATTTTAGGGCAGCCATGTGTCGTGATAAATGAAGATCGGAAAGTGTGGAGCAATTATGTGAGCTACCCCTGAAGGGCGGGCTGTATCATTATGTTGAGATTTAATTATCGCTCGGAATGTAGACGCTATATGTTGAATTATCTCCATAGAAACAATGCAGAGGGTGGGACCGGAAATAGGAGAACAAATTATTATTGTTATTATTATTTTATTTGTTATTATTATTATTATTATTATTATTATTAAGAGGAAGAAGAAAAGAAGAAGAAGAAGAAGAGGAGGAGGAGGAGGAGGAGAGGAGGAGGAGGAGGAGGAGGAGGAGGAGGAGGCTGATATGGATGAAGAATAGGAGGAAGAAAGGAAAAGGAAAAAAGGATTGGAAGAGTAACTAGAAGTGGGAGAAGAGAAGGAAGAGAGAGAAGATGTGGGATATGAAGGAAGGAAGAAGAAAAGAATGTCGATGAAACAGAAGAGAAAGAGGAATATGAGTAGAAAGTGTCAGAGCACGACGGAGACAGCAAGAAGAAGAGTAATAGGGAGAAGAGAACATGAAACAAGAGAACGAACGAACGAACTAACGAACATACATTATTTTCAAAGGGTTAACAATTGGGCACGCAGGCACGTCTAACATTCTGCCCTTCTGTCACTCTCTTTCTTACATTATTTCATTCATACATCATTCAAGACTAACTGAGAACGGCAACAATATCAAAGATATGCATTATAAAGGCATGGGCACAATGCGAACATCAATACTACACGACTCAGTAATAATAAATAATTATGTGGCACTTGTTATTTGCTATATGGAATATACTGGTCTACTAAAAGGGGGTTGGCTGTAATACTAGGGTTTTATTATTATTATTATTATTATTATTATTATTATTATTATTATTATTATTATTATTATTATTATTATTTCTATTATTAAGTTTGTTAGTTAGTCGAGGTTCCAACTTCATGGCAACGGGTCGTCCCCATTATGCTCCGTTCCTGTGCCAGTGAATATCACACAAAATGCTCCCCACTGTCCAATGTGAAAAGTGGAATAGACAGGAGTCTGGGCAATCCAACAGCCCGCACAGGTACACTGTGCATAATGCCACCGCCAGAATGCCAAGACAAAATTAATTCACGAAAATCGCAGTTCATCGTCGATGGATTCGGCAGTCACCAGAAAGACCTCATTGACCCGGGTTTTCTCACATGGCTCGGTCTTTTACCGCAGGGCGACCCGCCGAAATTGTCGCATGAAGCACGAACTCCGCAGCTTCAGCGCCGACTCCCGGGAGTCTCCTGAAAAATGCACTCGTGAATCGAAAAGGCAAATCAGTCAATTCAGCAACAGCCGGTAGCCATTGTTCCGAACATGCAGGTCACTGTACAGGATAGATATAAAAGCATTCCCTGCGAATTTCACAGCTCACAGTGTCGCCCACGCACTCATCAGTAGCAGAGCGACTGAACCATTTCTATTATTAAGGGGGAATGTAATCCCTACTGAGATAGTGTTGGAATAATATGCGATTATATGTATAGGCCGGTCTCCCTGGCCTTGGGATTAGCGACTTTCTCTGTAATCCCGTATACTCTCGCTAGTAATGTGACGACGGCGAGAATCGATAGCGGTTCTAACCGTGTAGGTAACTTAGGGGTATGTGAGCCGGTCACTCAGAAAGCAATGGCAAAATACTGAGCGTAATCTTGCTAATAAATCACCAATCAGCTGAAAGATGCTGATGTTGACAGCGATGTCCTGTAAAGGATATGCAAACATTTTTTATATGTATAGGGATAGGTGATGTCTTTGATTTCTTGTCGAAGATTGTTCCACAGCTGAGCTGCAGTATACGTTAAGCTTATTTTGTATAAGTCAATCCTAGGCTTCGGAATGTGTAGTATATTTAATCATTTAGGGCATTATATTTAAACAATGGCCAAAAGTATTTGGGGCATTCCGATGTAAGATTTTGTGAATTAGTTTGGCCTTCTCACGATGTTCTTAATGAGAACCGAGTGAGATGGTCGTTGTCTAGGTTACAATGCCCCTTGTATGTCACTACGGAGTGTAAGTTGAGCTAGCCACCTGTCTCACAATATAACTCACCCCCACATTACACATCCACCAGTCAGTGAACAAGATTGAGTTGGCGCACATAATCTTTTAATGCAGAAGGAACACGGAAAAACGTAACATCTTTCTATATCCAGAAAACAATATAATCCACAGAATATATATATTCTCCTCACAACTTAACCAGCACGCATCACTGCCTTCTCAAGGCCTTCTTAATCTCCAATTTACAAGACAGTTATCCAGCTACTATCTACGGCTGGACCTCCCACAATACAACCCACACACTGGGTCTAGGCCTGCACTAACTATTCAACCCACTCTGGGTTTAGGCCTCCATTCAAAAACAAGAGAACAACACAGGACGGAGATCTATATCTAACTCCGCTCATCTCCTTAGACTCCCGACCAGTTCGGAGTCAAAACATCAACTCTCCAAAACACACGAACCGACCCTCAGTCGGTCTCAGCCTCACTGCCCTTCAAGTCTCCTGACTTCACACAAAACTAAACTGTCTCTCACTCCATCCCCCCTGGGGTTTTGCACTCACTCTCACCATTATTTCTCATGGCTGGTTGTTTTTCTCGTAGTCCCGCTACAAAGGTCACTCACCTCACTGTCAATGACCCAGGCATATGTCAGGCCTTATTGAAAAGCAGACGTTTGCGGAGTGGTAGTAACTGAAGGCGTATATGCAGGCTGGGATTGTCAGATAAATGTTTGCTATAAATTAAACTCATGGCCCGTTTCTGGGGTGAATAAAGTCGCTTGGTGTTTGAATTGGAACAACCGTCCCAGATTGTAGAGCAGAAGTCAAAATGTGTCTGTATGTGAGAAGTATAGAATATTTTCCTTGTGTCCTCATCAAGGAAAGTTTTAATTTTGGCGATTTGGTAGACTTTTTTTCGCTGTTTGTTTAGTGACCGCTTGAAGGTGGGAATTAAAGGTTAGGTTTCTATCAATGATTAGGCCTAATGTTTTGTGCTCAATTACACTTTCTACTGGCATGTAGTAGATGTGAAGATAAAGTGATGTGTGTGAATTTAGAGTTTGAAGTCTTTGTCTAGTTGTTAATAACATTGATTTTGTTTTAGTGATGTTAATTTGCATACGGTTCTCATGGGCTCCACCTAACTACATTATTTAATTCTTGTTGCAAAGACGACTCCAGCAAATTACAGCTTTCAGCGTGCGTATACACTGTACAGTCGTCTGCAAATAGATCGCAGGACAACGAAAGATGCAAAGGTAGATCGTTAATATACATGGCAAATAATAGAGGGCCTAGAATAGAGCCTTGCGGTACTCCAATATTGAAGGTAGTGGTTTGAGACAGAGATTTATTGTGTGATACTAATTGCTTTCTGTTTGACAGAAAAGATGTTATTAGGGTGACTACACTAGGGCCAATTATCATTGTCTCTCGTTTTATAAATTAAAATAACATGGTCTATCATATCAAATGCTGTCCTGCAATCGATAAACACAGCTCCACATAGATTGTTGTTATTTATATTCTTGTGCCAATTTTCTATCATGCTTTTTAAGGCCTTGTGGCAAGAATATTTTGGTCGAAATCCCGATTGACTGTCAACAATAAGCTTGTTGCGAACTAAATACTGTAATGTTACTTTAAGAGAAAAAGGAAGATCAGGAGGGGCAAGTGGCGGAACAAGAGCCTAATGATTAATGGTATTTATGTAGTTTACTCCAGGACTGTCCAAACTACAACATATCCAGGCGAAGCTTCTGGCCTAGAGAGACAACAGTGGAAGATTCATACAAGAGACAACATTGCAGTTATAGACATATTTCAAGCAAAGAAAGAAGAAGACGAAGGGTATCTGACATGAACATCCAGCATAACCTCATCGCATGTCTAACTAGGCTGATCATGTTTCTTCATTCTGGCTCCTGGGTGCTCTGAAGATCTGTGGAGAAACACATATACCGTTAAATCACTAGAACTACAGTAGAACCAAAATAGAACCACAATAAGTTTGATGGGTTGATGCTGTCCTATTTTCTTCTTCTTCTTCTTCTTCTTCTTCTTCTTCTTCTTCTTCTTCTTCTTCTTCTTCTTCTTCTTCTTCTTCTTCTTCTTCTTCTTCTTCTTCCGGTTTCCGGTTTCCGGTTTCAAGATGGCGACGGACGGTCGTGTTGTTTTGTGTTCGTTAACTTTTTCGCGTAGGGGGTGGATTTATTCATCTCTTGCGTGTAATTGGTGTGCCAGGATGTAAAACCAGGAGTTTCTACTCAAGATCTGCGCGGGTGCTACGGAGTTCGTGCATCGAGCGAAGCCATCCTTGAGTGAATTTTCAGCAGCGTGTGTGGTTCTCAGCAGTCTGTGTTTACGTTTTTTCAACATGGCGAAAGAACGTGTGTTTTCCGAGCGGTCAGCAGTCAACATAACGAAGCGGCGTGGTAGCCGCGCAGGGACAAAGAAGCAAGGTAAGCGCGGTGGTTTGAGACGTTTTAGACTCAAGTGTCACCGTCTAGGACTCAGGAACATCCGTATTCTATATTGGAACTGTGCCAGTGTAAAACAACGGGGCTCTATTTTAGAAACCCTACTTTACAGGAACGACATTGTAGCACTCCAGGAGACGAGACTGGGCGATCAGCTACTCCGAATTGCCGGCTTCAAATGTTTCTACAACAGACGACATCTGGGAACGGCGATTCTCGTTCGCGACAGCATGGTGGCGTCAGAGCTAGACATGTCCAGTTGGGACAGTGACGATATACAAATACAGGCGTTGAGAGTTCATTCCAGTATACCATTCGTGTTGGTTAATGTTTATGCCCGCAATGCGAGTATGGACGCCCAGAAGTGGCAGTGCTTAAGTGGCATATTAGGCCACGAGAGAAATGTTATTTTCTGTGGTGACTTCAACGCTAAAGGCAGATCATGGGGAAACACTTCCTCCAATACACAAGGGGAGGAGCTCGAGACTGCACTGGAAACCATCGACCTGGTTTGTATCAACAGTGGCTGTGTCACCAGGACAGCAAGCCGTCCAGGCGATGAGGACAGTGCTATTGATCTGGCGCTAGTTTCACCTTCACTCACTACAGTGTGTAGATGGGGTGTCCTAGGACACCATGGCAGCGACCACCACCCTTGCAGCATATTGGTGGAGAAAGGCAGAACCAGGCAGCACAAGCTAAAGGTAAAGACGTTCCAGTATGACAGTACAGGGCAAGATGTGGTGAGTAAAATAAGACGTGACAAGCGCAGAACGTTTCAGGGCAGGAAAAAAAGCTGGGAGCAGCCACCGTGGTGGAGTTTCGAGGTGGAGAAGGCTTGGGTGGATAAGCGTAGTGCTGTAAGGAGATGGCAAAATGCCAAGAAGAACAGAGCTGGTCATCCTAGTCCCTGCTTGCACTTAGAAAGAGAGATGCACACAAAAGTAAGCTATTTCAAAAAACTGGTCAAGGTGGTTAAAAGCGAAAAATGGGCAGAGGTGTGTCAAAGAGTAAGCACAGACAAGTCACTGAAATTGTTCTGGCGACTACATAAAAGCATGAGTGGTGTAGTCAAGAATAAGAGCATTTCAGACTTCCAAGGTGCTGACCTCACCTGGCAGAGGACTGACGAGGACAAGGGCAAAGCCCTCTTTGAACGCTACCTTGAGCAGGGCAACCAGACAGACATGGGAGGCCGAAATCTGGCCAAGGAGGTCACCTCAGACAGATGCAAGGCCCAGAACACTTCGGAGGAAGACACAGTGACAGTGAAAGAAATCAAGGCTGTGCTTCGACGATCAAAAAACAGTGCTCCAGGTCCTGATGGCATAAGATACGACGACATAAATAGGTGTACCGACAATGAGCTAGAGAAACTAGCAGACATGTACAACAACAGTATAGGGAGTGCTAGCATCAAGGAGGAATGGTTACACAGCTATCTGATTCCCTTGCCGAAGCCTGACAAAGACCACAAAAAAATTCAGGGATATCGAATTATAACCATGCAGAATACAATAGGCAAGCTGCTGGAGAAGGTAATTGCCAGGAAAATATCAAGCCAACTAGAGAGGCAAGGTGTTTTCCCACCTACCCTGGGTGGGTACCGTCCAAAAAGAGAAACCTGGACCAATGCAGCAGTCTTTGCCCATGATGTCTATGAAGGTTTCCACTCAGGCACTGAAACCGTTGCTGCAGCGATTGATCTTGAGGACGCATACAACAGAGTACCACTGGATTTTTTAATGTTTCAGCTTCTTGAACTAAACGTAAGTCCATTCCTCCTTAGTTGGATCGCTGCAGCCCTCTTCCAACGGAAAGTAGTTTTTAGATGTGGCAGTTGGACTTCGGAACCAACAACAATATATCCTGGCCTACCACAGGGATCACCATTATCTCCGGTACTGTTCAACGCCTACACAGTGAGAATCACCAGTGAGCAGATCACTGGACCTGGCAGGACATTGTCGTATGCCGATGATGTTTTAGTGTATCGTCAGGGTAAGGATAGAGAGGAGGTTGCTGTGGAACTACAAACCGAACTCAATCGCATAAGTACTTGGTGTGATGAAGCTGGGGCAATGGTCAACCCAACAAAGGCAACAGTGACTTGGTTCTCGTTGAATAATCATATTGTCAACAATCCAACACCAACTGTAATGCTGTGTTCAGAGACGGTGGAAAGAACGCAGGCAATGAATTACCTGGGGATACGGTTTGATCGAAGCCTTGCTTATAATGTGCACATAGACCAGGTGATAACAAAGGCCAAGCGGGGTTTGGCAGCGATGCGGGTGATGGCGGCAGCAAACTGTGAGCAGCGCCATCTATGTCTTCTGTACGAGGGGCTGGTCATGTCTGTTTTGGAGTATGCAATGGCAATCCTGACTCTCAGCCATAAGCAGATAGAAAGGATGGAAAGGATACAGAATGAAGCTATGCGCATTATTCTTGGATGTACAAGAGATACAGCATGCAGGGCGATGCGCTACCTTCTTGATTTTCCAACCATTGAAGAGAGAATACAAGTTTGCAGGGCACGCGCCTACCTCAGAATTAACGCAAACACACAACATCCACTGCATAGTGAAATTAGGAAGGTGAAGGGCAGCAGGTTAAAAAGAGGACGGTCGTGGATGGGTCAAGCCGAAGACATTCTTCAACAGGTGTGTTCACTTGAGGACTTAGAACCTGGCGAGGAGTGGGTGCAAGTGCCAACAGACTTCTGCACATCCTTTTCAGTTTGCATCCAACTAGATAGAAAATTCAGACAAGAAAATCCGGCTGCTGTTGAGGCTGAAGTACAAGCGTTCATTTTCGAGAATTCGCTAGACGGTGACGCGGTCATCTACACAGATGGGTCGGTCGTCCGACATGTGAGAAGCTCATGGGCCTTTACAGCTCGGGCCGGAGGGAGAATTGTGAAGGAGGACTCTGGTGCTTTCACTGAAACCACAAGTAGCCTGACCATGGAAGTCATGGCAGTAAGTAAAGCAATAACATGGCTCGAGACACAGACATTCACTAGGGCTTGTTTCCTTAGCGACTCAATGAACATGATCAAGAGGATAGAGGAGGGGTCGATCCGAAGAGAATGGTTGCTGCCTCTGAAGCGGTCTCGGTTGGCAAAGATTAGTTTCATCTTCATGCCAGGGCATGAGGGAGTACAAGGAAATGAGCGGGCTGACAAGCTCGCAGGTGAGGCTACTGTGGAGGGCGGACGCGCCATGGACCAGGCTGGCATTCTGAATGCTCTACGAGAAGTGAGACTTTTGCGAGAACCAAGTGATGACTGTGAATCTACAACAATGGCCAGACTGCGGGAGCAGCAAATTAAAAGAGGGGTGGCCAAACAAGAACACTACGCAGGAAGCCAAAGAAGATTGATAAACCAACACAGAACTGGCGTCGTTAGCCGCTACACGCTGCGGGATTTGCTGAGGAGGGGATCCGAGCACTTATGGACTGAATGGTTCGATGTGCAACGAGGATGATCTGTCGACTAACTGACTAAGTGACTAACTGACTTCTTCTTCTTCTTCTTCTTCTTCTTCTTCTTCTTCTTCTCCTCGTCCTCGTCCTCGTCGTCCTCCTCCTCCTCGTCCTTCTGCTTCTTCTTCTTCTTCTTCTTCTTCTTCTTCTTCTTCTTCTTCTTCTTCTTCTTCTTCTTCTTCTTCTTCTTCTTCTTCTTGTGATAGTTGATTTTGTCGTGCCAATTTATTTCTTTTACTGTGTGTAGTCACCAGTTAGTGAATGTTTCCACTTTATCTGTAATCTTGTTTGTAGTTCTCAATGTTTCTAACCCATACAGTAGTACTAACTTAACGTTATAATTGTATACTTTAAGCTTGTGGCTTAGTTTTATTTCTTTTGACTTCCACAAAACGTCTAGTATTATAAATACTCCGCTAACCTTCTGAATTATTATATCTTTTTCTGTTCCACCCACTTTATCTACATTGCTGCTACGTATATGTATGATTATATCTCTTGATTATGTCTCTATTGTTACACTGCAATTCACATCCATCTTTATCGTGTGTTTCTCTTTCGCCTGGCTTAATTTAATCTTGTCTGGCTCCTTCTGTGTCGTAATGAATGTTGTGTTTGTGTTTTTCTGCCCCATTGTCGTGATTATTTATAATTAATTGTTCTGTTGTCGAGGTTTTCTAAATAAACACACCAGACAGATACACTGGGTGATTAAGATGGATGTAAATAGACGAGGAGCCCAAGGAAAAGCCTCCATCTACAGAAGGTAAACATTAATGTCGCATCTGAGGGCGAGCAGATATGGGAAACATTGTAACAATTGGAAAAGTGCAAGCAGACAAGTCCATATTGGCTGTCTGTGATTTACTAGGTCAACTTACGTGTGGTAGTTTGCATTTGGTTATGAAACGAGAAGTGGACATTTAAGTCCAACTGACTGGCATATACACCGTACCCACTACCGCCGTCTTAAAAAAGAGAAAGTTCCAGCTCGTTGAACGTCAGCCACGCCGACCTCCAGAAACATAAACACCCACACACACACAGGTAGTGTACGTAGATGTGTATGAAGGCAGGTGTGTGTGTGTGTGTGTGTGTGTGTGTGTGTGTGTGTGTGTGTGTGTGTGTGTGTGTGTGTGTGTGTATTCGTGTGTGTGTGTGCATGTGTGTGAGGGTGTGGACCTGCCGGTCATGAGAAAGATAATCGTCGCTGCTCTGGTTCTGATATCTTCTGCTGGAATTCCGGATAACTCTCTGTTCCTCATTGTCTGTAAGTTCGTTCTCTGTTTGTTCACATCCTGCCTCGTTCTGGGCAAGTTCATCTGGCTTCTTATTTACGGGAACACCCCAGTGGGACGGTACCAATTGAATGTCCGGGAACACCCCAGTGGGACGGTACCCATTGAATGTCCGGGTACACCCCAGTGGGACGGTATCCATTGAATTACAGTGGGTTTTCTAGCAATTACCGTCGCCGTGGCCAAGGACTTACGAACGCAATTCGTAATCCCGCGTACCACGTTCGAAATACAGCTGCGAGCGATTTGGAAGCAGACCACTTTGCGCTGGTGTTCATACAATGGTATGAGTGCTGGTCGTTCAGAAAGCACTGGCAAATTACCGAACGTAAACTAGCCAAGTCATCACAAACAGCAAACAAATTATGGGGTTGGCTGCCACGTCCTGTAAAGGATATGCAACTGGTAAAACCTTGCTAAATTCACGCCTCAAATATGAGAGCTTGTAATTCTCGCATCTCTGATAGAGCATCTGTGGAAAAGGCCGCCTGGTGGCAGTCAGTGCTAGTGCCATTGATCGTGTTGGCACTCAACGCCAGGACTGGAATCCCTGGCGTGTTGTTGCAACTGAATTTATCCGTGGGTATACATCTTCTTTCATTGTTGTTGTCTGGATACGGTATATAGATTCCTGCACGTCCATTTTTAACTGCGTTGATTGCCGATCCATCTCTAAATGATTAAATGTATCCATGACTGTTGTTGAGAACAATCTTGTGTCACACTTCTGGTTGCAGTTCGTTTTTGCAGGTTGTTGTATTAGTACTTATTAACCTATGTACAACGAATTGAGAATATCGTCCCGTCACTATCGGCACTTTCGCATACAAATTGTCAAGAAATGGTTAATAAATATAACCAGAAATGTCAGTAGAGCCAGCTAAGAAGGGAATGCTGGATTAATGAGAGGGCACTGAGTTCACTACTCTATGGAATACAAGAGGAGATCCACAATATGACTGACCACACCACCAGAACTCGTCTGTCTGTGTAAAAGAGAAAGAACGAACGCCAGAAGAAGAAGAGGATTTTATTACTATTATAACTGAACTACGGATATTTGACAATGTCTCTCCGATGTCGTATGTCTTATTCATGATCTTTCTTATTTCCTAAATGTCAACTTCTCCCAGTTTATCATATATTTCTTCTCCTTCTTCTGCATTTTTGTTTGTTATATGGGTTAGACGTAGACAGTCAAAACTTTTTGGGCATGTTATGAGAAGAAATGAATTGGAGAACTTGGTGACGACTGGCAAGATCGAAGACCGAGAAGTAAATGTCTTGATGGCTTGGCCACGTGATATGGTCGAGAAAGGACCACAGAGCTGATCCACGACTCTGGTGATCGAGTGACATGGCAGTACCTGACCGCCCATGCTTATCGGCATGGCACATGATGGATGGATGTGGAGTCTAGGCCCTAAGCCAACTACTACACATCTAGTCTGAGAATTGAAGTGGTGGCAGTCACGGCGGCATTCCGCTGGAAGACAGCACACGCGTGTCGTGATTGTAGCGGGCTTTTAAAATATGAGAAAGGTGAACACAAGTGTGCTTCGGACAGAGTGGTAGACTTCACCCATCATACACAGAGAGCATCTATTGGATGCCCCCTCCCCGCACTGGACATGCTGGTGTGATGGGAAACGATCAGGCGGACAGACTGGTTGTGTCATCACGGGCTGGAGAGAATGGTGCCGCGGAGTGTGACCAGAGAATCTGGCCGACAATTAAAACACCGAGGAAAGGCCAAACGGATATATAATCGAAGTGCCACTAGTACAATTAGTATTTGAACTCTTCGCTGGCTGTTGAAGATGGTGACAAAGCACTTATATGAATGAGCCGAGTACTCTTATGTCGGTTCTTGACCCAACGCAATTAAACTCAACTCACCTTCCATCAATCCATCCTCTACGTTGTGATCTCTTGTAACTTCATCTAGTACCTCCCCACAATATTTCTCTGCCTATGATACTCTTATCCATACGATTTTATGCCCCCTCCTATTTCTGTTTGCCCTGTGGATTTTCTGCCATGTGTACTATTTTTCCTCATTCATATCAAGTACTAAGATTGCGTGTACCAAGACTGGAGATATACTGGATGGCAGGAGGTGGTCGCCATTCAAACTTGCTACGGCTTTCTTCTCATCAACGAATTCATGTCAAATTCTTTTGAAAGGATGCATTCTGACAATACCTACCTGAAAAGTAGAAGGAGAAGTCTGAGAATTGGTATGGGGCACGTACGCACCCTGTATCAAGAAGGGATATTTGACAACATGATTTCGAAAGCTAAGAACATGAATATAGATATTTTACTTGTATTAGATACAAGGTTGACAAACACTACTTATATCTAGAGAGACGATTTTATATTCATTAACTCTGATGGAGATCATCATGATAGAGGAGTAGGAATTTTAGTCTTAGAAAAAATACATTTAGAGAACAATATTAGCAGATTCTGGGCTCAAAAAGATAGAATGATATATTTAAAATTAAGGCATGACCTTTCAACATAATAATTCTTCAGACATATGCTCTAACAACTGATTATCGTGATAAACAGCTAGAAGAATATTATGAAGACCTACAACAAACACTGAAAGTTGTAAAACCATCAGAGGTCCTAATTGTCATGGGAGACAGGAACGCAAAGGTTGGAAAAACTCAACATTAGCAGATAGTAGGGCAACATGCACGGGATGCAGAAACGACAGAGGAGATCGGCTGATACAGTTTTTTGAAGAAAACAATCGTATTATTTGTAACACATTTTTCTAACATAACGCTTGGAAACTATACGAGTGGAAAAGCCTGGAGATAGAAAGAGAAACAAAATTGACTACATTATGATTAGAAATAGATTTAAACATAATGTTTAAAATGCCAAAATATACCCTGGTGCTGATATCAACTCTGACCACAATCCTGTAGTTTTAAAATTACAAATAAAACTTTAAGACACTCGAATAAGGACATCGAGGACGCCTCAGATAGATATATCAGCATTGAAACAATCAGACATAAGTCAACTATACCTGATTGAAGTAAAATATAAATATGATAGACTAATCGTTGAAAGCTTGGAACAATATCGACATTAACATCCTGAGGAGAAAATTAATACAAAATGGGAATGTGTAAAAACTAGCATACGTATTGCAAACACTAACTTACCTGTGCAGGAAAATAAGAAAAAAGCAATTATGGATAACGAATGAAATCTTGAGCAAAATGACTGAAAGAAAGAAAGCAAAGAACACTCCAGAATATACATTAATAGAAAGAGAAATACGTCACATGTGCAGAGTTGCCAAAGAAGAGTGGTTACATAACAAATGCAAAGAAATAGAGGATCTAGAAATAAAACACAACTCGAAAGGATTGACAAGGATAAACAGATTGCCAAAGAAGGAAACTAATTAAAGAATTGGTTGTATCAGATGGGTAAAAAAGTATAAATGATAATTGATAATGTGTGGGAGTCTCCGTGGTGAAGTGGTCAAGCCGTTTGACTTGGGCTCCGAAGGTTGTGGGTTCGATTCCGGGCCGCGTCCTTCGGTTCACGAGTGAAATTTTTGCGGAGACTCCTGTGGGTCGTCGCTAGAGCTACGGAGCTCGTACTTTGTGCGACGCTTTCCGCGCTGTGGAAAGCGACCGAGCCATATGGGATAAAACCCGGTGCGATGAAGTCGACCCTGTCGACTTGTAAGCGACTTTTTTTTTAAATAAAGAAGATGGGCAGAATACACAGAAGATTTATTCTGGGACAGCAGATTCAATAAACCAACATTCTATAATACTCAAGATGGATTAAACATAATAAAGGCGGAAGTAGAGAAGGCTATTAGAAAGATGTAACAAGGAAAGGCTGCAGGCCCTTGATCAATCAATCCATCAATCATGTGCCATGCCGGAAAGCGTGGGCGGTCATGACTCGCCATTTCACTCGATCACCAGAGTCGTGGATCAGCTCAGTGTTCCTGTCTCGTCCATGCCATGTGGCCAAGCCATTAAGGTATTTTCCTGTCGGTCTTCTTCTTGGTCTGTTCCCTTCGATCTTGCCAGTTGTCAATAACTTCTCCAATCCATTTCTTCTCATAACATGTCCAAGAAATTTTGACTGTCTACGTCACATAGATTGGCACTGATACAATCACAGAATTATGTAAAGATATATATATATATATATATATATATATATATATATATATATATATATATATATATATATATATATATATATATATATATATATATATATATATATATATAATACTGGTACATCCCCAAGGATTTAAAAATATTCGTTTTCATCACACTTAGAACCCGCCTATGACATTTATATCCAAAGGCATTTGCGCTGTCCAGCTGTCTATCTCCCCCACGCCACAATGTATTTAGGTATCTTAGTTTTTGAAGAGCAATATAGATTCGTCTTTTATTTTATTTCATTGCGTCACCATTGTTGGTAATTAATGATCAAAGATATTCAAAATGTTCAACCACCTCCTATTTTTCCTCATTAAAATATATTTCTTTTTCCACACTAGTGTTATATGTATGCATTATCTTTGTTTTTGCTATGTTAAGATATAAGTTGTGATTTTCACTATTCTTTTGCGTTGGCGTTTTTAGTTTTTCTATACCATTCTGTGATGTGGATAGTAATACTGTATCATCAGCGCATCGAGTCTCTGGTATTTCAAGACCACCGATATGGTTTAAGGCTTCTGTATTTCAATTCACACAGGGAAAACATTGTTTTGAATTTTCAAATCCGTACAGCTTATTTTGAAATAATAATATCAAGACAGGTTATTTCTGAGGGTTTTCTTGAGGTGATCTGGAACGGAAAGACACTTGGAGATGTAGATAGTGACATGAACTCATTATAGCATGAAATAGTATATTTGATTTAGTCAGGTATTAGTCAGATATGACTGAGCTACCGTATTACAGTAGACAGTACTACCAGCTTTCTGTTAGCACCGAATGTTACGTGGCGTTCACCAAACCCGACATCCCACATTGTGCCAATGGCTTCGGGCGGAAGAGCTCTATTGGGAGGGTACGAGCCTTACCCTATTGCGAAGAATTGCAACCTAAAGACTAAATATCATGGCAGGGCAGACCAGGTCCTAAGCCTTGATCGACAATGGTCTGGGATGGAAACTCCGACATACGGACAGTTATATCATTGCTTTGCTGATCCAGCAGCTTCTGCAGCTTTTCTTGTTCCAGATATATTTGTGTTTCCTTCCATCTGTAATAAACAAGGCAGGCGAAGTTTGGATCATGCTGCTTGGGCTATACATGGTCTCCACAATTCAGCCCAGGCTTTGTGCAATGGAGAGGTTATTATGCCTTTAAAGAACAATGTAACAAACCATTGTCTGTCAAGACGGCCAGGTGCCAGTACAGTATGTTTGAACGCACAGCACCACACAACCCAGGGCAGTTTCTTACATGGACCGAATCTCTACGTTCTGTCGTCAGTGGCGTTGAAAAAGCTCCAGGCTATTATCTGGAGTAGAATTACCTATTACCTCTCATTTACAAAAACGAAAGTACTGGGATTGTTGATTACCGCCATTACTGGGGTAATTCTCTGTCAATAGCTATCTCCAGGGCACTCTAGCTGAACTTTGAGATTACTTACGTACCGTAGTTACGTCCCATTGTTTTGAAAGTGATATTCTAGTACAAGGGTTCTCAATGTGTGCTAAAAGGTCTCTTCAGCGGGGCACTTTTCTGACAGGCTTATAACCCGTAGATGAGTCATTATCTGCTATTGATGAAACACTAACTACCTATGGTGAAACACTACCTACCTATGGTGAAACACTACCTACCTATGGTGAAACATTAACTACCTATGGTGAAACATTGCCTACATATGGTGAAACACTACCTACTTATGGTGAAACATTACCTACTTACGGTGAAACACTACCTACCTATGGTGAAACACTACCTACCTATGGTGAAACACTACCTACCTATGGTGAAACGTTATCTACTTACGGTGAAACACTACCTACCTATGGTGAAACACTACCTACCTATGGTGAAACATTACCTACCTATGGTGAAACATTGCCTACCTATGGTGAAACACTACCTACCTATGGTGAAACACTACCTACCTATGGTGAAACACTACCTACCTATAGTGAAACATTACTTACCTCGACTCAGGTGATCGTTTGACATGGCAATACATGACCGCCTAGGTGTATGGGCATAACACTTTATGATGATGAGTTATAGTAGATTGAATCCACAGTCTGTCCAGGTTGAGAGGACGGATAATCCACGATACCCGCGCCACCATAGTGGTGGATACCAGGTCTGGGAGTGCACGAGGCCATCTCTACACAACGTGCTGTTGTGCGAGAGGAATACATGTGTGATCACCTGCGTGGAGTTTTGACTTTTCTGTGTATGTCATCGGACATTCTGTGTATGTCATCGGACATTCTGTGTATGTCATCGGACATTCTGTGTATGTCATCGGACATTCTGTGTATGTCATCGGACATTCTGTGTATGTCATCGGACATTTTATGTATGTCATCGGACATTCTGTGTATGTCACCGGACATTCTGTGTATCTCATCAGACATTCTGTGTATGTCATCAGACATTCTGTGTATGTCATCCGACGTTCTGTGTATGTCATCGGACATTCAGTGTATGTCATCAGACATTCTGTGTATGTCACCGGACATTCTGTGTATGTCATCGGACATTCTGTGTATGTCATCGGACATTCTGTGTATGTCATCGGACATTCTGTGTATGTCATCGGACATTTTGTGTATGTCACCGGACATTTTGTGTATGACATCGGACATTTTGTGAGAGAGAGCTGGACCTGTGTGTGTACCTGGCGTCCTGGACATCCTTAAGCCACAGAGGTTCACGACATCCTGAAGTCACTGAGGTTCACGACATCCTGAAGTCACAGAGGTTCAAGACATCCTGAAGTCACAGAGGTTCACGACATCCTGAAGTCACAGAGGTTCACGACATCCTGAAGTCACATAGATTCACGACATCCTGAAGTCACAGAGGTTCACGACATTCTGAAATCACAGAGATTCCCGACATCCTAAAGTCAAAGATGTTCACGACATCCTGAAGTCACTGAGCTTCTCGACATCCTGAAGTCACATACGTTCACGACATCCTGAAGTCACTGAGCTTCTCGACATCCTGAAGTCACATACGTTCACGACATCCTGAAGTCACATACGTTCACGACATCCTGAAGTCACAGAGGTTCATAAGACCCTTAAGACACAGAAGTTAATAACATCCCGAAGTCACGGAGGTTCATAACATCCTGAAGTCACAGGTGTTCATAATATCCTGAAGTCACAGAGGTTCATATCACCCTGAAGTCACAGGTGTTCATAACATCCTGAAGTCACAGAGGTTCACGACATCCTGAAGACTCAGGGGTTCATAACATCCTTAAGATACAGAGGTTCATAACATAATGCAGTCACAGAGGTTTATAACACATTTAAGACCCAGAGATTAATAACATTCCCAAGTCGCAGAGGTTCATGTTATTCTTAAGTCACAGAGGTTCGTAACAGTCTTAAGTCATAGTATTTCATGACCCTAATTTTTATCCACTTTTTGCTACATTGCGACATCCGTTTACGAAAGACCAATAGGCGGGATAATAATTTCGAAACATTGTTGGTTTTACTATCCACAAATCCTGACACTACGACACTATTACTGACAGACCAACAAAACTAGAGGCACCTCGAAACAAATACTGACACACCGACACAAATACTGACACACCGACATAAATACTGACACAATGACACACATATTGACACCCCGACACAAATACTGACACACCGACACACACACTGACACCCCAACACACATTCTGACACACCGACACGATTACTGACAGTCCGACACAAATACTGACACCCCGACACAAATACTAACACACCGACACAAATACTAACACACTGACACACATATTGACACCCCGACAGAAATACTGACACACTGACACACATACTGACACCCCAACACACATTCTGACACACCGATACGATTATTGACAGTCCGACACAAATACTGACAAACCGACACGATTACTGACAGTCCAACACAAATACTGACACACCGACACGATTACTGACAGTCCGACACAAATACTGACAAACCGACACGATTACTGACAGTCCAACACAAATACTGACACACCGACACGATTACTGACAGTCCGACACAAATACTGACACACCGTCACGATTACTGACAGTCCGACACAAATACTGACACCCCGACACAAATATTAACACACTGACACACATACTGACACCCCAACACACATTCTGACACACCGACACGATTACTGAGAGTCCGACACAAATACTGACACACCGACACGATTACTGACAGTCCGACACAAATACTGACACACCGACACAAATACTAACACACTGACACACATATTGACACCCCGACACACATTCTGACACACCGACACGATTACTGACAGTCCGACACACATACTTACACACCGACACAAATACTGACACACCGACACAAATACTGACACACCGACACAAATACTGACACACCGACACACACACTGACATCCCAACACAAATACTGACACACCGACACGATTACTGACAGTCCGACACAAATACTGACACACCGACACGATTACTGACAGTCCGACACAAATACTGACACACCGACACGATTACTGACAGTCCGACACAAATACTGACACACCGACACAAATACTGACACACCGACACAAATACTGACACACCGACACAAATACCGACACACCGACACAAATACTGACACACTGACACACATATTGACACCCCGACACAAATATTAACACACTGACACACATACTGACACCCAAACACACATTCTGACACACCGACACGATTACTGACAGTCCAACAAACATACTACACCCCGACACACACATTGACAACCCAACACAAATACTGACACTCCGGCACAAATACTGACACACCGACACAAATACTGACACACCGACACAAATACTGACACCCCGACACAAATACTGACACACTGACACAAATACTGACACTCTGGCACAAATACTGACACACTGACACAAATACTGACACTCTGGCACAAATACTGACACACCGTCACAAATACTGACACACCGACACAAATACTGACACCCCGACACAAATACTGACACACCGACACAAATACTGACACACCGACACAAATACTGACACCCCGACACAAATACTGACACACTGACACAAATACTGACACACCGACACAAATACTGACACACCGACACAAATACTGACACACCGACACAAATACTGACACCCCGACACAAATACTGACACCCCGACACAAATACTGACACCCCGACACAAATACTGACACACAGACACAAATACTGACACCCCGACACAAATACTGACACACCGTCACAAATACTGACACACTGAGACAAATACTGACACACCGACACAAATACTGACACACTGACACAAATACTGACACACCGACACAAATACTGACACACCGACACAAATACTGACACACCGACACAAATACTGACACCCCGACACAAATACTGACACCCCGACACAAATACTGACACCCCGACACAAATACTGACACACCGACATAAATACTGACACACCAACACAAATACTGACACACTGACACAAATACTGACACCCCGACACAAATACTGACACACCGTCACAAATACTGACACACTGACACAAATACTGACACACCGACACAAATACTGACACCCCGACACAAATACTGACACACCGTCACAAATACTGACACACCGACACAAATACTGACACACCGACACAAATACTGACACCCCGATACAAATACTGCCACACCGACACAAATACTGACACAGCGACACAAATACTGACACACCGACACAAATACTGACACTCTAATATACTGACACACAGACACAAATACTGACAATCTAATATAAATACTGACACACAGTCACAAATACTAACACCCCGACACAAATACTGACAATCTAATATAAATACTGACACACTGTCACAAATACTAACACCCCGACACAAATACTGACACCACGACACAAATACTGACACCCTGACACACATACTGTCACACCGACATAAATACTGACACTCTGATACCCGACACAAAAACTGACACCCCGACATACATACTGACACTCCGACACAAATACTGACAGTCCGACACACATACTGACACCCCAACAAAAATACTGACACACCGACACAAATACTGACACTCTAATACACTGACACACCGACACAAATACTGACACTCTAATATACTGACACACCGACACAAATACTTACAATCTAATATAAATACTGACACACCGACACAAATACTGACACTCTAATATACTGACACACCGACACAAATACTGACAATCTAATATAAATACTGACACACCAACACAAATACTGACAATCTAATATAAATACTGACACACCGTCACAAATACTAACACCCCGACACAAATACTGACACCACGACACAAATACTGACACCCCGACACACATACTGTCACACCGACATAAATACTGACACTCTGATACCCGACACAAAAACTGACACCCCGACATACATACTGACACTCCGACACAAATACTGACAGTCCGACACACATACTGACACCCCAACACAAATACTGACACACCGACACAAATACTGACACTCTAATATACTGACACACCGACACAAATACTGACACTCTAATATACTGACACACCGACACAAATACTGACAATCTAATATACTGACACACCGACACAAATACTGACAATCTAATATAAATACTGACACACCGACACAAATACTGACACACCGTCACAAATACTAACACCCGGACACAAATACTGACACCCCGACACAAATACTGATACCCCGACACAAATACTGACACCCCGACACAAATACTGTCACACCGACATAAATACTGACACTGATACCCGATGGAAAAACTGACACCCCGACACACATACTGACACACCGACACAAATACTGACAGCCGTACACACATACTGACACCCCGACACGATTACTGACAGCCCGACACACATACCGACACCCCGACACACATACTGACACCCCGACATGATTACTGTTACCCGATACGATTACTCTGAAACATCGGTCTCAAGTATTAGCTTCCCGGTCTTTAAGCGTTAATGAACTATCACAAACGATATAGACAAATATGCAGAAATGTCTGACCCTCACTTTGTCATTGCTTAGCTATAACTGCTATTATCACAATTTATACAATATAGTAGGTGAGCCACTTATGTTTCTCACTAATCCAACATTGTTACATGCCCATAATTGTAGCACATAATACATTCCGGCTGGGGGGTTCAACAGCTTTGCTGTCACATGTAGCATTCCGTAACATATAGTTTTATGACGGCTACTTCATACATTATCACGCATAAAACATATCGCATCGATCTTCCTGTACATACATCGTTTATCGTGCTTATTATAGCAGTTTACGTGCAATGCATCCATGCTTATATTATTTCGATCACATCCCGTAAATCCCCTCAGCTGTGCATTCATCACCGGCTGTATCAATGGTGCCAATTCTCTAAAGTACTGATCGTGTATGAGAGGCAAGTTTCTTCGTCTACATTCGTTTAACGGTTTTACGTGTCTATACACTTTTGTCGTGACTGTAACGGACTCACAAAGTATGATCAGAAAGGTGAATACTGTTTCGGGTAGAGTGGTAGGCTTCAATGCAACAATAAAAAATAGAGGGCATCTGTTGGATATTTTTCCCATGATATGCGGGTGTGATGAGAAACGAACAGTCGGACAGATTGAGTGGGTTTGCCGCTCTTGGTGGGAGAATTGTGCTTGATAAGGCAGATGACCGTAGACCCCGAGGTAGACCAAGAAGGCGGTGGAGAGATAATATACATACAGACCTACAAGCACTTGGAATCAACGACTGGCAAGAGAAGGTCCACCAGAGAGACGAATGGAGACAGATTGTATTTGCAGCAAAGAACCTCAATGGCTCGGAATGCTGAAGAAGAAGAAGAAGAAGAAGAAGAAGAAGGCAGATGTGGTAGGGGCCCTCTTTGGATCATGTGTATAGAGCAGATCACGGGCTGGAGAGAATGGTGCTGAAGGGAATGACCAGAGAAATCTGGCCGACACTCAGGACTCCGAAGAAAGGCCAGACAGACACAAAATCAGTCTGAAACTGGTACTATTAGTTTTGGGACTGTCAAAGATCTACGTAAGAGCTAAAGAGCTAAGTACATCATATATAGAGCTAAGGATGATAGCGATCTAGGAAACCAGACAGAAGAGACACAAACACTATAAATAGTTCTACAACGGGACACACTCGTGTCAACAAAGAGGGCAATGAGTGTGCGTGAGCTGGGGTTACCCAAGAGACTGGGAAACCCGCCTCACGAGAAGTGACCATGTAATACTGGTTACTATAACCAAGTGACCAGCGTGCTGGAACTCCAAGCACGCAAACTAGCGGATGCACGGAGAACCAACTGCTCGTGGCTGAACACGCCACCGGGAGCTTGGGTCAGACAGAGACTCGACGGCGTAGGGAACAGACGTATATCCGCTGTGGATACTTTGTTGTTAAGGACAGTATCAATAGTTAGGACTTGAGTTTAGCTTCAGTAGTTATTATCATTAACATCATCTCCTCATTACATCTTCATAACATACTATGATGTTTAATACCGATGTGGTATTCCGCTCGTGGAGCTCATGTACGATCAGCTCCGAATAAAATGTATCCTTTTGCAAACAATACGAGTTGTCACTTTCGTATGGTGCAAAAGTAGGGAATCCTTGTATGCCTGTCGCAAGTGAGTTGCTGACAGGGACTCTTCACTGGCTGTTGAAGATGAGCATGGAGCACGTAAAGGAATATCCCGAGTGCTGTGATGTCAGTTCCTGGCTCAACACAACCAATCTCTATACGTCTTGACTTCTGAAGACATGTCCTGGTACCAACTGCAGGCTGGATCGACCTGGAAGCTCTGCACAATTGTAATGAATCTTCCTTGATACAGATTCGAATCCATGGTATCCAGGTCGGCAGGCCATATTTAGCCACTACGATAAGGCAGCTCTCGTTATCTTGTGTGACTGCTGATTGATTGATTGATTGATTGATCTTGGGACCGACATCACAGCATTCGGGGCATTCCCATAGGCGCTCCGTCCCCATCCTCAGCAGCCAGCGAAGAGTTCCAACCCCAATAGTACCAGTAGCAATCTGATTATATGTCCGTCTCGCCTTTCCTCTGAGCGTCGAGCGTCGGCCAGATACCCTCGTCACTCCTCGCTGCCTAATTCTTGCCAGACCATGATGATCCATCTACTCCTCCGAGGTGTACACGTGCTCCCACAAGGCCGCAACCACGTCTGCCTTGTTATGCATCAATACTCCACCAAGTTGTGCAGAGCCAGCCAATCCGTCCGCCTGTTCATTCCCCAGCATACCGGTATGCCCCGGAGAAAAGATCCAGGCGATACTTGCCACCCGTGACCTCCGAAGCGAGGCAAGCCACTCTGCACGAAGCATGCCTGTCCTCACCTTCCTCAGCATGCTTTCTGAGTCAGTTACAATCACGATGTGTGTGTGTATCGTATTCTCCATCTAGCGGTAAGCTGCAGTGACCGCCTCCACCTCCATTCTTAAGCTAGATGTTGTGATATCATATGCCAATGCCTAACGTGTTTTATAATGTCTTTCGGATGCGCGAAAATGTCTCACCACTGTGTTGACCCAACTTTCAAAGTATCAAGTACTGATGGTCACACAACAAAACAGCAACAAGTCATCAACAATGTCAATTCGTTCACAGCCATAACTTTTGCATCCGATGTTATCTAAACCGTGCACAACCAAAGAAATGCAATCAACTGGATCAAGGACACGGCCCGCTACAAGTTGTACTTTGTCCATTTTCTGCAGAAAATACATTATGTAAATACCATACTTCGACGTTCTGGTCTCCCCGTAACATCCACACATCGTTGTAGACTTCTCAGTTAGTCCTCACTGGAGTCGGAAACATTAATTTTGACTCAATATAACATCTTGCCGAAATATCTGATAAAATGATCCGAGAAATAATTCATTCGAACTAATATCTGTTACTGGTGAGGGGAAACGGCTCGGAAAGTCAACCAGGTCAAAGGAGCTTTGCTCATTTTTCTGGTGCACGCTGAGCAGTTTACTGTTTGCTTGTTGGAATATGCTTGTTTGATGTGCACATCTCAAAGGTATGGTGTTTTAAGATCGACTGGAGATGAAATCTGGTCAATTTCACAGCCGTTGTATGGGTGAGTAATAGACCTGGCTGGCGATGGTACACGACACTTGTAACGGTGTCTTCTTGGTACATGTTCTATCGGCGAGACAACGGTGTCTTTTTGGGACTGACCATCTGGTTTCTTTACTGCGGGTGACAGATCATCAGGAGAGGTCCCACCCACCCCCCCCCTTTTTTCCCATCACCGAATGTTTTGACGCCTCACTTTACCTTTCTTACACACTTATTCCAAATTGACATGGCTTTGTGTGTTTACCCTGGCGCTATCCCGCCCTGGGGTCACATCTAAGACAAAAAGGCTTCAGGCCCAGTGAGAGCCATGCTAGCGTCTACTTGACAGCATTTACAATCACCATGTTGCATATTCCACGTAATATCCCTGTAGATTGTTGAAGTCTTCGGCAGCTCAATGAAGACGAAGCAATATGTGATCCATCGTGTTGCATCGCTGGTAGTCGATTTTGGAACCAGTTGAGGCCACTGAAAGTTATCATGCGTCGAAGTACACTTGTTCCTGCAGCGAGGCGCTGTCGCCATTTGGAGGTGACAGGTTCAAATCCCTGTCGGTAACTATAGCTTTTATGTTGTCTAGTGCTTCCTCTAGTTTCTACTTCTTTCTTCTCACTTATGTAAGCGCCAAATAATACTATGTGTATTTATTTATGTAACAGCATCGCTGGTAGGGAGGTTAGTAACTTCTTTTATTTGTTCTCTTCCTCTGCCTTCTTCCTCTTCTTCTCCTCCTCCCCCCCCCTCCTCCTCCTCTTCTTCTTCTTCTCTTGCTTTCTCTTCCTCCGGCTCCTTCTCTTGTTCTTCCTCTTCTTCTTCTTCAGCCCACACACAAAGCCTGTAACAAATTCATTATTGCTATCACAATATCTCTCTGTATCCCACTTCCCATTCCTACAGAACCAACACCCCCGCTGTAACACGATAGCTTCCTTGTACACTGAAATACGGATATCAATAATTAATGCAAGTACAAGAGATAAACGGATACCAAAGTAAACCACATATATGGGAGACGGAATACAGGTAATTACAACTGAATGAGTCAATTAAAGAACGACAAAGAGAATATCAAATAAGACTTCAAATAAGACAAAACAGATCAATAATCAGAAGGCATTCCAAGAGAAAGATTTTAAAATTTAAACGTCCCTCTAAACTTAAAGACTTAAATGTAAACTTAACGCCCTCTAGGCATGTGGCGTTAGAGTTATACTGTTATAGACCAAACACCACTTGGTGGCTGATGTGGTCGGTATGTGGCCGGCCTTCTTTACTTTCCATTGCATTTCATGGCACCCATATTTTCTGGATCGACCTGGGAACTCATAGCCACTCCTTATTTGTTATTTGAATCGGCCTTGCAATAGATAAAGGCGATTGAGGAGCAGTTGGCCGAGCGGCTAGAATATCGGATTCTACCTCGGGAGACCCGAGTTCAAATCCACGGTAAGGTGTGAAGTTGCTTTTTTTTTCTGTCAGGGGCAGAAAGAAAACTCTAACCTGCACATTTCGTGGCGACTGCACTAGCCAGGCGGCCTTACTTCCTCATTCTAAAGAGAATCTACACGACTAAATACAAATTTATCCCCAGGATTAATATTATCAACACCAAAGATCCCGATACTTGTTCTGAGTTCCAACAGCAACTTTGATGAATCTCTAACTGAGCAGTTAAAATCAGAAAATTGTACATGTGTTGAAAAGTGGGGTATACTTAAAGTTAGACCTGACGTCGCAGTCAACCCCAATATGCTTTGGTTGTGTGTGATCTCTTGGCACATCTACGTTCAGTAGTTTACCATTGCTTTCTGGTATACGTAAGGAATCTTGTTGTACCAGAGTGGCAGGGATTTATAACACAGTGGATCATATGAAGCAGGGCTGACTGGCGGTTGTGGAAGTAACATTCAAGAACATGACCCTAACCCAGGTCTTGGGGCATGGTGGGTGCATGGTGCCAGCACCATCTTTGATACAACAATGGAATATGACTTGTAACGTGGTTAATATCGTCTTTGATACAACAATGGAACATGATTTGTAACGTGGTTAATATCATCTTTGATACAACAATGGAACATGACTTGTAACGTGGTTAATATCATCTTTGATACAACAATGGAACATGACTTGTAACGTGGTTAATATCATCTTTGATACAACAATGGAACATGACTTGTAACTAGTTAAAATCATCTTTGATACAATAATGGAACATGACTTGTAACTGGTTAATATAATCTCTGATACAACAATGGAACATGATTCGTAACGTGGTTAATATCACATTTGATACAACAATGGAACATAACTTGTAATATGGTTAATATCATCTTTGATACAACAATGGACCATGATTTGTAACGTGGTTAATATCATCTTTGATACAACGATGGAGCATGACTTGTAACGTGGTTAATATCATCTTTAATACAATAATGGAACAAGACTTGTAACTGGTTAATATAATCTCTGATACAACAATGGAACATGATTCGTAACGTGGTTAATATCACATTTGATACAACAATGGAACATGACTTGTAACGTGGTTAATATCATCTTTGATACAACAATGGAACATGATTTGTAACGTGGTTAATATCATTTTTGATACTTCTTCTTCTTCGTTCATTCGGAGTTGTTTTTTTTTTTTTTTTTCCGGACGTGATTGCGTTGTGCCTGTTTACAGCAGAGCTGCGTTCTTGCGCCGTTAGGCCGACACATCCGACTTCTGCGGGCATTTGTTGACCGGGTTAACATTCCCGGGGATCTTTGATACAACGATGGAGCATGGCTTATAACGTGGTTAATATCATCTTTGATACAACAATGGAACATAACTTGTAACATGGTTAATATCATCTTTGATACAACAATGGAACATGATTTGTAACGTGGTTAATATCATCTTTGATACAACGATGGAGCATGACTTGTAACGTGGTTAATATCATCTTTGATACAACAATGGAACATAACTTGTAACATGGTTAATATCATCTTTGATACAACAATATAACATGACTTGTAACGTGGTTAACATCATCTTTGATACAACAATGAAACATAACTTGTAACGTGGTTAATATCATCTTTGATACAACGATGGAGCATGGCTTGTAACGTGGTTAATATCATCTTTGATACAACGATGGAGCATAACTTGTAACGTGGTTAATATCATCTCTGATACAACAATGGAACACGACTTGTAACGTGGTTAATATCATCTTTGATACAACAATGGAACATGATTTGTAACGTGGTTAATATCATCTTTGATACAACAATGGAACATGACTTGTAACGTGGTTAATGTCATCTTTGATACAACAATGGAACATAACTTGTAACGTGGTTAATGTCATCTTTGATACAACAATGGAACATGATTTGTAACGTGGTTAACATCACGACGGTCGTCTTTGCTTCCAAGGACATTTTCAGGAACCCATGTTATCTCGGGTTTAAACATCTGGCGGAAGGTGTCTAGGAGAGATTAGTGTAAGAATCGCTATGGCAATGGCCGCCTTTTGCAAGATAAAAAAACATTCTGCTTTTAGTGAATCGTGGAAGTTTTTCATACCATGTCTGTCAGCGAAGCCTTGAATCTCGTCAGTTTTATTGCTCAGCCAGGAGTCCCGCAAGTGCCGAAGTTTCTGCTGCATGACTCTCCGGATGTTGTTGAAGGCATCCGTTTTTTATGTTGACTACATATCGTTCAAATGCCTTGTGGAGAAAGTGTTTCTCGCCAGCAATTGGTTGATGTCTTCGGAATTTTCATAGAATCAGTCTTAGTGCTTTTGGGGGGGGGGGGGGGGGGGTACCGGTGGGGGGGGGGGGGACCAAGGATATCGACAGCAGTGTTGTAGATTGTGTCTTTTAACGCTATCCACTCTGTTTCCGTGTCTTGTTTAACTGCGGCGCTGGGCTTAGGCGGTTTTCCGGCATATTTACAAACAGCAGTTGCACTTTCTTACTATTTAGGGGGAGACATTTAGCTAAAGAAAAAATTTTTGGCACTTTTTCCCCATGACGTGGTGCTTTGATGTGAACGTTTATTTCTGAAACAATGAGACGATGGTCTCTCCAACATTCGGCACCACACATGAATGTTGTCATCCGAACGTCTTGTCTGTCACTCCTCCTGGCGATGACATGGTCAATGAGGTGCCAGTGTTTCCAGCAAGGGTGCATCCACGATGTTCATTTTATCATGAGAAGACGGAAAATGATGTTGGTAATCAGGAGATCGTGTTCGGCACAGGTCTGAAGGAAGAGGAGTATATTGCTGTTACAATTCCCGAATCCGTGCTTTCCAATAATGCTAGTTCAAGAGGCAGTGTCCATGCCTACTCTGGCATTGAAGTCCCAAAGGAGTATAAGTCGTCGTTTATAGCTTGGGGAAATCAAGCTAGTTTGCCAGCCGGGGCCGATTTAATGGCAAACCCCGGACTGGCGTCTTTCTTCACTTTTCCTTCCACTCCAAAATATGTGTAGCCGGCACCTACTTCACATATTTGGCCTTCTTCTCTTCTTCTGCAAGTCGTGTCTCGCTCAAGGCTGCAATGTCGACGTTGTACCTGCCCAACTCTCTCCCAATCAGTTCTATTCGTCTCTCAATACCCAGTGATCCTTCTCTATCTAAAAGGGTGCGTACATTCCACGTTCCGATGGTTAAATTCGTTAGATTTTGTTGTTTTACCTGTTTTTACTTTGGCCTTATGTCGACCGCAGTTACAGGGTGCCCATCAATCGCGGCTAACTGGTTAGGTAATGATGGAACAGACAATGTTTATGACACCTTTTCTAGTCCCTTCCTCGTGCTATGGAGGTGAGCATTGCTTTCCTATAGGCGGCTGCTCTGTCGCTCAAGGGGCTGCCGAATCCCACTGCTGCTCCGGTCAGTAGAAGAAACCATATGGCCTGAGCCACCTGTGTGCAGGTCTGCGACTACGACTGCCAGCGTACCCACGCCTGCCGCTTCGCCGCTCGCCCATCGCCACAGAACTTGAAGGTGATAGAATGAAGAATGATGTGTGCGATAAAATGCATTAAAGTTAGGAAGAGATGTTCAGTACGTCGACCACACTCTCGCCTGGGGCCATCTGAAACCAATAGCAAGACTATTCAAAACGACTGACTGGAAACGAATACAGGTGCAATGGATGACCAGGTCGGCGCTCTACATGCTATGTCGTACTCAATGCGCAATGAGTAAATTATACAAGCGAGATGAATGTCTACAAAAATTACCTTGAACGCGTACAATTAAAGTCAGCAATCAATTATAACACTCAAGGCTGCTATGACCGTTTTTGTGACAACTTCATTCACTTTCGGAAATACCTTTTTAACCATTACACCAGGGCACCTAATCTTATACTTAGAATATTAGAAGACTCTGATCTGATATTCTTTTGGGATATTAGAAAGGACTCCTTTTGGCGGGGTTATGAAAATATTATGCGACAGTCCCAGACAGGATAATGACAGGAAATGTGTCAAATCGGCTTAGGCTAATTGTCTTCCAGTGATGATTTCATCGTCCCGGCTGATTCTGTTTGTCAGGGTCATAGGTTCAAATAGCTGTAAAAAGTCAGTTCATGCCCTATCAGCATTTTACAGGTCATGTTTATAACTATCTATCTATCTATCTATCTATCTATCTATCTATCTATCTATCTATCTATCTATCTATCTATCTATCTATCTATCTATCTATCTATCTATCTATCTATATATCTATTATCTATCTATCTATATATCTATTATCTATCTATCTATCTATCTATCTATCTATATATCTATTATCTATCTATCTGTCTGTCTGTCTGTCTGTCTTTCTAACTACCTACCTACCTACCTCCCTACCTACCTTCTTACCAACCTACCAACCTACCTAGCTACCTAGCTACCTACCTACCTACCTATCAATCTATCTATCTATCTATCTATCTATCTATCTATCTATCTATCTATCTATCTATCTGTCTGTCTATCTGTCTGTCTGTCTGTCTATCTGTGTGTCTGTCTGTCTATCTATCTATCTATCTGTCTGTCTGTCTGTCTGTCTGTCTGTCTATCTATCTATCTATCTGTCTGTCTGTCTGTCTGTCTGTCTGTCCGTTTGTCTAGCTTTGTCTGTCTGTCTGGGGGATGGGTGGTTTGAGGTGTGCGTGGGGAGAGGATGTGTGGGTTCGGATGTGGATGGGCGTGGGATGTGTGGGTTAGTTGGGGAATGTTTGTGGGTGGCGAGTGTGTTTTGGTTGGGGGATCAGATGAGGGTAGTGTGTGTGGGTTGGGGATGTGCGCGAGGGGGATGGGTCGGTTGGTGGGGTATGTATGTGTCCCTGGTGTGGGTAGGTGGGGGTGTGTGTGTGGGTGGGGTGATGTATGGATAAGTGGGAGATGGGCCTCATAAGATGGTAATAAGCCTTGTTTATGTTTACAACATTCATTTCACAATGTTTATTTTTCTTCCTATGTAAATGTATAATGCTCTTGATGAATGAAAGACGAGTGATTGGAAGGGCCGAATGTAAGACGGGCCTGCGTGCCCAATTTGTGACCCTAATAAAGTTAATTTGATTTGATTTGATTTGTCTACTTATTTTTATCTGTCTCTCTGTCTGCCTGTCTGCCTCTCTATCTGTCTGTCTGTCTGTCTGTCTGTCTGTCTGTTTGTCTGTCTGTCTGTCTCTCTGTCTGGGAAATCAACAATTTGGGAATCAACTGATACCACAGCCTGTCACACAGACATGACATTCCTGGCACAATACATCGAGTCAATCCGTTGCTGACAACACCGGCAACTGTGGCAGCCGCTCGCATGCAACAGAGATTTCTATCCCTCCTCTACCACAATCTGATCCTGTCCGCTATTGGGCACCTCCTGGATTTACTCACGATGTCGGTAGCTATGTACGAAAGATTGAAGTGCATTTCAAAATTAAATGTTTGCGAGTAGTGTTGGGCTGATCTAGAGTGCCATAATGACAAGAATGAGGTACATGCTTGGCTTTCCCTCAACCAAGTCTACATAAGTCTTAACACAGGTCAAGGGTTAATGAAATGTCGCAAGTCACACATGGTTTACATAGAAACATAACTGACAGTAAGATAGCATTGAGATGGTAGTAACACCATTACTGGAAGTTTTACAGGCTATAGATGTAGATGTACCTAAAGGGGAGGGATGGATTCACACACGCGAAGACGACAAGTTGTTATCACATTCATATAACCCCTGACAGAGAAAGTGGGGAGTGGGGAATTGGGAGAGAAGAGTTGTACAACAGACAGCCGCTGGTGGGGTATATCGCTGGGGAGGGTAATTCTATAGTAAATACAGACTGGCAGTGCAGCGAGGCGGTTGAACATGTTGAGGTTTCGCAGCTAGACAAAGAGGCAAGATATCACAGAGCAGAGTAGAGAATTCCAACACAATATTAGGCAAGAGCATGGAAGCGGAGGCGGCCACTGCGACTGTGTTTGGATTTTCTGAGACTTCGTTCAATGAGGCAGTCATCTTAACCCGCTCTCAGTTATTGCTCTTGGCGGTTCAGTTGGGATATCTCTGTTGTAAGTTAGTGAATTGTAAGTTAGTTAGTTAGTTAGTTAGGTAGTTAGGTAGGTAGTCAGTCAGTCAGTCAGTCAGTCAGTCAGTCAGTCAGTCATTCAGTCAGTCTGTTAGTTAGTGAGTTAGTTAGTAGTTAGGTAGGTAGTCAGTCAGTCAGTCAGTCAGTCAGTCATTCAGTCATTCAGTCAGTCTGTTAGTTAGTGAGTTAGTTAGTTAGTTATTTAGTTAGTTAGTTAGTTAGTTAGTTAGTTAGTTAGTTAGTTAGTTAGTTAGACATAAGATTATCCTCACTGCACATGTTACCTTGCATTCATTCCGTAAGTAATCGGGTACCATTCTCGGCCTGTAGCGGTCGACGACACCAGGTCTGTGTTGGTTGAACACCCCATGGAACCCCTATGTGGCGTCACCCCTATTCACGTCATGTTCTTGTAGGTCTGGTCATGTTAGCAGATTCACAGGCGTCCACCGTTTCGTCTAACCGCCTCTGCCTCTCTGATAGCATTCAGCATGCAGTCCATTGCTCGTCCGCTTTGCACAGTAACCCGACCTGCAAGACTATCAGCTTGTTTTTTTTTTCCTCTAACACTTAGACGATAGTTTGTTACATTGTGCTTAAAAAGGCATAATAGCTACAACCCATGGCGGTAGCGAATGTGACTGATAAGGACAATTCGCGCTGTAAATGTACGTTCACAGTGGATGCATGTGATTACATGGTCATTTCCACCATCATTCACTATCTTACGTCTCACACGCTCTTTGTGTGACTTATCTGCAATCATTTTCTCCTGTGTCTTTATTCCATTTCTGATGTTTACCGTCCACGTAACTCGTTCAGCGGCGACTTGCTCCCGATGTGCATTATCAATGCCTGTATCAATCATGTCCCGCTTACACACATCTTTGTATCGTAGTAGAGGCCGATCCTGAGATCTCTTACGCATCTGTGATTCACCTAAAAGATGTCCTTTGGTATTCTACCATCATCCATCCTCCTAACGTGTCCTATCCATCTAAGTCTACGAAGACAGAGCATGGAACCAACCGTCACACAACCTGATCTTTCCAATACATCAGTTTTTGTGATTTTGTCTTGCCACTTAATACCAAGTATTCTTCGCAGACACCGCATATGAAAGCTGTTTAAACGTTTCTCTTGCTGTGTGTAAGTTGACCAGGCTTCACTGCCATAAAGAAGAGTACTAAGGACACAGGCTTGATAGACAAAGACTTTTGTTCTGGCAGTAAGCTTCCTGTTCTCCCAGACTCTTTTTGTTAACCTGTTCATCGTTGTTGCTGCCTTAATAATCCTGATGTTGATTTCCTGATCTAGGGATAATTTGCTATTTACTTCTGATCCTAGGTATGTAAAATGGTCTACTATCTCCAGTTCGGCGTAGTAAATAAAGATTGATGGTACCCCATGTGCACCTTGTGACATAATCTGTGTCTTCTTTTTGCTAATTGTTAAACCAAATTCTGAAGAAGCATTGGAGAATGCAGATAGTAGACATTGCAATTCTTCCTCAGAGTGGGTCGTAATTGCAGAATAATCTGCAAAAGTCAACTCTCTGATTAGTACCCTCCTAATTTTGGTCTTGGCTTTCAATCTCTGCGCATCGTAGAGTCCGCCATATGAGCTTGAGTGAATGTCTATACCACCATCCTGATCACGAAAGGCATATTTCAGTAGAAGTGAAAAGTATATTCCAAAGAGGGTGGGAGCTAGTACACACCCTTGCTTAACTCCTCTCTTGATTTCAAACTCTTCTGAAGTTGCACCATCAAACTTGATTATACCCTTCATGCCTGTGTGGAACGATTCCACAATGGACGGAAGCGTTGGTGGACAGCCGATCTTCCTTAGTGCCTTGAACAGACCCTCACGACTGACCAAGTTAAATGCCTTTGTGAGGTCGATGAATTCAATAAACAATGGCCGATTCTGTTCACGGCATTTTTTCTTGCATTTGTCGCAATGAGAATATGATATCAATGGCAGACAGGGTCTGTCGAAGGCCACACTGTGATTCGGGGTAGATTTGATCTCTTAGGACTTGAAGTCTGCGCAGAACAATTCTGGCAAATACTTTTCCAACAATACACAGAAGTGAGATACCCCTATAGTTGTTGCAGTCGCTCCGATCGCCCTTGTTCTTGTACAGTGTTATGATGCTTGAATCTTTGAAATCCTGTGGGACTTGTCCTTCTCGCCAGCATAGCTCTATTAACTGGTGGATCTGTAGAGTGAGTATGTCTTGCCCACTCCTGATAACCTCTATTGGAATCCCATCCATACCTGGAGCCTTGCCAGATGCAAGTTCATTTATAGCACACTTAACTTCTGTTATGATGGCAAGTGTGTCCAAGTGGTCAAGAGTTGGCAGGGCCTCTATGGCGTTGAGGGCGTCATCAGCAAGTTTGGTCTCACTTGAGTAAAGCTCCAAATAGTGCTCTACCCATCTGTCCATCTGCTCTTTCTTATCAGTGATGATTTCACCAGTCAAGGTTTTCAGCGGTGCACTTCTTTTGATTATTGGACCACACGCTTTATTTATCCCCCATACATGCTTCTGATGTTTCCCTTATCACTTACATTTTGAATTGACTGACATAACTTCATCCAATAATCATTTGCACACTGCCTGGCAGCCTTTTGCACATCTTCCTAGCTCACTGAGAGTGTTCTTTCCTTGTTTCTTAAGAGAGCTTTCTTTTTCTTATCAATCAAGGGCTGCAGTATCTGGTTGTTTGCCGCAAACTAGTCCTGCCTCTTAAGATCCACAGTGCCGTAAACCCCTACCGCTATTTTATAAAGAGTTTCCTTAAGTTTACCTCACTTTTCACTTGCTGTACAATTTTCTGATGTATCATTGAAAGCGTCTTCAAGTTGCTGTTGGAACTCAAAGCACTCATCGGGATCGTGGGTGTTAATAATATTAATCCTGGGCCTAGATGTGTGTTTAGCTGTGTAGATTCTCTTTGGTCTCAGTCTAACCCTTGCAACAACCAAAGAATGATCCGTATCTCAGTCAGCACTGTGGTAACTTCGAGTTAATGATGTATGGTTCAGATGTTGTCTCCGTGTGATGATGAAGTCCAGCTGATGCCAATGACCGAATCTTGGATGTTTCCATGTGACCTTATGCAGCTCTTTTGTTTTAAAAGAGGAGTTTGTAATACATAGGTCATTTCTGTTACAATGCTTCAGCAGTCTTTGCCCATTTTCATTCATGCGACAGATGTTGCAATTTCCAAGGCACACTGGCCATGAACTCGAGTCCTTACCCACACGAGCATAAGAATCTCCTAGCATATAAATGTGGTCGTATTTCGGAATTGCCTTAATCCCAGAATCAACTACTCATAGAACGAATCCTTCACATCATCATAAGAAGTGAGTGTCGGTGCATATGCAATTATAATCGTGGCAAAACCATAATAGGTTGCCAAGCGCAGGTATAGTAGTCTTTCGTTAACTCCAGCTGAAATTTCCCAGTAGTGAATTCTTCACTGCAAAGCCCACACAATGTTGCAATATTTCTGCCTGCCCTCTACCCTTTCATAAAAAAAGTGTAATTATTTTCCCTGAGTGACCCGTCCTCAGCGAGGCGAGTCTCCTGCAGGCCAGCAATATCAATGTTAAGACGATTGAGTTCAGCATCAATCACAGCCGTTTTTCTCACATCGTCAATTTTCATCGGGTAAGTGGAAAATCCTGGACACATGGTTCTCACGTTCCAGGTTGCAAGTCGTAGCTTGAGGTTTCTATTTTTTCTTTCCAGTAGGACCTGGTGCATTGGTTTTACAGCCTGCGATTTAGATGTTGTCCTAGCCCCAAGCACCCATTGAAGCAGGCAGGCTGTGGCGGATCAGCACCCAATTGGCGAGGGCTGCCCAGCTTGAGGCGGGCGATTGCTGATCAGTGACGCCTGTAGGTTTCTCCCACTGTCATAGGCATCCCGTGGTGCCCCATGTCCACGCCAGTTGACAATGACTTATAACCCGTAAATGTTACCTCTCGCTTTGATCCCGAGACCGGTTAAGACCAGGGACGGAATCATACCTGTCCATTGCACAACGCCTGCCTGGGCCAAAATATAGATATCATGTGTTGCCCATGCAGCATGATCCCTCTCTCGGCCTGCCTAGTTTACTCCAGAGGAATGGTAGCACCAATACATCTGGAACAAGACAAGCTGCAGAAGCTGCCGGATCAGCAAAGCAATGCCCTAATTGTCCGCCTGTCGGAGCTTCGATCCTAGACCAGCCGCCAACCAAGGCTTAGGGCCTGGTCTGCCCTGCCATGACATTTTGACTTTAGGTTGCATTTCCTCGCACCAGGATAAGGCTAGTACCCTCCCAATTGCGCTCTTCCGCCCGAAGCCGTTGGCACAATGTGGGGTGTCGGGTTTGGTAAGCGCCGCCCAACGTTCGGCGCTAACAGAAAGCAGGTAGTACCGTCTACTGTTATACGGTAGCTCAGTTATATCTGACTAAGGCCTGACTCATTTAACTGATTCAGTGAAAAACGAAAAGTAGGTGTAAACCAAACATGGGACACAATCAAGTCAACAAGAATAATAATGTAAATTTCCGTTCGCTGAGCATTGAAATTGCGGAAGATACCACGAAACAAGACAAATAACACGATAACCCTATTACGGCCATACATCGTCCCTCTGTCTAAATGGGCGGTAACATGTGGCGAAATATTATCCTTCGCCACTGAATCAGTTAATCTCATGACGTTAGTCAATATTTGTTATATAGAAAACAAGCGGTATCAAACATCAAATCTATTTGTTAAACAGAAAACAAGCTGTATCGAATACCAAATCTGTATCACAAACCACCTCTGTTATATTGGAGCACATAAAAATGCTATACTTGGCCCACTATTATTTGCAATTTGCATAAATTATCTTCACTTATCTGTCGTCATTTTGCGATCTGCTTGCAAACGACTGTATAGTTTATGCAAACGCCAAATTGTAACTTGTCGGAGTCATCTTTGCAACAATGTAATCCAGTGCAGCTATGAAAATCGTATGGAAATGAGCAATAATCAAATAAAGATGTATGTGCATAACAGCCAAGTTGAAAACTGCTCACTGTAAATTCACAGAAAGCAGTTCAACTGTGTATCGTTAACATGGCAGTAGACAGTATCAAAGAATCAGAAGACATTCAACTTTGTTTCATCCCTTCCTTCATACCTGCTTGCCTGCCTGATTGCCTATGTGCCTGTCTGCTTGTCTGCTTGCCTGCCTGTCTGCCTGCTTGCCTTCCTGTCTGCCTGCCTGTCTGTGTGTGTCTGTCTTCTTATTATTGATAGAAATACAATCTTTCCTATATGACTGAGCTACCGTATAACAGTAGACGGTACTACCTGCTTTCTGTTAGCGCGGAACGTTGGGCGGCGCTTACCAAACCCGACACCCCACATTGAGCCAGCGGCTTCGGGCGGAAGAGTGCAATTGGGAGGGTACAAGCCTTACCCTGGTGCGAGAAAATGCAACCTAAAGACAAAATGTCATGGCAGGGCAGACCAGGCCCTAAGCCTTGTGTTGGCGGCTTGTCTAGGATCGAATCTCCGACAGGCGGAAAGTTAGAGCATTGCTTTGCTGATCCGGTAGCTTCTGCAGCTTGTCTTGTTCCAGATGTAGAGGTGTTACCTTTCCTCTGGAGTAAACTAGGCAGGCCGAGAGAGGGATCATGCTGCATGGGCAACACATGATCTCTATATTTTAGCACAGGCTTTGTGCTATGGAGAGGCAATAACTCCATCCCTTTTCTTAACCGGTCTCGGAATCAAAGCGAGATGCAACTGTTACAGGTTATAAGTCCCTGTCAATTGGTGTAGACATGGAGCGCAACTCGTTGCCGCTGACGGTGGGAGACTCCTACAGGTGTCACTGATCAGCTACCGCCCGCCTCAAGCTGGACAGCCCCCGTCCAATTGGGTGCTTATCCGCCACAGCCTGTCTGCTTCAATGGGTGCTTGGAGCTAGGACAAAATCTGAATCGCAGACTGTACAACCAATGCACCGGGTACTAATAAAAAGAAAAATAGAAACCTCAAGCTACGGCTTACAACCTGGAACATGAGAACCATATGTCCAGGATTTTCCACTGGCTTGACCAGTATTGACAATGTGAGAAAAACAGCTGTGATTGATGCCGAACTCAATCATCTTAACATTGATATTGCTGGCCTGCAGGAGACTCGCCTCGCTGAGGAAGGGTCACTCAAAGAAAACAATTACACCTTTTTTGGAAGGGTAGAGGGCAGGCAGAAAAAAAGGCAACACGGTGTGGGCTTTACAGTGAAGAATTCGCAATTTGGAATGATTGAAATTCCAGCAGGAAGAAATGAAAGATTATTATCACTGCGCTTGGCAACCTCTTGTGGTTTTGCCACCATTATTACTGCATATTCACCGACACTCGATTCCTCTGATGATATGAAGGATTCGTACTATGAGGCGTTAGACTTCGTGATCAAGGCAGTTCCAAAATCTGACTACATTTTTATGCTCGGTGATTTCAATGCTCGTGTGGGCAAGGACTCGAGTTCATGGCCAGTGTGCCTTGGAAAATACAACATCGGTCGCATGAATGAAAATGGGCTAAGGCTGCTGGAGCATTGCAACAGAAAAGACATATGTATTACAAACTCCTTTTTTAAAACAAAAGAGCTGCATAAGGTCACATGGACACATCCAAGATCCTGCCATTGGCACCAGCTGAACTTCATCATCACACGGAGACAACACCTGAACCATATATCATTGACTCGAAGTTCCACAGTGCTGACTGTGATACGGGTCATTCTTTGGTTGTTGCAAGGGTTAGACTGAGACCAAACAGAATCTACACAGCTAAACACAAATCTAGGCCCAGGATTAATATTATTAACACCCACGATCCTGAAAAGTACTTTCAGTTTCAACAGCAACTTGAAGACGTTTTCACTGATACACCAGAAAATTGTACACTAAATGAAAAGTGGGGTCAACTTAAGGAAATTCTTTATAAAACTGCCGTAGGGGTTTATGGCACTGTGGATCATCAGAGGCAGGACTGGTTTGCGTCAAACAGCCAGACTCTGCAGCCCTTGATTGATAATAGAAGATAGCTCTCTTAAGAAAAAAGGAAAGACCAACGCGTAACACTCTGAGTGAGCTAAAGCAAGCTAGGAAGGATGTGCAAAAGGCTGCCAGGCAGTGTGCAAATGATTACTGGATCACGTTATGTGAGTCCATTCAAATCGCAAATGATAAGGGAAACATCAGAAGCATGTAGGAAGGAATAAAGAAAGCCTGTGGTCCAATGATCAAAAGAAGTGCAATAAACCTTGAAAACCTTGACTGGAGAAATCATAACTGATAAGAAACAGCAGATGGACAGATGGGTAGAGCACTATTTGGAGCTTTACTCAAGTGAGACCAAACTAGCGGATAATGCCCTCAACGCCATAGAGGCTCTACCAACTCTTGACCACCTGGACACACTTCCCACCATAACAGAAGTTAAGTGTGCTATAAATGAACTTGCATCTGGCAAGGCTCCAGGTAAGGATGGGATTCCAATAGAGGTTATCAGGAGTGGGCAAGACACACTCACTCTACAGATCCACCAGCTAATAGAGCTATGCTGGCGAGAAGGACAAGTCCCACAGGATTTGAAAGATTCAAGCATCATATCACTGTACAAGAACAAGGGCGATCGGTGCGACTGCAACAACTATAAGGGTATCTTACTTCTGTGTATTGTTGGGAAAGTATTTGCCAGAATTGTTCTGCGCAGACTTCAAGTCCAAAGAGATCAAATCTACCCCGAATCACAGTGTGGCTTTCGACAGAACCGGTCTACCATTGATATGATATTCTCATTGCGACAAATGCAAGAAAAATGCCGTGAACAGAATCAGCCACTGTTTATTGCCTTCATCGACCTCACAAAGGCATTTGATTTGGTCAGTCGTGAGGGTCTGTTCAAGGCACTAAAGAAGATCGGCTGTCCACCAACGCTTCCGTCCACTGTGGAATCGTTCCACACAGGCATGAAGGGTATAATCAAGTTGGATGGTGCAGCTTCTGAAGAGTTTGAAATCAAGAGTGGAGTTAAGCAAGGTTGTGTACTAGCTCCCTACCCTCTTTGGAATATACTTTTCACTTCTACTGAAATATGCCTTTCGTGATCAGGATGGTGGTATATACATTCACTCACGCTCAGATGGCGGCCTCTACAATGCTCAGAGATTGAAGGCCAAGACCAAAATTAGGAGGGTACTGATCAGAGAGTTGCTTTTTGCAGATGATGCTGCAGTTACGACCCACTCTGAGGAAGAATTGCAATGTCTACTATCTGCATTCTCCAATGCTTGTTCTGAATTTGGTTTAACAATTAGCAAAAAGAAGACACAGATTATGTCACAAGGTGCACATGGGGTACTTTCAATCTTTATTGACGACGCTGAACTAGAGATGGTAGATCATTTTACATATCTAGGATCAGTGGTAAATAGCAAATTATCCCTAGATCAGGAAATCAACATCCGGATTGGTAAGGCAGCAACAACAATGAACAGGTTAAGAAAAAGAGTCTGGGAGAACAGGAAGCTTACTGCCAATACAAAAGTCCTTGTCTATCAAGCCTGTGTCCTTAGTACTCTTCTTTATGGCAGTGAAACCTGGACAACTTACTCACACCAAGAGAAACGTTTAAACAGCTTTCATATGCGGTGTCTGCGAAGAATTCTTGGTATTAAGTGGCAAGACAAAATCACAAATACTGAAGTATTGGAAAGATCAGGTTGTGTGACGGTTTATTCCATGCTCAGTCTTCGTAGACTTAGATGGATGGACTTCTTAGGAGGATGGATGATGGTAGAATACCAAAGGATATCTTTTTTGGTGAATTACAGATGGGTAAGAGATCTCAGGGTCGGCCTCTACTACGATACAATGATGTGTGTAAACGGGACATGATTGATACAGGCATTGATAATGCGCAGTGGGAGCAAGTCGCCGCTGAACGTGTTGCATGGAGGGCAAACATCAGAAATGGAATCAAGACAAAGGAGAAATTATTGCAGATAAGTCACACGCCGAGCGTGTGAGACGTAAGATGGTGCATGATGATGGAAATGACCACGTGTTCACATGCACCCACTGTGAACTAACATTTACAGCGCAAATTGGCCTCATCAGTCACATTCGCTACCGCCATAGGTAAAAGTTATTATGCCTTTTTAAAGCACAAACTATCGTCTGTCAAGACGGCAAGGTGCCAATGTATGTATAATCTTTCCTGGTAGAAATCTGATCTTTATTGATAGACATCTGACCTTTAATTACTATGGTCAAGCTCTTCTTAAGCATAGAGCAAACATAGATTACCATCATCCGGAAATTAGAAATGTCCTTGATAACAGCACAAGCAAGATATTATGCGGTGTTCATATACACACACAATGAATATTGCTCCGGAACCCTGGATGGCTGTTTCAAATCAATGATTAATCGAATTTTTTCACTCCAGATACAGGCCGTCGGCATGATTCATAATGAACATTTAACTGACAATTCTAATATATATAAACGTATCCACCTATTGCCTCTGCGGAAACGCTTCATTTTCAACAAGGCCAAACTAATTCACAAGATAATATCTCAAACTGCTCCACATTACCATTGACACTTATTTAATAATAATGCCAGGCGTAGCTAGCGCCAATACTACATGTTCCTAAGCCTAGAATAGACATAATATAGAAAACAAGGTCAGCGTACCCTGTGTAAAATCTTCCACAACAAATCAAAGACATATCCAACCCCTGAGCTTACAATCTTAAAGTATTTAAATGCTATCTACCTAAAGAAAAATAAACAGACAAAAACTATATATGTCCTTTGCTGGACGTTGCGATAAATCCAGGTTGGTTTCGCTAGACAATTTCACTTTCAGTGGTTTGTCATTGCTCTCTGAAGAGAGGTCAACGTATACATCCGACTGACTGACTCAGTGCGTGGACTGAATCCACAACCCTACCATCAGCGCACCCGAGGTTTAGCGCAAGCGCATTAACTCCCACAGCCACGCTTACTTAAAAATAAAAATAAAATCAACCTCATAAGTTTTTGGGTAGGTAGTTTGCCATTGCTTTCTGAACGACCTACACGTATACTTTTGTTATGTATCATCCCTAGGAGGTTGACTTGCAAACTGCCTGCAGTTGATTTCGAACGCTTTGCTTTATGTATGAATGAATAAATATATCTGGGCGTGAGAGCACGAACGAACGAACAAGAGAACTTTATTTTCAAAGGGTCTCAAGATGGGCACGCTGGCATTCGGCCTTTTCAATCACTCATCTTTCGTATATCAGTTATCTATTGTGTACGTTACATTCTTTTATCTTTTTTTTTCCATTCTTTATGTACTTTTATCGTTTCTTTACTTATTCAGTCACACGGTGGAAGGATGGGGGATTTGCTTGCAATAAGACAGGCAATATCTCCTGCGGTAGCTCTGGCGGGCCTATTCCCGCTGGTCGCGGGAACCGCCTAAAGTCAGGTGGAGAGTCTGACGATAGTGCACGCTTTACACAGGTCCGGACACTTGTGATCGACAGATGTGCGCGCCCTCATGGTCCGGGCTCGTACGAGGCCCTCACCTGCGGGACTTGGCTGAACGCCTCTAAGCCATGTCCCTTGGGTGTCAGGGTCTGGCCATAACTCGCCACCGGCTCGTGGTGGTGAGGTCTCGGTGGATTGACGCTGAGCCGCCAGCGTCTGCAGCCTACCTTGTGCCAGACGTATTGGTTACCCATTCCTCTGGACAACACAAGATTAGGTCGAGAGAGGGATCATGTCGTTTGGGCGCCACATGATTCTCTGAAGCTCTGCCCAGACATTGTGATGGAATATTGGCCACATTCCAACTCACATACTTTGGTCTGTCAAGACTGCAAGGTGTCAACGACGTTACATTCACATGGGTGAAACATAACATAGTCTAATGAAAATTGTGAACATAACCAATACATATTACCATTTTATGGGACATGTAAGCATAATCATTTTTTTTTTAAATTCGCATATCCTTTTACAGGGCATCGCTGTCAACAGCAGCATCTTTCAGCTGTCTGTTGATTTCTTGGCAAGATCACGCTCAGTAGTTTGCCATTGCTTTCTGAGCGGCCGGCTCAGTTATCCCGTAAGTCACCAGCGGGGGTAGAACCGCTTCCAGTTCTCGCCCGCTACGAGACTACGTGATAAACGGGATTACGGAGAAAGTGTTGTAACCCCTCGGCCAGAGAGACCGGCAGCATACACATGCACATGCATAAACACATACATACATACCTGCATACATACTTACATCATTTACACAAGCTCTCAATGTTATGCGCCCACTCAATAACACACATAGACACACTCCCTCGCCTACACATATACTAAATCACAATCACAAACTCCCTAACAAACGTTTACTTATACATACTTATGTACATATATACTCTCCCTTGTGAAAGTAGCATGCACAGTAGATATTGATGTACGAAAGATGAATGGTTGCAGGGGCAGAATATAAGACGGGCTTGAGGCACAATTTCTTACCCTTTGAAAAATAAAGTTCGCTCCTCTCTCTCTCTCTCTCTCTCTCTCTCTCTCTCTCTCTCTCTCTCTCTCTCTCTCTCTCTCTCTCTCTCTCTATCTCTCTCTATCTCATTCTCTCTCTCACTCTCTCTCTCCCTCCCTCTCTTTCTTTCTTTCTTACTCTCTCTCTATCTCTCTCTATCTCATTCTCTCTCTCACTCTCTCTCTCTCCCTCCTAGAGAGAGAGAGAGAGAGAGAGAGAGAGAGAGGGAGGGAGGGGGAGAAAAAAGAGAGAGTTGAATTGCATCACTAATTTTTACGCTACATAATGTATATGTAAAATTTTTTCTCCACTTCTTGCAATTGCGAGAATTCTCACGACAATCGTCAGTGTCTCAATTGTGTGTAAAGTGTGGGAGTTTGTTCTTATTAGTTTCAGTGATCATGTGAGGCATCATGTATGTGGTGTGTGTGAGGGATATATGTGTGTGTGTGTGTGTGTGTGGGGGTGTGGGGAATGTATGTGTGGAGGGGTTGTGTGTGGCGGATGTGTATGGGTTAATGGGTGATGTGTGGATGTGTGAAGGGATGTGTAGTCGGTGGTGGATGTATGTGTGTGTGAGGGATATGTGTGTGTGTGTGGGGGAGGGGGATATTTGAGAGGACAGTTGGAAGTATGTGGGTGTTGGTGGGTTGGGAGGGGGTGTGGGTAGGGAATGTGTGTTTGGGTGGGTGAATTGGTGTGTAGGAGATTGTGTGGGTTGGGGATGGGTGTGTAGTGGGTGTGGAGGATGAGTGTGGGGGTGTCTGTGAATGGGATATGTCTGTGTGGGTGGGAGTGTGTGAGTGTGAATATGGTAAATGTGAGTGGGTGGAGGATGTATGTGTGGGTGGTGAGGATGTTTGTAGGTGGAGGATGTGTGAGTGGGTGGGGAGATGTGTGGGCGGGGATTTGTATGGGGAATGTATGTGGGGGTTGTGTGTATGTGTGGGGAATGTGTTTATGGGTGGAGTTTTGTGTGGGAGGGGAGATGTGTGAGAGGTGGGGGAGGTGTGGAATGTGCAGGTGATTGAAGGATGTTTGCGAGGATGGGGGATGTGTGCTTGGCTGGGTGGTTGGGGTGTGTGTGGGTGGGAGGGTAGATGAGAGATGCATGTGTTGATGGGCGCGTGGGTGATGTGTGGATGTGAGTGGTTGATGGATGAGTACGTGAGTGGGTGGATGTGTGTGAGAGATGAGTGTATGGGTGGGGGAGGTGTGTAGTTGTGAGAAGATGTGTGTGAGCGGCGGATGTGTGTGGGTGGGGTATATGTGGGTGGCGGGGTGTGTGTGGGTGGGAGGTGTGTGTTTTGGGGTTATGGGTAGGGGATATGTGTGGGCAGGTGGGGAGATGTGTTTATGGGTGGGGATGTGTGTATAGGTGGGGATGCGTAGTTGAGAGTTGGCGAATATTGGGTGGGTGAGTGGGTGTAGGTTGGTTGATGTATGTGTGGGTGGGTGGGGAAAATTGTGAGAGTGCGGGATATGTGTGTGGATAGGTGCGGGATGTGTGGGTTGGCGGGGGTATGGGTGTGTGGTTTCTTCTTCTTCTTCTTCTTCTTCTTCTTCTTCTTCTTCTTCTTCTTCTTCTTCTTCTTCTTCTTCTTCTTCTTCTTCTTCTTCTTCTGCTTCTTCTTCTTGGTGTGTGAGGATGTGTGTGTGGGTGGGGAAATGTGTGTGGGTGGGGGGTCAGTGGGTGGGTGGCGGCATGTATATTTGCCTGGTTCTGTGTGTGTGCGTGGTGGTATGTGTGGGTGGGTTGGGGAGGTTTGGTGGGTGGGGGATGTGTTGGTGGCTGCGGGATATGAGGGTGGATGGGGGATGTGTCTCACAACATTGCAATATGCACTGTTTATGTTTACAACTTTCATTTGATAATGTTTTTTTATTTTGGTTTTCTCATGTGAATGTATCATGCGTAATATGCATTGTTTATGCTTACAAAATCCATTTGACAATGTTTTTCCCCTATGTTAATGTAACATGCACATTTGATGAATGAAAGATGAGTGGTTGAAAGGGCCGAATGTAAGACGGGCGTGCGTGCCCAATTTATTACCCTTTTAAAATAAAGTTTGTTCGTTCGTTCGTTCGTTCCCTCTCTTTCTTTCTTTCTTACTCTCTCTCTCTCTCTCTCTCTCTCTCTCTCTCTCTCTCTCTCTCTCTCTCTCTCTCTCTCTCTCTCTCTCTCTCTTTTTTTTTCTCTCTTTCTACTCTCGCCCTTCCCTTCCTATTTTTCACGTCTTCTAGCTTTCACACATTAGAATTAACCTCTTAATGTCTAAAAATAAATATTTCCAGAAGCATCCACCCTCAGACTGTCCTCGTATATTCCTCACTGTGAAACTCAACGAGATAAATTGAAACATGACATAAACACAAATTGTGTGTGTCGCACCCAGAACAGAAGCTGCGACAAGTGAAGGAAAATAATGTAGACAGTAGTAATGTGAGACATTTCTAAACTTGCAATAAATGTCATTGATCATCATGTGCCATGCCTGTAAGCGTGGTCAGTCATATTTCGCAATCTTACACGATCACCAGAGTCGTGAATCAGCTCTGTTTTCTTGTCTCGACCATGCCATATGATCAAGAAATTCAGACATTTACTTCTCTACCTCCCCCTTGTTGTGTTTCCCCTTAATCTTGCAAGTTGCCGCCATGTTCTCTAGTTTATTTCTTCTCATAACGTGCCCAAACAAATTGAATGCCTACGTCAAAATTCTCTAATCAGTTTGTGGCTTTCATTTCCCTCATGCAGGACTTGCTCATTGGTTTTTCTGTCTGTCCGTGGTATTTTTTGCATTTTCCTCAAAAACTACATTTCCACTGCGATTAGATGTTTCCATCTTGTCTGCTCATTGTCCACGCTTCACATCCATACAAAAGTACAGGTTCTATGTAGCACTTCAACACTCTGTTCTCGTGGCAACTGAAACCTTTTTGTTGTTCAGTATGATTACATTTGCCCGCTCCGTGGCGAAGGTGTTACAGACGCAGTTCGTAAACCCACATACCGCGTTCAAAATAGCTGCATGCGATTTGGCAGCAGACCGCCTTGCGCTAGTTATTTTATAAAATAGTATGAGTGCCGGGTGTTCAGAAAGCAATATCAAACTACTGAACGTAAACTTGCTAAGAAATTATGAACAGACAAACAATTGCTGGGGTTGACTGCAACGTCCTGGACAGGGTATCCAACTAACAAACTTTTGATTAAACTTAGCAGCGAAATGATGAGAATTTCAACAGGGGGAAGCCGTGGTCGAGCAGTGGCTATCTGACTTGCCTGCCGAGCGGTAACCACGTGTTCAAATCCCAGGCGGATTTGTATTTTATTTGACCCAAAAGTCCAGGTCGACCCAACCTTAAACTGGGTACCAAGAAACGTCTGGGTGGTAAATTGGATCAGCGTCGCATTGACCCACCCTCACATCTAGTGGCACTGTGACTACATAAATATGGCGCTAGCATCATGTAACCAACACATCAACCCGTGTACAAGGGTTGCAACATATTTGTATACGAAGGGTTTACGGACGCAGTTCGTAATCCCGCATACCGCGTTCAAAACATAGCTGCGGGCGATTTGGAAGCATACCGCCTTGCATTAGTTTTCGTACAATGGTATGGGTGTCGGTCGCTTGCAAAGTAATGGCAAATTATTGAAACTTGTCAAGAAATCAGACACAGCCAAAAATGCCGGGTTGAATGCGACGTCCTGTAAAGGATATGCAACTAACATTTAACTATAAGAATATAGCGATAGTCTTTTAGGAGGGTGGAGTCAAGCAATCCCTATTTAATATGTAACGTGTATTTCATTCTACCTTGGACATATTGATTTAGTCGGAAATTGTCCACATGTTATTAGCCATCTGTCTATCCATCTATCCTCTACATAACTACTTACCTATCTGTATATCAGTTTGCTTGTCTGTCTGTCTGTCTGTATGTCGGTAGGTCTGTCGGTCTTTCTGTCGGTGTGTCTATGTCTGTCTCTCTGTCTGTTCCTTTCTCCTTGTTTATCACCCTCTTTATATCTATCTGTGTGCCACTCTTTAAGTCACTATCTGTCTCAATATCTATATATCTCTGTGTCTCACTCTGTGTGTGTGTGTATATATATATACATATATACATGTGCCTCACTCTCTCTCTCTATCTCTTTTTGTCTTATTTTCTCTGTGTCTCTGTGTCTTACTCTCTCTCTCTCTAAATACCTCTGTCTCACTCTCTATATGTGTCTTATTTCCTCTATGTCTCTGTGTATGTATGTGTATATATCTCTCTCTCTAAATGTCAATCTCTCTCACTCTTTGTGTGTCTCATTTTCTCTATGTCTCTCTGTGTCTTTATCTCTCTTTGTCTCTCTAAATATATCTGTCTCACTCTCTCTCTCTCTGTATATATATCTTATTTTCTGTGTCCCTCTGTGTCTTACTCTCTATAAATACCTCTGTATATATATATCTCTCTCTCTCTGTGTCTCTGTCTGATTTTCTCTATGTCTGTCTGTATTACTCTCTCTCTCTCTCTCTCTCTCTCTCTCAGTATCTCTCTCTCAGTATCTCTGTCTCACTCTCTATCTCATCTGATCGTATTCCTCTTGTACCTTGCGGTGTCAAGGTGAAGCATAAATAGCGGGAGAGTGCCCGTTTATGGGCTTGCATATATCGAGATTCCAATGGATTCTGTTATTCCATCTGTCCATCTTTTACATGGTCGGCTTCTTCTTCTGATTCCGTTTGGTCTGTACATCATTGCTTGTTGTGGTAAACAGTTACTTGGTAGCCTTGTGTTATGGCCAAACCATTTAACTTGCTATTTTCTGATTAAATCTGGCGTAACCATAATCAAATTAGTCCTTATTTCTTCATTTCTGATATTCTCTCTTCTGGATACACTGAATATTCTTCTGAGAAATCTAATTTCCGTTGTTGTAAATTTCCTTTTCTCTTGTTCTGTCTTTGTCCAGGTTTGGCATTGGTAGCATACAGTTGATAGGAAGATTGTGTTAGTATGTATTGATACCTGTTTGGTTTTAGTATTGGTGTCATTTTTCCAATGAGTTGGTTTGCCTTATTGCATCTATTTTCAATCTCGGCTTCTGATTTGCCATTTGATGTTATTATACTTCACAAGTACTTGAAGCTTTTTACTTGCTTCAGGGGTGTTCTTTCAGATTAACCTTTGCTGTTGTTTTCCTATTTGGTCATAGTTATTACCTGTGTTTTACTGATGCTAACTTTCATGTTATGCTCCTTCACACTTCGTTTAGGCTATTTATGTAGACTTGTAATTCTGCTTCTCATTTTGCTATCTGTGCTTGATCGTCCCGCAAATAGGAGTTCTTTAATGGTGTAGTTGGCCGTTGATTCTTCTTCTTTATTCTGTTCATCATGTGGTGTTATTACGGTCTCTGTATTGTTGGTTGGTTTCTTTACATATGCTGTCTATATAGGTTATGAACAAGAGGGGGAACAGAACAAAACCTAGTCGTACTCCGGATCTTATGGTGAAGGCTTCTGGGTATCCTTCGTTTGTTCTTCCGTACATTCACTATTGTATAAAATTCTGCATAACTTTGTTAGGTGTGCTCTTACTTCATACCGTTTCAGGATTTCCCACAGTTGATTTCTATCTTGTCTTGGTAGGCAAATGCTAAACAGAGTATTTAATTAAATTCAATTGATATTTCTATCAGTTGTCTGAGAGCAAAGATGGCATCTGTGCATTCTTTGTTTTTCCTAAATCCAAGTTGTGTTTCACTTTGCTAGGGTGCTATTGTAGGTCGTAGCTTTTCTCTAGGAATCTATAGAATATGTTTCCAGTATGACTTAATAGAGAAATGCCAATGTATTGTGTGGAGTCTCTCTTACTGCCTTTGTTTTTCCAAATCGAGATAATTAAAGCGTTCCCCGGTCTCGTGGTGTCTGTTGTTCTACCCAAACATGGATAAACAGTCCATATAGCCGTGCTGTTCCTACTTCTCTCTGTATGTGTCATATTTTCTCATTGTTCTTAACCCTTTGAAAACAACCCTTAACCCTTTGAAAATAAAGAATTTTTGTTCGTTCGTTCGTTTGTCTGAGTCTCGCTCTCTCTCTCTCTCTCTCTCTCTCTCTCTCTCTCTCTCTCTCTCTCTCTCTCTCTCTCTCTCTCTCTCTAAGTATTTATGAGTCGGACATCTCTCTCTCTCTCTCTCTCTCTCTCTCTCTCTCTCTCTCTCTTTCTGTTACTCTGTCTGTGTCGCTCCGTATTTATCTGCCGCTATCCTGTATCTAGAACTCTCCCGTGCCATCCTCCTCCACCTCCCCTCCCCGTTGTCATTCCAGACATAAACAATTCAAACATTTTACCAATTACGAAATCACTAATTATCTCACCTTGGGCACTAAGATCTCGTCTTCTCATCCCGGATTTACCTGTCACGTATGTAATCTATTATACTTATGTAACATGTCGCTGCGGGCTGTCATACATCATGTCTACAAGACCGCTTCGGGTGTTGTAAGATTATGTCTGCCACTCGTCCTCGACACTTCCAAAGACTGGATTACAACAACAGATTACAACAGTCATTGAATGTGGATGGTTGTCATTTATTATAATTTGCTGTCTTTGTCGTCTTTGTATTTCTTGACTATTTTAATCATCATCATAGCTTTGTCGTCTTCGTTCCATTTTCGAGGTTAGTGCGTCATTCCCAGTTCTGGACCTTCAAGGTCAATGCATCCACCTTCTGCACGCAAGTAGTAAGGTTCCATCAAAGGTCACTGGCTGTCTACCCTGGATATGTTTACTTTCTCTAGACAGATTCCATCCAGTGTAACAGGCTGTCTACCCTAGGTAGGTTTATTTTCTCTACACAGATTCCATCCAGTGTATCACAGATTCCATCCAGTGTAACAGGCTGTCTACCCTAGGTAGGTTTACTTTCTCTAGACAGATTCCATCCAGTGTATCACAGATTCCATCCAGTGTAACAGGCTGTCTACCCTAGGTAGGTTTACTTTCTTTAGACAGATTCCATAAAGTGTAACAGACTGTCTACCCTGGATAGGTTTATTTTCTCTAGACAGATTCCATCCAGTGTAACAGGCTGTCTACCCAAGGTAGGTTACTTATCTCTAGATATATTCCATCCTGGTTAACAGGCTCTCTGCCCTAGGTATGTTTACTTTCTCTAGACAGATTCCGTCCAGTGTAAAAGTCTGTCTACCCTAGGTATGTTTACTTCGTCTAGACAAATTCTATCCAAAGCAACGGGCCGACCACCCGTGGGTAGGTGTATGTTTCTAACAACTTATTTCTAACTGCCATGGTATGTTTACCTTGCGCAACATGGACACTGGCCTTCCTGTTTTCGCACTTATCTGAGAAAACTAGGAATCCGATCTATCAAAGCTGCTTTAGAGAGCACGGGGACTTATGATATTAAATACCAGTGGTTCTGGGTACATGTTCCCGCTGGCAGACTCATCTTCCACTTCTTCTCTTCCTCCATTTATCTCAGTGAAGTGTTAGGGGGGGGGGGGGGGGGGGGGGGGGAATGTAATGATATTTCATTCGTTCTTTCTAATGCTCATTGTAAGATGTTAGTCATTTCTCCAATGTTGTTCTTGATACCATCACTCCATCTTGTACGTGGTCTTCCCCTTGCTTTGTTTCCATTATATTTCTTCAATGTGGCTCTTGGTGTCAGATGGCACCAGTGCATGACTGACATTGGTAGTATAATTTGGGCCAAAAATTAGTTCTTGTGAGATTTACTGTAGTACTTACTTGTATATTTATCTTTCTATGCGACATAAGTGGCGCTAGTTGTCATACAACCTGATTTGCCTTTGCACAACGTGTGTTCATTTCTTTATTCATTCCATCATCCGAAGCGAAAATGTATCCTATATTTACATTCGCTGGTTTGTTTTATTTCCGAGTTCTTCATTGTTATTTACAGAGTTTCTGCCTGTCTGCCTGTCACCATTGTCCCTGTCTTTGCCAACTTATCCACCTGTCGTAACACTTTTCCACGTCAACATTCTTAAGCTGCACTCACTAATTCGTGTCGATTGTTCTCTTGTTGTCAACAGCTCAAAGACTCTTGTGCTTATTTTCATCTCTTGCAATTCAACTCACATGTCCCTGTCGTTAACTTAGAAGTCACCATCTTCTTCTCCCACATGGCGTATGACAGTTTGTTTACCAGCCTTGAGGAATATCTATTATATGGTTCAGGTTCCAAAAGAGATAAGTCGTTTATATGAAACTGCACTGGATATTAAAGCCGAAATGCGGCATCGGAAACCCTAATTGAAAAATGAGACGGTTTTCAAGTCTTGCGATCTGTTGTATGAGATGTGCAAAGTATGGGCATCAGACATTCCACTGTGATCAGCTTTATGGAAATGTTTAACTGCGTGCTTGTGGGCACTACTGTTAGCGTCCAAGAGATGTCTAACGCTACTGAGACAGAGAGAGCGAATCAAAGAGGGAGAGGGGAAAAGAGAGGGGGGGGAGAGAGAGTGGATGCAATTAACACAAAGACTGAGATATCGTGTCTGGTGTACGTAATGAAAGAAGGAAGATTGACGATTAACACTCGCTCCGTTTTATCAGCGCCTCTCATCCAGCCCATTCCTCCCCTCCTGCTACTGGCATACACATGCAGTGATAATCACGAATTCTCCACTCTGACTTTGCTCAAACAGATCCCAATTGTTGTGAAATGTGGAACTACGGTATTCCGAGATTGTAACCTTCTCAATGTCTTCATATTGATTGTAATGTTGTCGACATGTAGTTGTGTCTGTGCACATATTAGTTTTTCCAAGGAAAGATGTTTAGCTTCAATGTGTCTTTTGACAGACAGGACTAAATGCTCTAGTCGCTTAGCTCTAACTCCACGTTATTTGGATACATGTAAAGGGTGGACTCCCAGGGTGGTTTATATGTTTGACCGTCTCGCCGTTTGCTTTATGTCTTGTAACTGTTAAATCTTTCTCCCACTGTCTCGCCGTTTGCTTTATGTCTTGTAACTGTTACATCTTTCTCCCACTGTCTCGCCGTTTACTTTATGTCTTGTAACTGTTAAATCTTTCTCCCACTGTCTCGCCGTTTGCTTTATTTCTTGTAACTGTTACATCTTTCTCCCACTGTCTCGCCGTTTGCTTTATTTCTTGTAACTGTTACATCTTTCTCCCACTGTCTCGCCGTTTGCTTTATTTCTTGTAACTGTTACATCTTTCTCCCACTGTCTCGCCGTTTGCTTTATTTCTTGTAACTGTTAAATCTTTCTCCCACTGTCTCGCCGTTTGCTTTATGTCTTGTAACTGTTAAATCTTTCTCCCACTGTCTCGCCGTTTGCTTTATTTCTTGTAACTGTTACATCTTTCTCCCACTGTCTCGCCGTTTGCTTTATTTCTTGTAACTGTTACATCTTTCTCCCATTGTCTCGCCGTTTGCTTTATTTCTTGTAACTGTTACATCTTTCTACCACTGTCTCGCCGTTTGCTTTATTTCTTCTTCTTCTTCTTCTTCTTCTTCTTCTTCTTCTTCTTCTTCTTCTTCTTCTTCTTCTTCTTCTTCTTCTTCTTCTTCTTCTTCTTCCTCTTCTTCTTCTTCTTCTTCTTCTTCTTCTTCCTTTATTTACCTCAGTGATGCAACGAGAGAGGGAGGGGGGAGGGGGTGGAGATGCAATGATCTTTTATGTGCTCTTTATAATGCCGTCACTCCATCTTGTACGGGGTCTCCCCCATGCTCAGTATCCATTATAATTCTTCAGTGTGGGTCTTTGTGGTAGATTGTACCAGACCCTGTCTGACATTCGTAGTATAATGTCGGCCAAAAATAGCTCTTATGAGATTTACTTTAGTACTTGGAGAGAAAACAAGGGAGAGGGAGAAAATGAGGTAGAGACAATGAGAAAAGACATTATCTTCAGACATGATTCAGACACATCCTGGCAGTTGTGAAATGATACATTTTGAAACTGAGCGGAGGCTGTTTAAAAACGTGATTGGCCAGGATAGCTGGCAAGGAATTTGGTGTTGATATTCTGTTTGTACAGAAGCCAAATCTGGGACAGACATCGGTCATAGAGACCCTGCAATCCTGTCTGTCATCTGATACTCTGATGTAATTGGTGTTGCTTATACTATTATTTGTTGTCCGCCTACTTCAGCTTTCTTCATACATTGTTCTCTGTCTTTCTCTGCCTCTCTCGCCTGGTATTTCCAACATAAGGTAATATCTCTTTACGAGCGCTTACATTGAATGGTCCATAAATTTCATGTGTCTTTTTCTGAATATTTAGGTGAGTGGTTGTGTAATGTCTGCAGCTCTCAAAGCTCTAGGTTTTGCTTACTTCTTTGTCCACGATCTTCTAAACATTTTTTAAACAAACCTTTACCATTGCACCCAGTTTCTTCATCATTATAAGGCTCATTATCCATGATTCGCATCCATACAAATGAACAGACTATTGATGATGATGATGCCAGAAGAGTTAAGCTATCAACATCTGGCTGGCTACCTGGTAGCTTGCAAGTAGGCGAAGTTGATAGAGAACTGCTCTGATATTGTTATTTGTATGATCGGGCGAGATCTCGGCGACGGGGCTAAAGTGTGGCAGAGATTGGCCACACGCTCTACTGTGTATTCAGGCCTACAAAGTGTGTTGACCCGTAGCAAGAAACTGCTTCACCACATTTGTTTAGTTGATTGTTAATGTGCAAACAGTTGATTGTTAATGTGCAAACAGTTGATTATTAATGTGCAAACAGTTGATTGTTAATGCACAGGCAATTGATTGTTAATGTGCAAACAGTTGGTTGTTAATTCACAAACAATTGATTATTAATGTGCAAACAGCTGATTGTTAATGTGCAAACAATTGATTGTTAATGTGCAAACAGTTGATTGTTAATGTGCAAACAGTTGATTGTTACTGTGCAATCAGTTGATTGTTAATATGCAAACAGTTGATTGTTAATGTGCACACAGCTGATTGTTAATGTGCAAACAGTTGATTGTTAATGTGCAAACAGTTGATTGTTAATGTGCACACAGCTGATTGTTAATGTGCAAACAGTTGATTATTAATGTGGGAACAGTTGATTGTTAATGGGCAATCAGTTGATTGTTAATGTGCAAACAGTTGATTGTTAATTCACAAACAATTGATTGTTAATGTGCAAACAGCTGATTGTTAATGTGCAAACAATTGATTGTTAATGTGCAAACAGTTGATTGTTAATGTTCAAACAGTTGATTGTTAATGTGCAAACAGTTGATTGTTAATGTACAATCAGTTGATTGTTAATATGCAAACAGTTGATTGTTAATATGCAAACAGCTGATTGTTAATGTGCAAACAGTTGATTGTTAATGTGCAAACAGCTGATTGTTAATGTGCAAACAGTTGATTATTAATGTGCAAACAGTTGATTGTTAATGTGCAAACAGCTGATTGTTAATGTGCAAACAGTTGATTATTAATGTGGGAACAGTTGATTGTTAATGTGCAATCAGTTGATTGTTAATGTGCAAATAGTTGATTGTTAATGTGCAATCAGTTTAGTGTTAAAGTGCAAACAGCTGAATGTTAATGTGCGGGATTCTCCATGGCGAAGTGGTCAAGCCGTTTGACTTGTGCTCCGAAGATTGTGGGTTCGATTCCGGGCCGCGTCCTTTGGTTCACGAGTGAAATTTTTCGGAGATTCCTGTGGGTGGTCGTTAGAGCTACAGAGTTGGTGCTTTGTGCGAAGATTTCAGCGCTGCGGAAAGAGTCCGAGCCATATGGGATAAAACCCCGGTGCAATGAAGTCGACCCGGTCGACATTTAAGCGACTTTTTTTTAAATAAAATGCATTATTTGAATAAGTCTGCGGGTATCCCCAAAGCCAGTCTCCCCCACCGCCGTTGATATCCCAGCGGATACGCCAACGACATTTGTTTGTTTTAAATAAATGAATATATCACGCTTGTTTGTGCTCGTCTGTGTTTATTTCCTTTTCTTTTTTAATCCGATGTCTTCTGCTAAATTAAATGTGATCCAGTTTGTGTCTGCTCTGTCCAATGCATTGAGTGATTTCCTGTGTAGTTGTCTGCTGCTTGTGCAGTTTAGTCACTGTGCAATATAATCAAACATCGTCTAGTGCCGAGTGGACAGACTGAGGCTGTTCATGTTTGTTTTTGTTATATTGTACTCCTTTTAAAATATTTTTGCCACGTATTCCCTTTTCCTTACTCTCAGTTCTCGTTTCTCCAGTTTCATATCTCGCGCTTTTTGTTTTATTTTTCTACCTTCAGACATTCTTGTTTATTTTGAATAACGAAGATACAAACAATAGATTACACGATTTATTACCTGGTATATTTCGCTGCATCTCGTCAAGTACATACTGCAGAGTTCACACAACATAAAGTAAAATAACTAGATACATCCTTCCCGCTGAAATATACACTTGTTTGCACAGTAATGTCACTTATCTACCACGGTAATTTTAACCTGACTAACATGTCTTTCTGTTTGCACAAAACTTACCTATGTAGATTAATCATTATGGCTTCTACAAACTTTACCAAGCGACAATTCTGTGTGATGAACAACACGCAAAAGGCATTGTCTCTATCAATCGCATGGCCGCTTTCCAATACGTGCTTCGCAATCGACGAAGCGGAAAGTTTCCGGTTTGTCGGCTTCCCTAGGCTCCCATCGCCTGTGTGTAGTATATTGTCAATCCAATTAGGTATGTGTTCAGCTACTCTGTTGTTCAACTGCTGTTCAACTTTTGTTGAACTGGTGTTCAACTTGTTTATGTTATTTTCTTACTTGTTTGTTCTCGTTCCCTCTCATCCATTCTTACCTTACATTTCACTTATTAATTATCTTCTTTTTTGGGTGCATATTCTTTAAAGGACATCACAATCAACACCAGCATTTCTGGTATTGTGATCTCTTGACACGTTTACGTACAATAGTTTGCCATTGCTTTCTTAACGACCGGCACAGACACCAACGCAAAACCAACGCAACGCGTTCTGCTGCCAAATCGCGTGTAGCTGTGTTTCGAAAGCAGGTACACGGGTAAAATAAAATCTATTAACTGTTTTTCTGTTTTTTTAATCTCACTGCAGCTTTATGTACACATCTTTCCATTGAAATGGCGTGTCTTTCCTCTTCCTCCAAATTGGATTATATTTGCTTCGTATATTTGTTTTTCGTTTGCTCTCTTTTAACTCAAGTGCAGACCACGCTAGACAGATATTTTGCGTGTAGGCTAGCTTTCCCTATTACCAGTGTCCCTCGCCATTAGGCAAACCTACTCCGATTTCTGAGGTACTTGTAATTTATGTCCCCAAGTCACGGGTAAGTCAACATTTTAGTCCAACTGTCCTGTGTAGGGACTACCACGCCAACAGAAGAAACAGCAGCGGCTGCAGCAGGATATAACAATATGTATTGGAAACAAATAATTATATTTAGCTCCTACGAGAAGAAACGTACTAAACACAAACACGTTGTACATACCTTACAAGGAATACAGGTGAAAATCCAAAATCAGAAGCAATCAATCAAATATTTAAAATGAATAATAAAATAAAATACACACAAACGCGTACAATACGACACACAGGACGGCCGACGTTTCGATTCTCAGAATCTTTGTCAAGGACAGGACAACACGGATAGATAGGTCAACGAAATATACAAACCGAAAGCACAACTACTCGGTCCCCAGCATGCATGATCGGCTATAGGCCAGTTAACATAAACTAATGGATATACAAACTAAAAATAGAGCAACCACGCCAACAGCTCAACGGAAGTTTAAGATCCAGGGATCTTATCCATTCGGCCATGCTGAACTCCACTTTATTTCTTATAGCTGTTATATCCTTCCCCCACTGTCTCGCTGTTTGCTTTATTTCTTGTAGCTGTTATATCCTTCTCCCACTGTCTCGCTGTTTGCTTTATTTCTTGTAGCTGTTAAATCTTTCTCCCACTGTCTCGCTGTTTGCTTTATTTCTTATAGCTGTTATATCCTTCTCCCACTGTCTCGCCGTTTGCTTTATTTCTTGTAGCTGTTATATCTTTCTCCCACTGTCTCGCCGTTTGCTTTATTTCTTATAGCTGTCTAGTCCTTCTCCCACTGTCTCGCCGTTTGCTTTATTTCCTGAAGCTGTTATATCCTTCTCCCACTTCTCGCCGTTTGCTTTATTTCTTGTAAGTGTTATATCCTTCTCCCACTGTCTCGCCGTTTGCTTTATTTCTTGAAGCTGTTATATCCTTCTCCCACTTCTCGCCGTTTGCTTTATTTCTTGTAGCTGTTAAATCCTTCTTCCACTATCTCGCTGTTTGCTTTATTTCTTGTAACTGTTATATCTTTCTCCCACTGTCTCGATGTTTGCTTTATTTCTTGTAACTGTTAAATCCTTCTTCTACTATCTCACCATTTGCTTTATTTCTTGTAACTGTTACATCTTTCTCGCAATTCATTTTGAAAGTAAGGTCAGCGATACCTTTTTCATGTCATTATACATGTCTGTTATATATTGGTAAGTTGCTTATTGGACGGCCGATTAATTAATTGATTCCTTGATTGGTCGATGTGTTTGTTCTTTTATTGGTTGGCAGATTGATTGGTTGATTCATATGTTTGTAGCTTAGTTAAGTGATTGATATTTTGGTGCTTGGTTTGTTGGTTGATTGAATGATTGGTTGCCGAGTTTCTTCATTGCTTTGCTACAGAATTTACATCGCAGTTGTATGGCGTTATTCATTATCGTGCCATCATTTCAATATTTAATTGAACAAATAGAGAACCAATAAATCTATCCAGAAAAATAGAACCAATAAACATATCTAAATAAGAGACCCAATAAATATATCCAAACAAGAAAACCAATAAATCAGTCTAAAGAGAGAAGCAATAAATCTAAACAAATAAAAGAACCAATAAATCTACCCAAACAATGGAACCAATAAATCAATCTGCCATAGAGAACCAATAAATATATCCAAACAAATAGAACCAATAGCTCTCTCCAAACAAGAGAACCAAAAACTCTATCCCAACATGAGAAGTAAAAAATTAATCCAACATAGAGAACCAATAAACCTATCCTGTGCTGGGAAATGAACAGGCGGACAGATTGGCTGGCTCTGCAGAACTTGGTGGAGTATTGATACATGATAAGGCAGACGTGGTTGCGGCCTTGTGGGAGCACGTGCACACCTCGGGGGAGCAAATGGATTACCATGGTCTGGCAAGAATGAGACAACGAGGAGTGATGAAGGGATCTGGCCGACGCTCAACGCTCAAAGGAAAGGCGAGACGGACTTATAATCAGATTGCTACTGGTACTATTAGTGTTGGAACTCTTCGCTGGCTGCTGAGGATAGGGACTGAGCACTTACGGGAATGCCCCGAATGCTGTGATGTCGATTCCTAAATCAGTCAATCAATCAATCTACACCTATCCAAACAAGAGAACCAACAACTCTATCCAAAATAATGGAACCAATAAATGTATGTACAAATAGAGACCCAATAAGTATATCCAAACAAGAGAAACAATAAAGCGATCAAAAATAAAATAAAACCAATAAAAATATCCAACAAGAGAACCAGTAACGCTATCAACAACAACAAAAATCAAAGCCAATAAATATAGCCTAACAAGAGAACCAGTAACGCTATCAACAACAACAAAAATCAAAGCCAATAAATATAGCCTAACAAGAGAACCAGTAACGCTATCAACAACAACAAAAATCAAAGCCAATAAATATAGCCTAACAAGAGAACCAGTAACGCTATCAACAACAACAAAAATCAAAGCCAATAAATATAGCCTAACAAGAGAACCAGTAACGCTATCAACAACAACAAAATCAAAGCCAATAAATATAGCCTTAACAAGAGAACCAGTAACGCTATCAACAACAACAAAAATCAAAGCCAATAAATATAGCCTAACAAGAGAACCAGTAACGCTATCAACAACAACAAAAATCAAAGCCAATAAATATAGCCTAACAAGAGAACCAGTAACGCTATCAACAACAACAAAAATCAAAGCCAATAAATATAGCCTAACAAGAGAACCAGTAACGCTATCAACAACAACAAAAATCAAAGCCAATAAATATAGCCTAACAAGAGAACCAGTAACGCTATCAACAACAACAAAAATCAAAGCCAATAAATATAGCCTAACAAGAGAACCAGTAACGCTATCAACAACAACAAAAATCAAAGCCAATAAATATAGCCTAACAAGAGAACCAGTAACGCTATCAACAACAACAAAAATCAAAGCCAATAAATATAGCCTAACAAGAGAACCAGTAACGCTATCAACAACAACAAAAATCAAAGCCAATAAATATAGCCTAACAAGAGAACCAGTAACGCTATCAACAACAACAAAAATCAAAGCCAATAAATATAGCCTAACAAGAGAACCAGTAACGCTATCAACAACAACAAAAATCAAAGCCAATAAATATAGCCTAACAAGAGAACCAGTAACGCTATCAACAACAACAAAAATCAAAGCCAATAAATATAGCTAACAAGAGAACCAGTAACGCTATCAACAACAACAAAAATCAAAGCCAATAAATATAGCTTAACAAGAGAACCAGTAACGCTATCAACAACAACAAAAATCAAAGCCAATAAATATAGCTTAACAAGAGAACCAGTAACGCTATCAACAACAACAAAAATCAAAGCCAATAAATATAGCTTAACAAGAGAACCAGTAACGCTATCAACAACAACAAAAATCAAAGCCAATAAATATAGCCTAACAAGAGAACCAGTAACGCTATCAACAACAACAAAAATCAAAGCCAATAAATATAGCCTAACAAGAGAACCAGTAACGCTATCAACAACAACAAAAATCAAAGCCAATAAATATAGCTTAACAAGAGAACCAGTAACGCTATCAACAACAACAAAAATCAAAGCCAATAAATATAGCCTTAACAAGAGAACCAGTAACGCTATCAACAACAACAAAAATCAAAGCCAATAAATATAGCCTAACAAGAGAAACCAGTAACGCTATCAACAACAACAAAAATCAAAGCCAATAAATATAGCCTAACAAGAGAACCAGTAACGCTATCAACAACAACAAAAATCAAAGCCAATAAATATAGCTTAACAAGAGAACCAGTAACGCTATCAACAACAACAAAAATCAAAGCCAATAAATATAGCTTAACAAGAGAACCAGTAACGCTATCAACAACAACAAAAATCAAAGCCAATAAATATAGCCTAACAAGAGAACCAGTAACGCTATCAACAACAACAAAAATCAAAGCCAATAAATATAGCCTAACAAGAGAACCAGTAACGCTATCAACAACAACAAAATCAAAGCCAATAAATATAGCTTAACAAGAGAACCAGTAACGCTATCAACAACAACAAAAATCAAAGCCAATAAATATAGCTTAACAAGAGAACCAGTAACGCTATCAACAACAACAAAAATCAAAGCCAATAAATATAGCCTAACAAGAGAACCAGTAACGCTATCAACAACAACAAAAATCAAAGCCAATAAATATAGCTTAACAAGAGAACCAGTAACGCTATCAACAACAACAAAAATCAAAGCCAATAAATATAGCTTAACAAGAGAACCAGTAACGCTATCAACAACAACAAAAATCAAAGCCAATAAATATAGCCTAACAAGAGAACCAGTAACGCTATCAACAACAACAAAAATCAAAGCCAATAAATATAGCCTAACAAGAGAACCAGTAACGCTATCAACAACAACAAAAATCAAAGCCAATAAATATAGCTTAACAAGAGAACCAGTAACGCTATCAACAACAACAAAAATCAAAGCCAATAAATATAGCTTAACAAGAGAACCAGTAACGCTATCAACAACAACAAAAATCAAAGCCAATAAATATAGCCTAACAAGAGAACCAGTAACGCTATCAACAACAACAAAAATCAAAGCCAATAAATATAGCCTAACAAGAGAACCAGTAACGCTATCAACAACAACAAAAATCAAAGCCAATAAATATAGCTTAACAAGAGAACCAGTAACGCTATCAACAACAACAAAAATCAAAGCCAATAAATATAGCTTAACAAGAGAACCAGTAACGCTATCAACAACAACAAAAATCAAAGCCAATAAATATAGCCTAACAAGAGAACCAGTAACGCTATCAACAACAACAAAAATCAAAGCCAATAAATATAGCCTAACAAGAGAACCAGTAACGCTATCAACAACAACAAAAATCAAAGCCAATAAACTATAGCTTAACAAGAGAACCAGTAACGCTATCAACAACAACAAAAATCAAAGCCAATAAATATAGCCTAACAAGAGAACCAGTAACGCTATCAACAACAACAAAAATCAAAGCCAATAAATATAGCCTAACAAGAGAACAGTAACGCTATCAACAACAACAAAATCAAAGCCAATAAATATAGCCTTAACAAGAGAACCAGTAACGCTATCAACAACAACAAAAATCAAAGCCAATAAATATAGCCTAACAAGAGAACCAATAAATATAGCCTAACAAGAGAACCAATAAATATAGCCTAACAAGAGAACCAATAAATATAGCCTAACAAGAGAACCAATAAATATAGCCTAACAAGAGAACCAATAAATATAGCCTAACAAGAGAACCAATAAATATAGCCTAACAATGAGAACCAATAAATATAGCCTAACAAGAGAACAATAAATATAGGCCTAACAAAGAGAACCAATAAATATAGCCTAACAAGAGAACCAATAAATATAGCCTAACAAGAGAACCAATAAATATAGCCTAACAAGAGAACCAATAAATATAGCCTAACAAGAGAGAACCAATAAATATAGCCTAACAAGAGAACCAATAAATATAGCCTAACAAGAGAACCAGTAAATATAGCCTAACAAGAGAACCAATAAATATAGCCTAACAAGAGAACCAATAAATATAGCCTAACAAGAGAACCAATAAATATAGCCTAACAAGAGAACCAGTAAATATATACAAACAATAGAACCGATAATTATATATCCAAATAAGAGAACCAATAAATAAATCTTTAAAAGAAGCAATAAATCTAATTTAAAAATAAAACCAATAAATCTATCCGGAAAAGAGAACCAATAAATCTATCTTAACAAGAGAACCAATAAATCAATCTAGAAAAGAGAATCAGTAAATATATCCAAACAAATAGAACAAATAACTCTATCCAAAAAGAGAACCAATAAATCTATCCCAAAAAAAAGAGAAACAATAAAAATATACAAATAGAGAACCAATAAATAAACCAAAAAGGAGAACCAAGAAATCGATCCAAAAAAGAGAACCAATAAAAATATACAGGAAGAGAACCAAAAAATCAATCCAAAAAGAGAACCAATAAATTAATCAAAAACAAATGAACAAATAAATCAATTTAAAAAAAAAAAGAACCAATAAATTAAGTGTCAGTTTCATTTATTCTGCTTCTTCTTAACGTTACGTATCCCTTACTGGACGTTGCAGTCAACACCAGCATTTTTCAGCTGCTGTTGATGTACTAGGCAAGTGTTACGTTCAGTAGTTTGCTATTGCTTTCTGAACGACCGGCTTCCATACCAACACGTTAAAACACAATGCGACACGGTCTGCTGAACAAATCGGTCACAGCTGAGTTTCGAACGCCTGGTACCCGGCTCACGAACCGCGTTCGCAAGCCTTCGGTTCATTTATTCTGGCTCGGATCAATTTGCTAATTGCGGCCTAACCAACCACTCTCGAAAGAGAAACTGTGCAGTAATGAGACGAGTCTGAGATAAGTTGTAAGTTGTACAATAGAGATAGAAATGATGAATGAGAGGAGACAAAAATGAAGCAACAGAAGAAGAAAAGATTAAAGGCCAGAGAATCAACTTCATTACACTGAGCTGTCCTCAATCTGGCTCAGCACATGTCTACAGAATGTGCAAACTGTCTTCAGAGAAGATCGCACAAAGTACGACCTCCACAACTGGGGCAATGACCACCAGGGATCGCCTGACAAACTAGTGGTCTTGAGGTATGGTATTTGCCTCGAGTGCTGGAGGTCCCGGGTTCAAACCCCGGTGAGGACCGAGTTTTGTTTTTCACGTGGACATTCTAGTAACAAAAATTCCCCTGGTCTCTGGGTAGTGAGATTGGGTGCCCGTGTGTATTGTTGAGCACGTAGAAAATCCCTTTACAGTTGGAAATCAAAACAGAGTAGCCTAACGGCGCTGCCCGGGCAAAATTTTAAGTTAAATATCTATCCAAAGTATTTCAGGATTATCGCCGGTGCTACGGAGTTCGTGCACTGAGCTGAGATTCTCCGGACTCAGGCTTGAGTTAGGAGTAGAACGGAGCACTTATGGTTTACACCCGTGTGGCGTGATGTTGATCCGTCGACTAAACTAAACTTATGGTTTACACCCGTGTGCCGTGATGTTGATCCGTCGACTAAACTAAACTTATGGTTTACACCCGTGTGCCGTGATGTTGATCCGTCGACTAAACTAAACTCATAAATCAATACAACAAGAGAACCAATAATTCAATTCCAAAAATAAAAAAAACGGGAACCAATAAATCAATCCAAAAAGAGAACCAATCAATCTATTCAAAAAGACAACTTATAAATCTATCCAAAAAATAACTAACAAATATATCCATGCAGAGAACCAATAAATCAATCCAAAAAGAGAACCAACCAGTTTATCCACACACACACACACACACACACACACACACACACACACACACACACACACACACACACACACACACACACACACACACACACACACACACACACACACACACACACAACAATAAATATATCCAAAAAGAAATTCAATAAATCAATCCAAAAAGAGAATCAATAATTCATTCCAAAAATAGAACCAATTAAATCTTTCCACACACAAAATAAATAAATAAATAAATCTATCCAAAAAGAACTCCCTACTTTGGAAGACTATTTACTAACTGATTAAGTGCCATGGGATGACTGATCCTCTTAAGCGACTTCCATCAAGTGCCATGGACTTATACACGGTAGTTTACCTATGCTAACCCCTTTAATTTGATATATAATACAATATGCCTTTATTCCTATTAACAATGTTTCAGACATACCTGTGACACACTCCTACATCCCATTTTTCGCCATCCATATTTGTTTAGTCCAAACGTACGTTTTGTTTGCCTTTAAATCTGGAAGACAAATAAAACTGGGAAGATTGAAATAGTTTGGGGTTGTAAAAAGGCATACATGTCGGGGAAAGATCATTATGGAGAAAGGTGTATCGAGGAAGTGGCGAAGAGGAAGACCAGATGGTAGTTGGATTCAATGTCTAGTTTAGTTTAGTTTAGTTTAGTTTAGTTTAGTTTAGTTTGGTTTAGTTTAGTTTAGTCGACGGATCAGCATAACGGCACACGAGTGTAACCCACAAGTGCTACGTTCTACTCCTAGCTCAAGACTGAGTCCGGAGAATCTCAGCTCAGTGCACGAACTCCTTAGCACCGGCGAGGATCCTGAAATACTTTGGGTAGATTTTTAACTCGAAATTTTGCCCGAGCAGGGCCGTTAGGCTACTCTTTTTCGATTTCCAACTGCCAAGGGATTTTTTACGTGTGCAACAATACACACGGGCGTGCGATCTCACTACCCAGAGACCAGGGGACATTTTGTAACTAGAAGTCCACGTGAAAAAATCCCGGTCTTCACCGGGGCTTGAACCTGGGATCTCCAGCACTCGAGGCGGACACCATACCTCGAGACAATCAGCCCCTCCCCCCCCCCCCCCCCAAGTTGGATCCAGATGTATTTAGTTAGTCGCAGGACGTCGCAGTCAACTCTAGCATTTGTTGGTGGTTTTTCATTTCTTGGCAAGTCTACGTTCAGTAGTTTGACATTGCTTTCTGAGCTACCGGCACTCATACCATTGTTTGAGAACCAACGCAAGGCGGTCTGCTTTCAAATCTACCGCAGCTGTGTTTCGAACGTGGTATGCTGGATTGAGAATCGCGCTCGTGACCCCTTAACCACGGCGATAGATTCAAGATGTGATAGATAATTGACACATGCCAGCAGTAGAAGTCGGGTATCTATCCACCCATCATGTGCCATGGCGATAAGCGTGGGCGGTCATGTTCTGCCATCTCACTCAAGCACCAGAGTCGTAGATCAGCTCATTGTATCTGTCTCGACCATGCGACGTGGCCAAGCCATCCAGGAATTTACTTCCCCGTGTTCCCCTTGATCTCTTCCACTAGATTTTGACAGTTGTCACCAAGTTCTCCAATTCATTACTTCCCATAACATGCCCAAAAAATGTTGACTGTCTACGTCTAATGTCTCTAATCAGTTTACGATCTTCATTTGTTTCTTGAAGGACTTTTTCATTGGTTTTTCTGTCTGTCCATGGTATTCTTTGCATTTTCCTCAGAAACCATACTTCCACAGCCATTAGATATTTTTCATCTTGTCTGCTCATTGCCCACGCTTCACATCCATACAGAAGTACAGGTTCTATGTAGCACTTCAGCAATCTTTTTCTAATTTCAAATGATATCTTGTTATTGGTGAGTATGTTTTTCATCTTGCAAAAGGCTACCTTCGCAATGGCAATTCTTGTTCTAATCTCTTCAAGGCATCACTCATCAGATGTTATGACTGTACCGAGATAACTGTATCGATTCACTTGCCTAAGAATATGCCCATTTACTCGTATATCACATTGCGGTATTTCCTTCTTACCAGTGACGATCATAATCTGTCTTCTTACCCTAGTTGTTCACTGTGTGCAACAACCACACCTACTAAATGTCGCAGGTCCTGTTCATTGTCTGCAGTTAAGACTGCATCATCTGCATATCTAATGTTATAAAACTGTTAAAAAATGTTATAAATATGTTATAGGTAGGGTATACTGTTTATGATTTAGAGGAATTTAGACAGAATGTCAACGGGGAATATCAACGTCAATGATGACGACGAGGACGAGGACGACGACGACGATGATGATGATGATGATGATGATGATGATGATGATGATGATGATGATGATGATGATGATGATGATGATGATGATGATGATGATGATGACGATGATGATGATGATGATGTTGATTTGAATAAGACAACCGACTGTCTGTCCACACTGTACAAGTAAAAGATCCTGTTCCAAGCCTGTTGGGTACACTGTGCTGGCCCCATATTTGTACAGACCAATCGTCACTTACTGGGAGATGTCGTCCACATGATACGGACCGCCTTTACTTCCCATCACAGTTTATCGAACCCATTTCAGACTGCTTCAGACTAGAAGTCCTGGTCCATTTGTGAACATCCCCGCCACCATAAGAAATCAAATACATGGCCACGCGCCGGCAGACAAAAACTTTCGCCACTGCGTGACCTGAATCTGTTTCGCCCTTATTGGGACTCTTCGCTGGTTGTTGAAGGTGAGAACGGAGAGTTTATGGGAATTTTCCGAATGCTGTGATGTCTGTTGGTAACCCAAATCGACTCAGCTTCAGCTCAACCTCTAACGGTGTACCTTACATAATCAATTCAGTGTTTGACGCTGTTCGTGTCTCAAATTCTTTCCTGATTGTGGCCAATAGAGAATTGGGATTGGACAAAACTAGCTGCATTTTTCTGATGTAACCATTGCTACAGAGAAGTGTCGTCTGTTGCTCAATTACATATTGTTCTATAACGAGTCTAATCAGTTTATATGTTTGCATTCAGAACAAGGTGAAGGGATGTTCCACCCACAGTAGAACGAACAGACTTTATTTTCAAAGGGTTAAGAATTGGGCACGCAGGCCCTTCTAACATTCTGCCCTTCTATCACTCTCTTTCATACATTATTTCATCCACACATCATTCGAGGCTAACTGAGAACAACAACAATATAAATGACATGCATTATAAAGGCATACAAGAAATGCAAACATCACAACTACATGACTCGCTAAAATTAATGAATGATGTGGCAGTTGTTATTAGCTGCTGGGAACATACTGTCTATTATACTTGGGTTATATTATTGTTATTATTGTTATTATTATTTTTATTATTATTAAGGGGGAAGGTAATCTGCACTGAGATAGTGTTCGAATAATTTGCGAAAAGTCCCAGATGATTGGCAACAGGCAATAATAGTACCAATATGGAAAAAGAAAGACAATATGAGAGAGTGCGAAACATACAGAGGTATATCACTCCTGATCCATATAGGGAAAATGTATGCAAAACTTTTGGAACAAAGAGCTAGACCAATAGTTGAACAACAGTTAAGCAAAGCACAATTCGGTTTTCGGAAAGGTAAAAGTTGCACTGATGCATTATTTACACTTAGACAAATTTGTGAAAAAACTATCGAATATAGTGACCAGCAGAATATTGTGTTTGTAGATCAGGAAAAGGCTTTCGATAGAGTAGACAGATACAAATTATGGACCATCCTTGAAAACTATGGGATAGAAGGGCAACTGCTAGAAAACATCATAGCCATGTACCACTCGAGCCGAAGTGCAGTAAGAACACAAGAAGGTATATCAGATATGTTCACAGTCAATACAGGAGTGAGGCAGGGATGTGTGCTCTCTCCCCTGCTATTCAATATCTACATGGACAGAATTTCCAAAGAAGCAAGTCTCGACAGAACAGATTCAGAAAATTTAGAACTCTTTACTCCAGATGAAACAACTGACCCACAGGGAATAAATGAACTTCTATTTGCAGACGATCAGTGCCTGTTATACAGCGATGAGGGCAGACTACAAAATCATATTACTAATCTGCGTTCAACCTGCAGCAGATACAATATGAGTATAAACACAGCCAAAACCGAAGTAATGCAAGTTAGCAGATCGCCAGGCCCACTAAGTATACAGATAAATAACACACCACTGAAACAAGTTAAAGAATTCAAATACCTTGGAAGTATGATCACAGAAGATGGCAGATTGGACAGAGAAATTGAAATCAGATGTCAAAAAGCTAGTGCACTTACATATAAACTATCACCCTTACTGAAACATCCAAACATACCCATGTCCGCAAAACGACAGATAATAAACAGCATATTCACCAACCCTATGCTACCAATCTAAAGCCTGGACTTTATCCAAATTACACCTTCGCAAACTCAACACCTGGGAAATGAGATGCCTGAGGAGAGCTGCCAACTTAACAATCCGAGACCGAGTAAGAAATGCTACTAACTACTATCAGACAGACTGTGGGATCAACACCTTGTGCCACATTTATTGAAAGACAGAAGATCAAGTGGTTTGGCCATGTCGTTAGAATGCAACATCAGCAACTACTATCACTGGCCTTACATCAAAGATCATCTGCGACGAGGCCACGAGGACGTCCAAGAAGAAAATGGATTGACGACATCAGAGACATTGTACAACCACACGGAATGACACTATCCAGTGCCGCCCACCGGGCGCTGGAACGCAATTTATTCCTCCCCACGATGCTTAACGGCATAAGTGGAAGATGATGATGATGTGTAGGGATTGGTTATGTCTTTGATTTCTTGAGGAAGACAGTTCCACAGATGAGCTGCGGAATATGCTAGGCTTGTTTTGTATAAGTCTATCCTAGGCTTCAGAAAGTGTAATATATTTAGTCGTTTACTGTGTCTTGCATTATATTTAAACAATGGCCAATGTTAATTTGCGCCATTTCGATATAGGATTTTGTGAATTAGTTTAGCCTTTTTGAAAAGTAGGCATTTCTTTTACTTGTACAGTGTGGACAGACAGTAAGTTGTCTTATTCACATCATCATCATCATCATCATCATCATCATCAATCATCATCATCATCATCATTCTTTTCCACCTCACCAGCGTTTATGAAGGCTAGGATGATCAGTTACGTGTTTACTATAAATTAAACCCATAGCCCGTTTCTGGAGTGAGTAAAGTCGCTTGGTGATTGAATTTGAACGACCGTCCCAGATTGTAGAGCAGTAGTCAACCTGTGTCTGTATGTGAGAAGTATACAAAATCTTCCTTGTGTCTTCATCAGGAAATTTTTTTTATTTTTGCCAGTTAGTAGACTATTTGTTTAGCGAGCTCTTGAACATGAGAATTAAAGGTTAGGTTTCTATCAATTACGAATCCTAATACTTTGTGCTCAGTTACATTGGGAGGTGTGAGCCATAGCATAGTGAGATGGGGTAACAAGACAACTAACTACTAAACTAATGGGGCTCCTAATTGATGGGCAACTGTTGAGAATGTCGAGGAGAGAGGAGAAAACAAACGCTGATGTATTGAGAGCTATAGGTGCTTCAACAAATGTTATCGTGGCCACCCCACAAGGGAAATTAAATAATAGAATCCATAATTCAAGCAATGAATGTCTAAAGCTTTAGCTTTGTCATATCGCTTCATTCCACCACATGATGGGTGACGCAATCTGAAGTCATCTTCCCTTGTTGCATTAACTTGCGGGTATTAGTCTTCAATGCGCTGTGTCTTTTGTCTGCCAGTCGCACCTAGGCGAGGTCTTTGGTATCGCAAACGTATTTCCATCTTTGTATTTTTATTCTGCATCGATTTTAATGACGGGGTTGAAAGCTGTGATATGGTAACATATTCAACTATGCGAGAGTTTTTCGAATCCGGGATTGTTCGATGGCTCACCACATTCTCATTCGCACCTTGTCGTCTTGACAAACGATAGATTGTTACATTGTGCTTTTAAAAGGCATAATAGCTACAGCCCATGGCGGTGGCGAATGTGACTGATCAGACCAATTCGCGCTGTAAATTTTCGTCCACAATGGATGCATGTGAAAACGTGGTCATTTTCACCACCATGCATCATCGTACGTCTCATACACTCAGTGTCTGACTTATCTGCAATGAATTCCTCCTTTGTCGTTATTCCATTTCTGATATTTACCCTCCATGCACCAAGTTCGGCGGTGACTTTCTCCCAATGTGCATTATCTCTCCAAAGCACAAAGACTGGGCTGAAATATAGAGACCATGTTTTGCCCATGCAACATGATCCCTCTCTCGGCCTGACTAGTTCACTCCAGAGGTGACGCACCGAACAAACTGATATTTACACGTCCCTATATAATCCCCCGTAGATAAGCTTTAGCTAATACGTTGATTTTTCTGTTGTCTTATCGCAAGATCCTTTCTTGACGTTGTTCTCGATATTTTGTTTTTCAAGCTGTCTTAATTTATTAAGAGGATTTCCCCAAAGAAGCTTTCCTAGTAAACATTTATAACACATTTTAGATTGGAGGAACCTGAGAGCCCAGGTGAGTATTAAAACATCCTTGTCTCGTCGGCAATTCTACGACATGATCGCCAGACCTGCGGGAACAGTCATCAGTGGGTGTTTTTATTTACACAAACCCAAAGGTATTTATTTGCTCGTGTGTAGACACTCACTGTGCTCTCATGTCGACCAAGTCGACACGGGTATAAGAAAATGGTTTGGATACTGACCCATAGAGAGCCGATTGATCTATAACATTATGGCTCTACCACAATATATATATATATATATATATATATATATATATATATATATATATATATATATATATATATATATATATATATATATATATATATATATATATACCGTGGAACTTACAAGTGGCAAGTTAGTTGTATATCCTTTACATGACGTAGCAGTCAACTCTAGCATTTTTTTAAATTTGGCTTTTTGAGATTTCTTGACAAGTTTACGTTCAGTAGTTTGTCCTTGCTTTCTGAATGACCGACATTTATACCATTTTATGAAAACCAACGTTACGCGGTCTGCTGTCTATCGCCCGCAGCCTTAATTCCGAAGGGTTATGAGGGATTACGAGTTGCGTCCGTAATTCCGTCGCTACAGAGCTGGTACATGTGAGACTTAAACCGTGTAACATGGAACTTCACTTAAACCGTGTAACATGGAACTTCACTTAAACCGTGTAACATGGAACTTCACTTAAACCTTGTAACATGGAACTTCACTTAAACCGTGTAACATGGAACTTCACTTAAACCGTGTAACATGGAACTTCACTTAAACCGTGTAACATGGAACTTCACTTAAGCCGTGTAACATGGAACTTCACTTAAACCGTGTAACATGGAACTTCACTTAAACCGTGTAAAATGGAACTTCACTTAAACCGTGTAACATGGAACTTCACTTAAACCGTGTAACATGGAACTTCACTTAAACCGTGTAACATGGAACTTCACTTAAACCGTGTAACATGGAACTTCACTTAAACCGTGTAACATGGAACTTCACTTAAACCGTGTAACATGGAACTTCACTTAAACCGTGTAACATGGAACTTCACTTAAACCGTGTAACATGGAACTTCACTTAAACCGTGTAACATGGAACTTCACTCAAGCAGTGTAACATGGAACTTCACTGAATGTAACTTTCTTAAGTTCATGGAACTGGCCGTGGCGTAGTAGTTAGACTCCTGCCTAATGGTCAGCTGGTCATGAGTTCAAATCCACAGCGTTTCAAATTATTTTTAAATGACTTGGCCTCTCAACCTAAAATAGGAACCAAGGAATGTCTTGAGAAGTAAAGACAACAGGTGTGATAGTAACCATGTCACACCTGGAATGCCAGTTGGTATATAAAATACAAGAGTCTCTAACTAAACAGACTTAATAGAGACCTCTCCAACTGATAGTTCAGAAGATTTACCGACCAACTATAAGATAAGTAGGCCTAGTAGAATAAGCACTTACTGAGACACAACTGCCGAACTAGCAGACAAGACCTACCGACTGTACGCGACAAATATATGTATGCGACTCTATCCTATATTTAACTTGACACCACAGAGACACTGTTCACATGGAAAATCCTGACGACGACGCCATATTTTTGTGATAGAATGATGAGAAAAAGGAGAAGAGAGAGAGAGAGAGAGAGAGAGAGAGAGAGAGAGAGAGAGAGAGAGAGAGAGAAAGAGAGAATGGGGGAGAAGAGAAGAGGGAGTGGAGGAGAGGTAGAAATGAGAGGGAGATGGATAGAAAGAGAGAGATGATAGACGGATAAATACGGAAGGAGAGATTTGGGTCGTTTCCTTTGTAATTACCAATTATATAACCGTCCTACTGTTGCTCTATGGTGTAGTGTTAAGCTACCATTGAATATATGGACTATAAGGGACATAGGCCGATCTACAGTCTCAGACTGACAAGTCAAAATACAAGGCAACAAGAATGTATATTTATTTCCCCTTAAACAACAACTTGGTAACAATCATCAGCATAACAGATGAAATACTTCGTTCATAGACGACAGTGTACAAATCAACATTAAAGAAAATTAATGGATACAAACATCGAAGAGAAATAAGTAATATAATAGGCAACCTAATATCAGAGAAATGCGAGACACTATCTATTATTGAGAGAGTACAAATTACAATCACTCGAAAGTCAAAGATATGCAATAAATGAATGGTGAAAGAGCATAACCAAATACCACTTGTCTAAAAACTGCTATCCACTAATTGCTTCAGGATAAGTACTAGTATTAAAGGAGTACAACCAGCTGCCACTTATCTACAGACTGCCCACTGACTTTTTATCCGGCAAAGCAATCACTTCTCATGCAAACTTGGTTTTCAGCAGTTGACTGCTCATCTGGGCTTCACCTGACTCTCTCAGTTCTGTCTGGCCATAGCCGGTCCGGGTGATTTCGCCAACCGTGTTTCTCCAATGAAACCGTAGCGATTTCCTTTCTCAACTCCTATATCAAGACAGAATCTTGCTAGTCCCTTCTTAATTCTGAGTCCTTCGGCTACAATGATTGTGTTTCATACACCGCTCGCTTCAGTCCTGTCCGAATCTTGACGTCAATTGTAGCTTGCCATTGGCCCTCCGATTCCAGTTGTCCTGTCCTGCCACTTAACAATTTCTCACGCATGTATCCCTTTGCCTTTTCGGTATATACAACTGAGCAAACTCGCTAGTGAATTCCTTTCTCTTCGTGTTCCATACGGCATATGGTTATAGGCACCCGCCGTCTCCGAAGTCACACTTCTAATTTCTTGGACCGCTTGGGTCCAGTGTCTATATTCAGAGTTTTCGCACCGTTCGTCGCCCAAAAATTACGTGACGCCTTAATTCCCCGCGTCCCGCTGGGGGACGTGAATCAGCTCAGTGCATCGCTTTGGCTAATTTAATATCTAATTCGCATAATTGCTTCGTCTTAGTTCCTTAACCCCACTAAGTTTTAGCTTGGGTTCGTCCTTCTCACAGTAGAGGTTAGGTCACCGGGCGTGACTAACTCCTATAAACCTGCAACACCCTGTGTACTTATTTTATCTGCGACAGGTCGAGACAATGCCTTCGTTAACGTTACAATTCTCTGACTGGGAAAATCTAGCCTCTAATTTCTATCTTAGGTGAACGCCAGTTCACCGTGTCGCCTATTAGACTAGGTGTTTGAACTTTAAGTTCAAAAATGTGTCTTCTAAGGTCGGCGTCCTTAGGTGTTCTGGCGGTTTTGGAAACTATTTCCCGACTTCTACATACAGACCAGTTGGCACTCGATGATTACTGTGGTCAGTTTCACGCCGGTCGACTTAATCTCCGGGACACTTCTTGGTATCAGCTTTAGGCAGGATCGACCTGGGAGTCCAGGTCAATTAAAAACATTCGAATCCATCCCGAAGCGAATTGAACCCATGTGCACCGGGTCGGCGGGCGAGTGTTTGGCCACGATGTACGGCGGCTTTAATGGAATATAACGGAACACAAGTAACATGTCATGTAACGGTTGCTCAGGGTACAATATAGTCTCATCACCAGTATATGTGTCCCTCCAAACGGCGAGATGGCGTAGGCGGTCACGTCCCTCAACATATCTGGGCTACAGAGAGAGAGAGAGAGAGAGAGAGAGAGAGAGAGAGAGAGAGAGAGAGAGAGAGAGAGAGAGAGAGAGAAACAGACAGGCAGAGAGACAGACGAACAAACTTTATTTTCAAAGGGTGACGAATTGGGCGCGCAGGCCCGTCTTACATTCATCCATTCCAACCACTGATCGTTCGTACATCAATTATTTATTGTACATGTTACATTCACTTAGGAAATACATTGTCGAATTGTAAAATAAAGTGTATCAGACCGAAATAACGACTGAAAGACCGACCGATAATGCTTTTTCTTCGAGGGCTCGATTTGAAATCGAGAGTAGTCCCCACAAGCTACTTTTAGTAGTACTGCGCGTGTAGATTAACTTTTCCTATTACCAGTGTAATACCGAGTATCCACCGGAATAAGTGGACAACTCTGCAGCTGAGCAGAGCAGGGCACTCACTTGTCCTTACAGTCGGAAATGGCTGTCAAAGGCAGAGGTAAAATGACCACCATGTGAATGTGGAAGGCAAGGGGAAACCACCACATTATCTTCCCAAGACTTCATGGCAAAACATATATCAAAGTTAGTGAACGACGTTAATGGCTGTCTTAGGACATCCTCGTCCGGTAGGGACAGTCATGAGCCACAGGTGACACCAGACCGTCATCCAGCTACTGATGGCACAATCTTAACTCAAATAAATAAATTTAGAGTAGGAACATGGAATGTTAGGACATTACATGAGCTAGGAAAGTTGACCAATGTTCTAAGAGAGATGGATAGCATGAAAATGAATATACTAGGCGTTAGTGAGATGAGATGGAAGGGATCAGGCAAAATTATAGCTGACAATCACACAATAATTCATTCTGGAGGGGATATCCATGAAAAAGGTGTAGGAATAATATTAGACGAAAAAACAGCCAAGTCAATTAATGGATACTGGTGTATTTCAGATAGAGTTATTATGGTAAAAATCAAAGGCAAACCAATAGACATAAATATTATACAAGTATATACACCAACAGCAAGCAGTAGTGAGGAAGAAATACAACACTTTTACGACGAAATAGAAATGGCGATGGCTCAAATTGGATCACAAGAAATAAAGATAATACTTGGTGATTTTAATGCAAAAATAGGAAAGGGAAAAATGGAGGATGTAGTGGGGAATTATGGTTTAGGTACAAGAAATTAAAGAGGGGAAAAGCTAATAGAGTGGGCGAATATCAATGATATGATAATTGGAAACACATGGTTTAAGCACCATAAAAGACGACTGTACACATGGATAAGCCCTGATAAGAAAATACGCAACCAAATTGACTACATACTAATTAATAAAAGATTTAGAAATGCTTTAAGTAATGTAAAGACAATGCCTGGTGCTGACTGTAATAGTGATATGTACCACTATGTGGACAAATAAAAGTAAGATTAAAGAGAGGGAAAAATTGGTTAAGAACATGAGACTTAATAAAGAGGTTCTGAAAATAGATAAAGAAATGCAAGAACAATACAGAGTGACTGTGAAAAATAGGTACAATGCAATAACTAAAATACAGAGTATAGATGAACAATGGGAAATGTTAAGGGACTCCATTCATCAAACTAGCAAAGAAGTATTACCGGAGAGAGGCAAAATAGCTAAGAAAAAATGGATGAATGAAGATATCTTAAAACTGATGGACAAAAGAAAACAGAGTAAAAATGACAAACAAGAATACGCTAAGATAAATAAAGAAATAAAAGATAAATGTGGGAAGGCTAAAGAAAGTTGGTTAAACGAGCAATGCAAAAAAATTGAATTAAATTCCATTAAAGATACAAAAAATATGCACAGACAAATCAGTGAGCTTACAGGAAGAAAAATAAGAATAAATACGGGGTGTTTGAAATCAAAAACAGGAAAGATAATATTAGAGGAAGATGCTATAATGAAGAGGTGGAATGAGTATATAAGAGAATTATATGAAGGAGAAAGGGAAGAATTAACAGAAGATAGTAACTTAGAAGGTCCACCTATTCTGAAAGAAGAAGTCGCTGACGCTATGAAACGTATGAAGAAAGGAAAAACAGCTGGGCCAGATGAAATCACAATAGAAGAATTAGAAGTATTGGGAGAATTTGGAGTAGATATATTAACCAAAATGTTGAATGATATTTACAGCAGTGGATATTTACCCAGTGATATGCTGAAATCTGTATTTATAGCTATACCAAAAAGACCAGGAGCAATTGATTGTGAAGATTTTCGTAAAATTAACCTTATAAACCATATCACTAAGCTTCTACTCAGAATCATAATGAGAAGAACCAAAAAGAAAATAAAACTGGAAATTAGTGAAGAACAGTATGGATTTGTGGAAGGAAAGGGCACAAACAATGCAATTTATACATTACAGACACTAATAGAAAGGTCAATAGAGAAACAGAGAGACATATATTTGTGCTTCATTGATTATACTAAGGCATTTGATAAAGTAAAACATGATGAACTGATTAAAATGTTGGAAGATATCAACAATAATGGAAAAGATTTAAGAATAATAAAGAATGTTTATTGGAACCAAGTAGCAGCAATTAAAATGGGAAATAAAGAGGGTAGTTACGAACAGATAAAGCTAGGAGTACGACAAGGGTGTGTTTTGTCACCAGATCTTTTCTCCCTGTATAGCGAAGTAATAATGCGAGAGATCAAAGAGATGCCAGGAATACTAGTTGGAGGTTATAATATAAATAATATACGCTATGCAGATGATACAGTATTGGTGGCGGATAATTCAACAGACCTACAACAATTATTAGACGTTGTAGTAACAGAGAGTGCAAGAAAAGGACTCTCCTTGAATATCAAGAAAACAGTAACAATGGTAACATCAAAGAAAAAGGTGACACCAAAATGTGACAGAAATAGAAGGGAAAATCCTTAACCAAGTTGATAATTTTAGATACCTAGGGGCATTTATAACATCAGATGGAAGATGTACAACAGAGATTAGGAGCAGAATAGGGCAGGCAAAAGCCGCATTTCAGAAAATGAAGAGTATCTTCTGCAATAAGTCACTATCACTGAATGTAAGAAAGAGAGTTATGAAATGCTATGTAGAACCAGTTTTGCTGTATGGCAGTGAATCTTGGAATGTAAATGAACAAATTAAGAAGAAATTAGAAGCAACAGAGATGTGGTTCCTGAGACGAATGTTGCGAATTCCTTGGACTGCCAGAGTAACTAACGACGACTGCCTGACACAGGCTAATGAAACTAGAACATTATATACAACAATAAGACAGAGACAAACAGCTTTCTTCGGTCATGTGATGAGAAGAGAGGCATTGGAGAACATCGTAACAACTGGAAAGATCGAGGGGAAGAGAGGCAGAGGTAGACCAAGAGAAGTGATGCTGGATGGATTGAGACGGTGGCATGGAGGAATATCAGCAGCAGAGTTGATCCAGAAAACCAAAGACCGAGATCTATGGAGAGCCATGAACGCCTACGCCAGCTGGTGAACCCACTCCTGCTTCAGAGGTACTTGTAATTTACATTCCCAAGTCTAGGGCTAGACATCAAAATTTTAATTCAACTGATCTCTTTAGGAATTGAATACCCTACCTCGGCTTCAGCACACCGGATGTTTATGAATGAGTATTCATGTTAATTCGGCCATGCTTGCCCGCCAGATAATGCTTAACTTTATATGTATACACAATTTGCGTTATTTCCATCATGAGATGATTGGGACAATATCGTTTAAATTATTAGTGTAAAGATATAGATGAAAATCTGACACAAGATCTACAAATGCTCAAATATAACTAATTGAAATTAAAATATAGTACAACGGTACAAGCACGGATACACTGTCTGATATCACGTGGGAAATGGAAGCAGATGTGAAATATCAAACACATCATTAACACAAAACTTAGCAATAATTAAACCAGTAAAAACGCGTATTTCCGACGTGGATGACGGGGAAATATTACTTCTAACCGATGCCATCAAGGAATGTAAAGCAGACATGCATGTGTGTACAAAACTATGAACAGAAATATACAGCTCCAGACTAGCAACGCAAAAGAAAGATATCTTTATTTGACGTGTACAGTACAAAATATAAAAACGATAACATTAAAATTAATGATCAACCAGAAACTCACCGGATATCTGGATGAAGTTAGTTGCATATTCTTTACATGACGTCGCAGACAACCCCAGCATGTTTTGGCTGTTTCTGTGAAGGTTTATGTTCAGTAGTTTGCCATTGCTTTCTGAATGACAAGCACTCTTACCGTTGTATGAAAGCCAAATCGCCCGCAGCTGTGTTTCGAACGATGTATGCGGGATTACGCATTGCGTCCGTAACACCTTTGTCACAGAGCCAGTCGGGTAAAGAAAATAAATATATGAGAGAGAAGGGAAAATGTCATTTATCAATCATCGTCATCGTGAACCATATACTCATCATGAACCACATCCTCATCATGAACAACATCCCCATCATGAACCACATCCTCATCATGAACAACATCCCCATCATGAACAACATCCTCATCATGAACAACACCCTCATCATGAACCAAATCATCATCATGAACCACATCCTCATCATGAACAATATCCTCATCATGAACCACACCCTCATCATGAACCAAATCATCATCATGAACCACATCCTCATCATGAACAATATCCTCATCATGAACCACACCCTCATTATGAACCAAATCATCATCATGAACCACATCCTCATCATGAAGGAGGGCCTTTCCAGAACGTCGCTCTCATCACACTATGCGGAGGTCAGTATGGCCGAATAGATAAGACAGGTTGTTCTTAAATATAGGTAATGCTGGTGCCAAGGTAGCGGGTTCAACCCCTACACCGGTTAGTTATACTAAAAAATGTGACTTCTGGTCCTTGACTTGGGGACTTAAATTACGATGAAGTACCTCAGAGTCGGAGTTGGTTTGCCTGATGGCGAGGGACACCGGTAATTGGGAAAGCTAATCCACACGCAAAAATTAGAGCAGTGCACTAGAAGTAGAAGACAGTGTATGGACAACGCTTGAGTTCAAAGCGAGCGGAAGCAGAAACAAATAATGACGACATGCCGAAAAGATTGTCGATCCTTTGTCACTAGCTCTGCCTTATGCAATGTCATTGCCAGCAATGCCTTTAATGTCCGATCTCCATCCACCTTCGTGCTGGTCGAAAGTTTCCTCTTCCTCCAGAAACTATGCATTGCCGTGCCCCAGTGCCCTCAATGTGCGGTGTCCATCGCCGTGCTGGTTAAGCAGATCAGAACATTACGTTGTACCAACATCACTTCAACAGAAGCGGAGTTACTAGCTAAAGCTCACAACATTGCAGAGGATTCATAAACAGAAACAAACAAAACAACACGAATAGTAATGTTTAAAATTATATATTTACTATCAACTTCAGTTAGATTCAGACCACTTTGCGTTAATTTAGATATTATAATCGTCGGTCGTTCATAAATCAATTGCAAACTACTGAACGTAAGAATGCCTTGTAAATCATATACAGTCAAAGAAAACTGGGGCTGATTGCTCCGGCCTGTACAGGACGTGTAACTAACCGCAATTCTCAATGGCGTTGTGCTTCTGCTATACTTATATAGCCCTCATCTGAATACTCTTCTTTTCCTCAGTTGGTATAATCTTTCTTGAATTTATGTTGCACGTGTGGTCCCTTTCCATTCCTTTAAAGTTCCTGGCCGCCCCGCCACAGTCTTCAAGTTTCCAGACAGACTGAGGTGTAATGGCGTGGAGTTACTATGTCCGCCTCTAACTCATACACATCTGGTACCATTCACTGAGTGGATTTTTACAACATCAGAAAAGTATAGGATATCAACACAATGCTCATGGGGTACTGTTTCGGACGACAGACCGTCTCGGATGACATGGAAGAACTTGAAGGACCGGTGTGCCAAGTGCCGCAACAGTGCCACATGACAGTATCATTCCAACTGGTCCGACATCTTGGTATTTGTCCAGGGTGAAATATTAATTATGGCTCGAACAAACACGTTACGATGTACAGATCTATTATGTATACAACTCACAAGTCCGTCGCGTCCTTAGACAACACAGTCACTTTTATTGTAGAACAGTTATCAACCGTGGCTGTCATACACCGCCGGCTTCCTGCCGTTCAGCGTTCTGCATATGACCAGCACACCCACTGACTACCAATATATAATGCATAGTTAGATCTAATCGTCATTAGGAACTCTAGTTGATACATCTGATAGATCGTATAATTGTATAATTCACTTCTTACGTGCTCAATAGTACTACTTACGCATCTCAGTTGTGACCAACAAGGCTTTGTCACGGCGTGTCTCTGCCCGCCATTTCTGGTCGAAGTGTTCTCAAAACTGTGTCAGCTATCTCGCCACCGCTGGTCGGCGTTTACTGGCCATTGCCAGGCGTCAGCTTCAGTGTGTTGCTTTTTAATCACAGCCTTCTACAACTGGAACATTCTTTAACTGTCGACTGCGTCTTAGATGACTTCAAACATTGCAAAACACTTTCTCCCAAATCAACCTTTCCCTTTTACGTCTCAGCTCCGTAAGACGAGCACACGTTTTCCGGTCTTTTGCCTGGGCGCAGTCATCTGACCACATTAACTCCGCCCACTCGTGCCCCGGTGTTCGGGTGATTTCTCAACTTGTGTCTTCGTGACATCGTTTTACACGCTTGCTCTGTTTCTCGTATCCATCTCATGGCACGGTGTTTGTTACACTTTATACATCACTTGGCAATTGGAAATTGACAACAGCAGGCCGGAAGGTCACCGCCCTGGCAACAGTATTTATTAGACAACCAAGGCACAGAAGAATATTGATTCTCTTTTGCTACCCTTGATTCCCAGTTGCAGCACAGGCACCCAACCAGCTCATGCCAATCTTCCTCCATGTAATGATGTCCTGAATCTTCTCTCATGGTCTCCCCCTGCTTCTCAACCCCTCCAGTTTTTCCGTTGTGACGGCAACTCTAGTTATCCTGTTGTGACGGCATACTCCTGTTTTCGCGATGTGACGATATACTCCAGTTTTCCGGTTGTGACGACATACTCCAGTCTCCCCTCCCCCTTTCATAACACTCCCAAAGAATATGAACTGTCTACTTCTGATGCGATTAAACAGTTCAATTTATGAGTTAGCTTTTTCTCAAGATTTCTTCATTACTCTTTCTATCTGCACACAGCGTTCTCATCATTCTTCTTTACAAACCGCACCTCTGAAGCTTCTACGCAATCCCTCACTTGTCTGCTAATTGCCCACGGTACAATAACGACTGAGAATACCAATGGCCGACACGTTGGTGTAACGGTTATGGAGTTACGCTGGCGGGCAGCGGCATGTGCGTGGTCAAAAAGGGGTTGATTGCCTGAGCTCCACGTTCGCTATTGGAGAGTAAAACGGGCCACTTATACCTCCGTGGTCAGGCCTGAAAGGGTTAATGGTCCCAACACTTCACATGCCTGCAGTGGCTCCAGCTTCGGGTCTTGTGTGTGTGTTTGCGCGCGCGCGTGCGTGCGTGTGTGGGGGGGGGGGCGTGCGTGTGTGTGCGAGTGTGTGTGTTTTGCTTTTTTCAGTAAAGTTATCACAAATACCTTAAAGCGCGTCAAACATGTCCGACGATTCGGTTTCAAAATCACATATAAATAACAACGCTAACATCATTAAGGAGAAAAGTGACATCGCGCAAGATATTTAACCCTAAAATAACCGAATTTTTATTTTTTTAAAAGAACAAGAAGTGGAGAATGGCGGAAGTGCGACTTCCGCAGATCGTAACAATGCCCAGCAATGTCGATGTATTAATGCCATTGGGAAATGTGGAACCAAATATAGGCACAGAGACGACCAGAGCTAAATGTTGGCTTTTGCCAAAGACATCACATGACAATCTGCGAGGGTGGATAAACGTTAAGCCACAAGTTACAAGATCAGCGTAGTTGAACGCTGATATCCACAATATTATTCATTCAATCATTTATGTGGGGAAACACTACCGCTTATGACATGATTGGCGGAGCGAAATATTGGTGAATAGTTGTCTATTTCAGTTCATTAGAACCAATTTTAACATATGGCTGCAAATCCTGGACAATTAGTGAACAGGCGAAAAAATCCCTTTAATCCTTAAAGATGTGGTTTTATAGAACAATGCTGAAAATTAATTGGGCAGCCAAATTGACAATTTGAGGTAAGCTAATTCGTAAAGACAACTTATCACTTATCACAAACATTAGAAAGAAGCAATTATTTTTTAGCCACATTAGGAGAAGACAAGAGTTGGAACATGTGACAACCGCAAAGATTAGCGGAAAGAGAGATAGAGAATCCAGCGTGAGAGAAAATTATTGTCAGTTTTGTGTCATAGGTGGAAGGGAGTCAACACACTATTTGATCTATGCTGTCGGAGATCGCAATTTGTGGAGAAACATGATCGTCCACGCCAGCCGGATGGTGGTTTTCGTCCATTACCTTGTGTCTGTGTGTCTTCGTGATGTTGTCTTCATGGCATCTAATATCTAATCATAACATCCAATGTCTAATCATCTCTTGACACTCATGTCATCCATCATCATCATCATCAAGTGCCGTGCCGGCTGGCGTAGGCGTTCATGGCTCTCCACAGATCTCGGTCTTTGGTTTTCTGGATCAACTCTGCTGCTGATATTCCTCCATGCCACCGTCTCAATCCATCCAGCATCACTTCTCTTGGTCTACCTCTGCCTCTCTTCCCCTCGATCTTTCCAGTTGTTACGATGTTCTCCAATGCCTCTCTTCTCATCACATGACCGAAGAAAGCTGTTTGTCTCTGTCTTATTGTTGTATATAATGTTCTAGTTTCATTAGCCTGTTTCAGGCAGTCATCATTAGTTACTCTGGCAGTTCAAGGAATTCGCAACATTCGTCTCAGGAACCACATCTCTGTTGCTTCTAATTTCTTCTTAATTTGTTCATTTACATTCCAGATTCACTGCCATACAGCAAAACTGGTTCCACATAGCATTTCAGCACTCTCTTTCTTACATTCAGTGATAGTGACTTATTGCATAAGATACTCTTCATTTTCTGAAATGCGGCTTTTGCCTGCCCTATTCTGCTCCTAATCTCTGTTGTACATCTTCCATCTGATGTTATAAATGCCCCTAGGTATCTAAAATTATCAACTTGGTTAAGGATTTTCCCTTCTATTTCTATGTCACATTTTGGTGTCACCATTTTCTTTGATATTACCATTGTTACTGTTTTCTTGATATTCAAGGAGAGTCCTTTCCTTGCACTCTCTGTTACTACAACGTCTAATAATTGTTGTAGGTCTGTTGAATTATCCGCCACCAATACTGTGTCATCTGCATAGCGTATATTATTTATATTATAACCTCCAACTAGTATTCCTGGCATCTCTTTGATCTCTCTCATTATTACTTCGCTATACAGGGAGAACAGATCTGGTGACAAGACACACCCCTGTCGTACTCCTAGTTTTATCTGTTCGTAACTACCCTCTTTATTTCCCATTTTAATTGCTGCTACTTGGTTCCAGTAAACATTCTTTATTATTCTTAAATCTTTTCCATCAATGTTGATATCTTCCAACATTTTAATCAGTTCATCATGTTTTACTTTATCAAATGCCTTAGTATAATCTATGAAGCACAAATATATGTCTCTCTGTTTCTCTATTGACCTTTCTATTAGTGTCCGTAATGTATAAATTGCATTGTTTGTGCCCATTCCTTCCACAAATCCATACTGTTCTTCACTAATTTCCATTTTTATTTTCTTTTTGGTTCTTCTCATTATGATTCTGAGTAGAAGCTTAGTGATATGGTTTATAAGGTTAATTGTACGAAAATCTTCACAATCAATTGCTCCTGGTCTTTTTGGTATAGCTATAAATACAGATTTCAGCATATCACTGGGTAAATATCCACTGCTGTAAATATCATTCAACATTTTGGTTAATATATCTACTCCAAATTCTCCCAATACTTCTAATTCTTCTATTGTGATTTCATCTGGCCCAGCTGTTTTTCCTTTCTTCATACGTTTCATAGCATCAGCGACTTCTTCTTTCAGAATAGGTGGACCTTCTAAGTTACTATCTTCTGTTAATTCTTCCCTTTCTCCTACATATAATTCTCTTATATACTCATTCCACCTCTTCATTATAGCATCTTCCTCTAATATTATCTTTCCTGTTTTTGATTGTCATCCATCAGTTGAGTTATATCGTCATTTCTTTGACCGGGCTCCGTAGCAAAGGGTTGCAGATGCGATTCGTAATACTGTATACCCAGGTTCGAAACACAGCGGTACTGGTTTTTTCGAGAAAAAAAAGGTATTGATGTCGGTCGTTCAGAAAGCAATAACAAACTACTGAAAGTAAAACTTGATCAGGAATCACGAACAGCCAAAATGCTGGGGTTGACTGCTACGTCATTTGAAGGATATGCAACTAACATTCTTTGGTTAAATATTTAAAAGATGCGTCCTAAAGCAATTTCCTGATGTGGGTATGTGATGGGACAGGGCCTTCACGCTGTGTACGCCAGAATGCAGGGAGGAATAGATGGCCAATCTTTTCCTCACTTAGCACGCGGCGAGCCCAGGCGTCGAACCGAGCTCAGGCTCCCGGCCACGCTCATGAAACTATCAGTTTCCTGTCAACTTCCCTAACACGCACATTTTGATTGCCTGTAGCACATTAAATTTCCATTGAACATTTCGCCGTATCTGATCTATTCCTACCATGTGTTGGTGCGTTTCGTGGAATCACATTCGTGTTTGCTTTCCTTTTTATTTAGTTTCTTGTTCGCATGGTTCTAAATGTTTCTAACATTATTCTACATCTCACAACGCCCATTCTCTTAGAGCTCTCTTTGACTCTGTAGATAACATTAGGGCCACCCCTTCACCGTGACTGACATTTTTCTCTGAGCACAGAACCGTTTCACCTCCGCTTCAAGGCGTCTGCAATGTCCTGTGTACATCTTCTTGCTGATCGACCCCTGCCTTTTTTTTCAGGAACCACGCCTCCCATGACTATACTCTTCAAGCCGATGTTTTAAATGGCCAGAGTATTTCAGTTTCCGAGACATGAAACTGTTCATGGACCAGTCTTCCTCCACGTTCAGGTTTTGTAAAATTTCAGAAATTGTCCATTGCTGATAGCCGATGTTTAATATTGATTACACTAAATTGACCCGGAATACCGTTGAACATCCGTCTCTGGTGTCTCAGGATATGACTTTACTGCCATGGATAAATTATTGATAGAGAAGAAAAGCACCAGAGCGCTCAGACAGACAATAACACCTCGAAAATGGGCACTCGATAACCCTGGCACTCCAGCAGTCCAGCCGGCACGTCATTTCTTCTCCACAGCGCTAACATGTATGGTCAGGAATAAGCCGCGACAGCACTTCAGATATTGCAGCTATCACTTACAGTTTCTGCCTCGTCGTCACCTAGAACTGCCCACGGGTTGTAGCGTTTCTTTGTGTTTGTGCTCAATCTGAAATGTAACAGAAAAGTCTGGCCACTTGATGCATTAATCTTTCATCAGGTTTGTAGTCGGATGCGAGAATGCGGACGGCAGTGATGTATTCCTGTCCAAGTATCCATCCATGTTGTTTTGTTGGTGTTGTTTGTTTGGCTGGGAGGATGTTGACAATATATGGTATTGGTATGCGGGAAGAGATCAACAGTTGTATTGTCGGGTCGAGAGTTTACTGTAGTGAAACTGCAACCTGTTCAGTCTGCTGGCTTGATTGTTGGAGATGCGGTAGAACGATGGCTAGACGCTCGCAGCTCGGCATCATTGTTGGAGATGCGGTAGAACGATGGCTACACGCTGGCAGCCCTTGCTCGGCATGATTGTTGGAGATGCGGTAGAACGATGGCTAGACGCTGGCAGCCCTTGCTCGGCATCATTGTTGGAGATGCGGTAGAACGATGGCTAGACGCTGGCAGCCCTTGCTCGGCATCATTGTTGGAGATGCGGTAGAACGATGGCTAGACGCTGGCAGCCCTTGCTCGGCATGATTGTTGGAGATGCGGTAGAACGATGGCTAGACGCTGGCAGCCCTTGCTCGGCATCATTGTTGGAGATGCGGTAGAACGATGGCTAGACGCTGGCAGCCCTTGCTCGGCATCATTGTTGGAGATGCGGTAGAACGATGGCTAGACGCTGGCAGCCCTTGCTCGGCATCATTGTTGGAGATGCGGTAGAACGATGGCTAGACGCTGGCAGCCCTTGCTCGGCATCATTGTTGGAGATGCGGTAGAACGATGGCTAGACGCTGGCAGCCCTTGCTCGGCATCATTGTTGGAGATGCGGTAGAACGATGGCTAGACGCTGGCAGCCCTTGCTCGGCATCATTGTTGGAGATGCGGTAGAACGATGGCTAGACGCTGGCAGCCCTTGCTCGGCATCATTGTCCTGGTTTCAAGCGTAGCTCCTACACTTACTACTAATTCTAGTGAACTGAACTGTTTGTTTTTTTCATGTGAATTAGCTTTCCCTACTACCAGTGTCCCTCGCCATCAGGCGAACTCACCAAAGTGCTTTTAAAATGTACATCCCCAAATCAAGGACGAGAAGTCAACATTTAAGTCCATATGACCGGTGTAAGGGTTGAACTCGGCATCAGAATCAGCATCAGCACACCGGAAGTTTAATATCGAGCGCTATTGTCTATTCGGCCACGCCGACCTTTTACGGCCGGTGCCATGCTGATCACAGCAACCACAGAGCGTTGATGGGTCTAAAATAAGGGCCTCACACAATATACTCAATGCCTTTTTACAAATGTACAAGAGCCAATACGTTTCTCCGGTATGGTATAATGACTGTACCGACTAAACACGAAAGAACACACAATAGAACGTGGAAGTTCAGAAAAGACATGCACACACACACACACACACACACACACACACACACACACACACACACACACACACACACACAAATGAACGTTACGATTAAGGTCTTCATTTGCGAGTAAAGTGAACGTTGAAACATGTGAATGACGTGTTTATGATTGGGATACTTCAGTTTTCTTCCATCCAGATGCTCGCTGATGTATGAGTGTGTCATTCCTTCCATCATGCTTCCTAGTCATATGGTGTTTTCATTCGCTTATAAGTATCAGCTAGACAGCACTCACACTCACTTTCAGTATCAACTAGACAGCAATCACCCTTATTTTAAGCATCATCTAGACACCACTCACTCATACTTTCAGCACCAAATAGACATCAATCACTCATACTTTCAGCACCAAATAGACATCAATCACTCATACTTTCATCACCAAATAGACAAGAATCAAGTTTACTTTCATTATCAACTAGACAGCAATCACCCTTCCTTTGTGCCCCAGCTATACAGCAATCGCCCTTACTTTCAGCCCCAGCTATACAGCAATCACCCTTACTTTCAGCCCCAGCTATACAGCAATTACCTTTACTTTCAGCCACAGCTAGACAGCAATCACCCTTACTTTCATCCACAGCTAGACAGCAATTACCTTTACTTTCAGCCCCAGCTAGACAGCAATCATTCTTACTTTCAGCCCCAGCTATACAGCAATTACCTTTACTTTCAGCCACAGCTAGACAGCAATTACCTTTACTTTCAGCCCCAGCTATACAGCAATTACCTTTACTTTCAGCCCCAGCTAGACAGCAATCATTCTTACTTTCAGCCCCAGCTAGACAGCAATTACCTTTACTTTCAGCCCCAGCTAGACAGCAATTACCTTTACTTTCAGAATCAACTATACAGCAATCACCCTTACTTTCAGCCCCAGCTAGACAGCAATCACCCTTACTTTCAGCCTCAGCTATACAGCAATCACCCTTACTTTCAGAACCAACTATACAGCAATCACCCTTACTTTCAGCCCCAGTTATACAGCAATCACCCTTACTTTCAGCCCCAGCTATACAGCAATCACCCTTACTTTCAGCCCCAGCTATACAGCAATTACCTTTACTTTCAGCCCCAGCTAGACAGCAATTAACTTTACCTTCAGCCCCAGATATACAGCAATCACCCTTACTTTCGGCCCCAACTATACAGCAATCACCCTTACTTTCAGCCCCAGCTAGACAGCAATAGCCCTTACTTGCAGCCCCAGCTATACAGCAATCACCCTTACTTTCAGCCCCAACTATACAGCAATCACCCTTACTTTCAGCCCCAGCTATACAGCAATCACCCTTACTTTCAGCCCCAGCTATACAGCAATCACCCTTACTTTCAGCCCCAGCTATACAGCAATCACCCTTACTTTCAGCCCCAGATATACAGCAATCACCCTTACTTTCAGCCCCAGCTATACAGCAATCACCTTTACTTTCAGCCCCAGCTATACAGCAATCACCCTTACTTTCAGCCCCAGCTAGACAGCAATCACCCTTACCTTCAGCCCCAGCTATACAGCAATCACCCTTACTTTCAGCCCCAGCTATACAGCAATCACCCTTACTTTCAGCCCCAGCTAGACAGCAATCACCCTTACCTTCAGCCCCAGCTATACAGCAATCACCCTTACTTTCAGCCCCAGCTATACAGCAATCACCCTTACTTTCAGCCCCAGCTAGACAGCAATTACCCTCATTTACGGTACCATCTGGCCAGCTCTCTGCGGCGAAGGAGTTCCGAATGCAATTCGTAATCCCGCATATCGCGTCCGAAACACAGCTGAAGGCGATTTAGAAGCAGATCGCCTTGCGTTGGATTCCCATGCAAAGGTGTGAGTGCCAGCAGTGGCGTCACTGGGGTTGGTGTCACCCAGTGCGGTAAACTCTTGGTGTCACCCCTCTAGACTTTCACCATGGTCTTCTTCCGAGTGTTCCTGTACCATATATAATCGCATATAGTAATGTTTGTAAAATAAGTCAAAAAGTTAATAAGGACATAAGAAAGAAAACAAATTGAACAATATAACTTCAATACTTCAGGTAAAACATAAATAAAGAACTTCGACAAACTAGGACAAAGTTAAATTTTTGTTATTTTGCTATGTCTGCTTTGTCAAATTTGCAATTTTTTTATTTTGGTGTCACCCCTTATGGTGTCACCCGGTGCGGCCCGCACCCCCCGCACCCCCCTAGTGACGGCCCTGAGTGCCAGTGGTTCATAAAGCATCGGCAAACTAGTGAATGTAAACTTGCCAAGAGATGACAAACAGCCAAAATATGATGGGGTTGACTGCGACTTCATGCAAAGAATAAGCAACTAACTGACTAATCTTGACACCGTGCAGGGTTGTCTTTCTAGTTGGTCTTGTTATTTTCTCTTTCCAGTTGTCTTTTATTTATGCATTCATTCGCTTTTAACTCAAGCGTCGTGCATTCACGTGCTACTAATTCTGGTACACTAGACTGAATTTTGCGCGTGGATTAGCTTTCTTTTTTACTAATGTCCTTCGTCATCAGGTGAACCCACACCGACTTCAGATGTGCTTATAATTTACGTCCCCAAGTCAAGAACGAGAAGTCAACATTTTAGTCCAATTAACCTGTGTAGGGGTTGAACCCGCTACCTTGGCATCAGCACACCGGATGTTGAAGAACGAGCGCTCTTATAAATTGCGTCTTGCTGACCTCCTTGTCTTCAAATAAACATCGCTATCTTCATGCCAGGCTATTTGGTTTCAAGTATACTCTAAGATCATCTTTCTAATCCTTCTTTTGATACTGTCTTCCAAGAAATATCTCTGTCTTCATGTTACAAGTCGGACTTCCATTTATACAGTCGAAGATCATCTTTCTAGTTCGTCTTTTAATGCTGTCTTCCAAGAAAATTTGTTGTCTTGATGTGACACGATTGCCGTTCATCTGTACAGTCTGAGGTCGTCTTTCTAGTTCTTTTTTTTTTTCATATTATCTTACCTCTGAAACCGTTTGTATTGATGTGACACGTTTGGCTTTCATCTCACCTTCTATCATGAGATATCACTAGAGTAATTAGGTTTTTCTGATAATTTTCGTTTAATTCTCAGATTATGTTATTTCTGGAAACTTCATCTGGCTTAGTTATTCACCTGTCGATATTATTTTATTTATTTCTCTCTATGTAACATTGTGTCTGTCAGTGATGTTCGCCCCAGACTTCTGTATGTAACATTGTGTCTGTCAGTGATGTTCGCCCCAGACTTCTGTAGTTAACATTTCGTCTTTCAATGATGTTCTCCCCAGATTTATGTATGTGGATATTGCACTAGAATTAACTCTTTTATCTGTTTACTTGTACATATGTATGCTAGTTTTAGTTTTTGTCGGCGGATCAACATCATGGCACACAGGTGTAACCCATAAGTGCTCCGTTCTACTCCTAACTCAAGCCTGAGTCCGGAGAATCTCAGCTCAGTGCACGAACTCTGTAGCACCGGCGAAGATCCTGAAATACTTTGGGTAGATTTTTAACTCGAAATTTTGCCCGGGCAGCGCCGTTAGGCTACTCTTTTTTTCGATTTCCAACTGCCAATGGATGTTTTACGTGCGCAACAATACACACGGGCGTCCGATCTCACTACTCAGAGACCAGGGGGAATTTTATTACTTGAAGTCCACGTGAAAAAATCCTAGTCTTCACCGGGGCTTGAACCCGGGACCTCAAGCACTCGAGGCAGACACCATAACTCGAGACCACTCAGTCCCCCCCTCCCCCCAGAGAGATGTATGCTATTTATGTACAGATGTATGCTATTTATGTACAGATGTATGCTATTTATGTACAGATGTATGCTATTTATGTACAGATGTATGCTATTTATGTACAGATGTATGCTATTTATGTACAGATGTATGCTATTTATGTACAGATCTATGCGATGTCTGTACATGTGTATGCGATGTGTGTACAGGTGTATTAGATGTCTGTATAGATGTGTGCGATGTCTGTACAGGTGTATGAGTTGTCTGTACTGATATATGCGATGTGTGTACAGGTGTATGCTATTTATGTACAGATGTATGCGATGTCTGTACATGTGTATGCGATGTGTGTACAGGTGTATGCGATGTCTGTACAACATATAATCATATTCCCTATAGTTCAGTACATGCCCCACTACCACACTGTGGAGCTGGCGGACATGGTGCAAGCACTACATGCTGACACATCAACCGGCACTCCACGGGTCATGTGATCGACATCATTCTATGCTGTCTTTTCTTCCCTGAACATGTTTTGATACCACGTGATACCGAGTAGATCTGGGAGCTCTGGGTAATATATGTGTTCAATCTGCCTTGGTGGGGGTTTGAACACATGGCCTCCGGGTCGGTAACCGCGAGTGCTAGCTACTGGGCAACCTTGGATCTCTTTCTTAATAAAGATGTGTGATAGTTTGGTTCACGACGTGTCTGGTGGTTTTAATTAATATCCATGTTGAAGGAGACTGCCATTCAATTTGATACAGAGGTTAGCTGTGACGTCACATATCCTACCTTTTCATGGTAGGTTGATCAGCGAAGGTTGGTGGGCTGTGTTTAGTGCAGGAGAACCTGGCGGATGATACCATCACATCTAGGCTGAGAAAGGAGGTGGAAGCAGTTACTGCGGCGTTCATTTGTAAAGGACGCATAGAGCATGGTAAGAAGGATGAAGACGTGCAGACTGACATGCTTCAATAAAATTTAAAAAATCAAAGATAGGGAACATCCGTTGGATCTTTTACCTAGGCCATGCTGTTGTCTTGGGAAACATGTGAGAAGAATAAATGAGCTGTGTCTGCGCCGCTGAGTGGGGTACTGGTGCATGACAAGGAAGATGTGGCCCGCGTCCTTTGGATCATGTGTATTGTGGATAAGAACAGATATGCCATCATTGCCTGGAGAGAATGGTGAGGCAGGAAGTAACCACAGGATCTGGCCGATACGCAGTGCTCCGAGGACAGGCCAGACGGAAACATAATGACATTGCAACTGGTACGATTAGTAGTTTGACTCTTTACTGGTTGTTGAAGATGAGAACAGAGGGCATACTGGACTGTCCAGAGTGTCGTGATGTGGGCTTTTGGATCATCGCAACTCAGCTCATCTCAATTCATCTCATCTCGTATTAATTCAACTCAACTCAACTCAACTCACTTCAATTTAACTCATCTCATCTCATCTCGTCTCATCTCAACACAACTCAACTCAACTTGCTTCAAGTCTTCCGCTAATCGTTTGCCTTATGGATTCCAAACAAGAGATTGTCTAGTTATATTGTCCTCATGTTTTCTTACTGTGTGTCCTACCCAGTGCCGGCGTTTTTACTTCACCCCTCGGTGCACTGTAATTTGTTTATCTTGACAATACTTGTCTCCGTTGTGTTATTAGCAAACACGTACACTTCCGCTTCAAATGTATGCCATTGCTTGTGTTAGATTGTTTGTTCTCCCTTGACTTATCTCACTTCAAAACTAAAGTTGAGTAAGCTTCTTAATATCAACTATTCTTAGACTCTAAATGAAGTCTGCGTTATTAAATCACAAACATTGCTATTTTGTGAACGTGTGTCGCCACAGTTTTGCATGCTTTTGAAAGACCATGTTTACAGACATGACATAAACATTGATGTGCGTTTAATTAATGGATTTGGCATGTTATTATAATCCTTTACCTAGAGTTTTCTCATTATTGAGATAAATTCCCAATGCCTATATTTGTATAACAGATAAATAAGATTGGTCCAGATATGGGGTTTTGTCAATTTAATACGATTTGTTTGGCCGAGAAAGGAAAAGTGCGGGTAGGTCGAAATCGAGCATATGTTTTCAGGATTTCCACAAAAGACAAAACTATGCACATATTAATACCAGCACTCACACTAGCAATAGTAGTAATAGCCGCAGCAGCAGCAGCAGCAGTAGTAGTAGTAGTAGTAGTAGAGTAGTAGTAGTAGTAGTAGTAGTAGTAGTAGTAGTAGCAGTAGCAGTAGCAGTAGCAGTAGCAGTAGCAGTAGCAGTAGCAGTAGTAGCAGTAGCAGTAGCAGTAGCAGTAGCAGTAGCAGTAGCAGTAGCAGTAGCAGTAGTAGTAGTAGTAGTAGTAGTAGTAGTAGTAGTATGTGAAGCAACAAATCTATGTATGTATGTCTGCATGTAGGCATGTATGAATGTATGTATGTGTGCATGTATGTATGTATTTATGTATGTATCTGCATAAGACCAAGTACTTAGGGTGCACCTGTAGTGTATTGACAACAGCCCTACTAACAAATTCTGTAAATGGATTCTCCGCTGCCCACTTCGTGTCTTACACATTTATCATTGAATATTCCCAAGAAATGTTCAATCCTGTTAGAGGATGGTTTGATCACATCCTGTCTGGGAACATCCTAGTCCACATCCGCTCCATTCCAGACATTCTTTGAACTGAGGTCGCCTTTCTGTAATCTCTCAATTTCCAATTCCCCTCTCGTTTTGTTCTCTTCGTTGGGCTAGTTTCAATGTAAAAAAATATGTGACCTTTATCAATCCATTGCTTTGTTATATGTGGCGCTATGGTAGTTATACCAAACAACCTGAATTAAAAGTTGTGTTTACTTTCTATTTCATATCTCATTTTCTGTCGCCGTTGTCCTCCTTCTCATTCTCTTCTTCTTCTTCTTCTTCTTCTTCTTCTTCTTCTTCTTCTTCTTCTTCTTCTTCTTCTTCTTCTTCTTCTTCTTCTTCTTCTTCTTCTTCTTCTTCTTGACAGAGATGCGTGTGTGTGTGGGTAGGGAGATGTCAGTTGGTGGGGATGTGTGTGTATGGTTTGAGGATGTGTGAGTGGATGTGCGATGTGAGGGTTGGTGGGGGATGTGTGTGCGTGGGTGGGGAATATGTTGTCGATGGAGGTGTGGTTGGGAGATGATTGGTTGGAGGTGTGGGTGGTGAGAGGATGTGTGGGTGGGGGATGGGTTTGTGGGTTACGATGTGTATGTGGGTGGGCGTGGGATGTGTGGGTTGGCGGGGGATGTTTGTGTGGGTAGTGAGTGTGTTTGGGTTGGGGGAACAGGTGAGGGCAGTGTGTGTGGGTGGGGGATGTGCGGGAAGGGGATGGGTCGGCTGGTGGGTTATGTATGTGTCCCTGGGTGTGTGTGTGTGTGTGGGTGGGTGGGGGTTTGTGTGTCTTTTGGGTGATGTGTGGGTGGGGTGATGTGTGGGTAGGTGGGAGATGGGCCTCATAACATGGTAATTTGCCTTGTTTATGTTTACAACATTCATTTCACAATGTTTTTTTTTTCATCCTATGTGAATGTATAATGCTCTTGATGGACGAAAGGTGAGTGATTGGAAGGGCCGAATGTAAGACGGGCCTGCGTGCCCAATTTGTGACCCTTTTAAAATAAAGTTGATTTGATTTGATTTGATTTCTTCTTCTTCTTCTTCTTCTTCTCCTTCTTCTTCTTCTTCTTCTTCTTCTTCTTCTTCTTCTTCTTCTTCTTCTTCTTCTTCTTCTTCTTCTTCTCCTCCTTCTCCTTCTTCTTCTTCTTCTTCTTCTTCTTCTTCTTCTTCTTCTTCTTCTTCTTCTTCTTCTTCTTCTTCTTCTTCTTCTTCTTCTTCTTCTTCTTCTTCTTCTTCTTCTTCTTCTTCTTTATCTTTTTCTTCTTCTTCATCTTCTTCTTCTTTTACTACTACTACTACTACTATTACTACTACTACTACTACTACTACTACTACTACTACTACTACTACTACTACTACTACTACTACTACTACTACTACTACTACTACTACTACTACTAACTATTTTTCACTTTCTACAACCACTGGATCTATCATTTCCTTTTGACCCTTCTGATTTGTTGCTATGGAAACGGTGTCATTAGCATAAAGTAAATTATTTATATTATGTCCACCAACCAGGATCCCAGGCATATTTTCTGTAGATCTCATTATATATTCACAGTGACAGATCAGGAAACAATACACTACCTTTTCTGACGCCCCTCTTTATACGTTGAAATTTTCTCACAAGGTTGTTGATTCTTAAGGCTGCCAATATATGTTCTTTATTATTAGCAGATCTTCGCCGTCAATGTTCATTTGCTTTAGTAATTGTATTATTTCGTCATGCTTCACACTGTCAAATGTTTTTGTGTAGTCTATGAAGCATAAGTATATTCATGGCTCTCTTCTAACAGTGTCCTTGGAATGTATATAGCGTTATAACTCATACATGGTTTTAACATTCCAGGTGCCAATCCTGGAGATTTTCCTAGGTGAGAGACATTTAATCAGCGCTTCGGACTCCTTGTGGCTTTCTCTGCACGCGTCATATCTTTACATAAAGAGTTTCCTTATCCCGTGCTTGGGTAAGTTATTCTGTTTGTTTTACGTGACGTGTTTATGGTTGGTTGCATTTTGTGGCTGAATTATCTCCGTGATGGGCTCAAGTCAGACACGTTGGGATTCAATTTATCTCCGTGATGGGGTCAAGTCAGACACGTTGGGATTCAATTTATCTTCGGTGATGGGGTCAAGTCAGACACGGTGGGGTTCAATTTATCTCCGTGATGGGGTCAAGTCAGACACGTTGGGATTCAATTTTTCTTCGGTGATGGGGTCAAGTCAGACACGGTGGGGTTAAATTTATCTCCGGTGATGGCATCAAGTCAGACCGGTGGGGTTAAAGTTGATTTATTTGGTTGTTTCGAGATTTGAGATTTAAATATTGAGCACAACCCACTACTGGCAACGATAATCGTATCCTGGTAAGAACCTAAGGTCTAACCACTTCAATGTGGAAGAACTAGACTCGAGTTTGGCTCTCGTTTGAGCTCGTCAGTAGTGCATATCCTTGACAGGACCCAGAAACAAACCCGGATCACTGGCGTGTGTAACGGGTGTGTAAACACTAGACCACGCGAAACAACCAAATAAATCAATTTAAATATTGCTCGCTGGACTTTAGGAGGCCTGGTGTGCCTTGCCATTGAGAAGACCTGATCGTTCGGGTCCACATCGATTGACGGACGTCAGTCGCGGCGATCGGGCAAATCTTGAGCTACAGCCTACGATGGGTGACGTTGTAATATTCTGTTGTGATAATTTGGCCGTGTCCAGCGTGTGTCGCGTGGTCTAGTGTTTACACACCCGCTTCACACGCCAGTGATCCGGTGTTAAGGTTATTTCCGTGATGAGGTCAAGTCAGACACGGCGGGATCAATTCGTCTTATCGCTAAAACATGATTGCATCAATCAGTATCAGATATTGTAGAGACTTGCCTTCAAGAGGGTGAAAAGAGAGAGGTGCGAGAATGAGAAACAGAGTGAACAAGACAGACAGACAGACAGACAGACAGACAGACAGACAGACAGACAGACAGACAGACAGACAGACAGACAGACAGACAGACAGACAGACAGACAGACAGACAGACAGACATAATGTGTGAGAGTGAGCGAGAGAGGGTCGAATGGGACTTTTAAACGCTTAATAAAGTCAATGATATTTCTCCCATGAGATCGAATCACGGACTTCCGTTATAAAGGGGAGTGATGTTTGATCCCCAGGATAGAAACGTCTATGAAACCTCAGCTAAATGACTTTTAGATTGTTATTTTAATAGAGGTGCATCGGTTTATTTGTGTGTGTGTTTTTTTTTTTGTGTGTTTTTTTTTAAATTTGCCGATGAAAGCTTTTTGATCTTCAACCTCCATTATGTCACTCGTAAATTTGACCAATTCAAACTTCCGTATTGGTTGACTTACTCAAAAAGAAGTAGGGAGCATCACTACCACTAAAAGAGAGTATTAGTTTTCTTGTGGGGAAACAAATATAGTTTAGAGTAGAATGATGTAGGACAAATAAATATGGCAGACGGTTCGTGTCCCTACCTCAAATTGTACATGTCACCAACATACGCAGAAGACAACAAAGTCTAACATGTCTCTCACATGTCTCTTTATTGTCTCTGATATGTCTGTAATATTTCTCTCACGTGTCTCTGACATGTCTCTAACATATCTGTCATGTGCCTCTCACATGTCTCTAACATATCTCTCACGTGTTTTTAGCATGTCTCTCACGTTTATCTCACATGTCTCCTTGTATCTCTAGCATGTCTCTAACATATCTCTAGCATATCTCTCATGTGTCTTTGATATGCCTCACAAATATCTTTAGCATGTCTCTCATATGTCTTTCATTTGTCTATAACAAATCTCTGACATACCTCTAACATATCTCTAGCATGTCTCTAACATGTCTCTAGCATGTCTCTCACGTGTCTCTAACATGTCTCTCATATGTCTCTATCATGAACCTTACATGCCTCTAACATGTCTCTAACATGTCTCTTGTATGTCTCTAACATGTCTCTAGCATGTCTCTCACGTGTCTCTAACAGGTCTCGCATATGTCTCTATCATGAACCTTACATGCCTCTAACATGTCTCTAACATGTCTCTTGTATGTCTCTAACATGTCTCTAGCATGTCTCTCACATATATCTAACATGTTTCACACATGTGTGTAACTTGTCTCTTAAATCTCTTACATATCTCTAACATGTCTGTAACACATCTCTAGCATGGCTCTCACATGTCTGTAACACATCTCTAGCATGGCTCTCACATGTCTGTAACACATCTCTAGCATGTCTCTCACATGTCTGTAACATGTCTCTATCATGTCTCTCACATGTCTGTAACATGTCTCTAACATGTCTCTCACATGTCTGTAACACATCTCTAGCATGGCTCTCACATGTCTGTAACACGTCTCTAGTGTGTCTCTAGTGTGTACGTCGTATGTCTCTAGCATGTCTCTAATATGTCTCTCGCATGTCTCTAACATGTCTTTAACATGACTCTCACATGTCTCTAAAATCTGTCACACATGTCTCTCACACGTCTCTAATATGTCTCTGACGTGTTTCTAAAATGTCTCTCACATTGTTAACATGTTACCGTGTCCCTAACGAAAGCCAACAATATTTCATGTAAGATCTAAAGCTTTTACCGTCTCAGAAATCCAAGTGTGAGATACCTGCACTAACTATTCAAATGTCCCAAAACTGGAATGCAGATTTCGAATGTTCAGCAGGAGAAAGACGGCCGGAATCATTACAGGATTAGGCCCACCCCAAGAGAGTGTTAAGAAATTAGGGGCCAAAATATCCAGCGATGGTGGACTTCTTCAGATGCTAGGAAACTTCGTGTCTTGCTTGCTTCCCGGCAGAGTTTTCCCCACCAACCGATTCGACTTCTGTTGTAAAGATTACTTGTGTATATCAGCCTTGTCCGAAACTGCTGTCGCTTGAAATTGGAACGGCCCCAATATATGATGACTCGTTTACCAACAACTTCCCATATCAACAGTCGTTACGTGAGCTGGGAGCCTGCTGAATCACGTACACAGACTACACTGTGACAAAAACAAAGGGGAAAAAAACATTGAGGGCAGGCAACACGAAAGACAGTTTATCGACCTGGGCTTCCTAGGGAAAGTGACGTTCGTTGTATGGCACGTCAGAGTTTGTGGTTAGCGTTTCTGGAGATTTAGAGAATTGAGAAAGGTGTTTGTGTGGCTGTGGTCTCTAGGCATACGAGAAGTGGTGTGGGTGTTTGTGTGATTGTAGTGTCCAGACCAGTCCGTGGCAACCTACGACAAGAGTGACATGCGTGGCAAGTGGGAAGATTTACAACGGCAGGCCAAATTAATTGAAATACAGACATGGTCTCTTTAATTTAAAAAATATAATAAAACTTGAATTTTTAATTAAATTGAGGAATACAATTCTGTTATAGCTAGTGTCCGGACATATTCAGAACTGATGTGGGTGTTTGTGTGGCTGTAGTGTCTAGACATACGGGACATGATGTGGTTGTTTGTGTGGCTGTAGTGTCTAGACATACAGGATGTGATGTGGTTGTCTGTGTGGCTGTAGTGTCTAGATATACGGGACGTGATGTGGTTGTTTGTGTGGCTGTAGTGTCTAGATATACGGGACGTGATGTGGTTGTCTGTGTGGCTGTACAGTCTAGACATACGAGATATCATCTGGGTGTAAAGATGGTTGTATTATCTAGACATACGACTCATTATGTGTGTGGTTGTATTGTCTTGACAATGAGAAATGATGTATGTGGTTGTAATGTCTAGACATACGAGATGTGACTCACAAATTGGTCATGTCTTGGAGTCACCATCGAATCATGGATTTTGTTTTTATAAACTGACCCCGCCTCCCAGGTTGACATAACCCATACCGGATGCCAGGGATTGTTGTGTGAAGTGAGGCTCCCGGTCTGATATTGTCCCCGTCAAACACCCAGTGCCGATGGGGCTTTAAGAACATGTGGCTAGCACCATTTATCCTGTGTGCTTCAAGGTGTATAAATATCCTCTTTACGTTTCCACATGGTTGATTGATTGTGTGATCGATTGTGTGATTTATTGACTTTGTAAATGATAATATGATTGATTGATTGGTGATTGATTACATGGCTAATTGATTGTGTGATTGATTGCGTGATTTATTGATTGAGTGATTGGTTACATGAATGATTGACTGGTGATTGATTACATGGCTAATTTATTGTGTGAATGATTGCGTGATTTATTTACTGGGTGATTGGTTACATAAATGATTGACTGGTGATTGATTACATGGCTAGTTTATTGTGTGATTGATTGCGTGATTTATTTACTGGGTGATTGGTTACATGATGAATTGACTAGTGATTTATTACATGGCTAATTGATTGTGTGATTTATTGCGTGGTTTGTTGAGTGGGTGATTATTTTCATGATTTAATTATTATGTAATTGGTTAATGTCTGGTTGTGTGAGTTATTGGTTACATCGCTGGCTGACTTAGAGATCGATTACATGACTGATTGACTGGTGATTGAGTACATGACAGATTGACTGGGTATTTTTTTTCATTACATGAATTATTTAGTGTTTGAAGAATTACTAGTCTCATTGACTGGGTAATTACATGACTGATTGACTGGTAAATGATTACATAGCTGGGTTACTTATTTATTACATGAATGATTAACTAGATTTTTTTTACATAGCTGGTTGATTGGTTGGTTGATTGATTACATGACTGATTGGCCGTGTGACTGAGTACACGGCAGATTGACTGAGTGATTGATTACATGAATGATTGTCTGTATAAATGATTAAATAGCTAGTTTACTAGTGACTGATTGCATGATTACCTGGCCGGGTGATTGATTACATGATTACTGACTGGGTGATTGATTACATTATTGCCTGACTGGGTGACTGATTACATGATTGTCTGAGTGGGTGACTGATTAAATGATTGCTTGACTGGGTGACTGATTACATTAATGATTAACTAGTGATTGTTCACATGACTGGTTGACAAGTTGCTTGATTGGCTTGGTGATTGATTGCTTGACTAATCCATTGTCTAGGTTGACATAGTCCTGGTCTCCTACTTAATCCACCTTCAGCAAAACGTATTTTTGTGACAATTCTGAAGCCGTTCCGTTCTTTAATCCCATTAGTCCAGCAACCCTTGTGTCCGTCTCGTCGTCCAATTGCCTCAGCCCAAGAACAATTGTAAAAATTGAACAAAGGAAAGCCCAGCTCAAGAGTTAATTCCACAATTACCTCCCAGTCTTTCCTTGGCTCACACTAATACAAACCATTAGTGTCCACTTTTTGCCAATTCTAAAAGCCACCCGTCGTTCTTTAATTTACCCACCAGTTTAAGTGCCTCTAGATCTGTTCACAGCTGGACGTCAGATTCAATTAAGAGATCGGGCGCTGCGTTCACAGCTTTATTCCTGATTCTCGCTAAAATAAGGAACTGGGATCTCAGACAGACAGACAGACAGACAGACAGACAGACAGGCAGGCAGGCAGGCAGGCAGACAGACAGACAGACAGACAGACAGACAGACAGACAGACAGACAGGCAGGCAGACAGACAGACAGAAGGACGGACGGACGGACGGGCGGGCGGGCGAGCGGGCGGGCGGGCGGACGGACGGACGGACGGACGAACCTTCATTTTCAAAGGGTCACAAATTGGGCACGCAAGTCCGTCTTAACTTCGGCCCTTTCAACCATTCATCTTTTGTACATCAATTATCTATTGTGCATGTTAAATGCACATAGTTAAAGCATTGTCAAATGAATGTTGTGAACATAAGCAATACATGTTACCATGTTATAGACAATCAGGTATAGAGACAGATACACACACACGCTCACAAACACACACACACACACACACACACACACACACACTCACACGCGCAAACACAGACACAGAAACACACATATATAGTTATATACAGAAACTCACATATCGTTTATACACATTCTCAGTTATACACTCACTGATTAACACAAAAATACACACTCCTTCGCACATACATATACCCACTCACACACACTAACAAACATTTAATGGTACATCCTTACTCGTACATACATTACTCCATCGCTCGTTCTTCAATCCCCCCCCCCCTTTCCTCTCCTCATATATCCTCATTCATATATAAAGCAAAGTACTCTCATGTACTCCTTCACACACCCACTAACACACACACACACACACACACACACAAAATAGACACATACACACATTCACACACGCAAATACACAAATACTAGCATATTCGTTTATTCACACAATCACAAACCCACACACACACTTCCTCGCACACACTTCATTACTCACTTTCTTGAACACACATACCCACTCACAATCACAAACACACTAAAACAATCACGCTTTCATACTCTCTCTCTCTCTCTCTCTCTCTCTCTCTCTCTCTCTCTCTCTCTATCTATCTATCTATCTATCTATCTATCATGCCAATTTATGTTCAATCATACAGGAAACCACACGTGCAAACTCACACTGGCAGACAGGCAGACAGACAGACAAGGGGGTAGACAAGCAGACAGGCTGACAGTCAGATTAGAGGGTATACAGATAGACATTTTCGCTAGCATTTTCGTAGACTTTCAGACAGACAGTCAGACAGACAAGCAGAAAGACAGACGGTCAAACAGAAAGAAAGACCAAAAGGTACACAGGCAGACAGTCAAGAGGACAGACAGATAGACATTTAGACCAGCATTTTCGTAGACTTTCAAACAGACAGACCGAAAGACACCAGTTAGGTAGACAGATAGGCAGCCATCCAGGTGTGCAGGAGTACAGATATACATTTTTCAACTGTACCCTATAGTTATAATGTACTGTGGTGTCTAAACTTTCCTGATGTCCTGTTAGATCGCGATGTCTTCTGCGTAATGTTGTTCTGCAATGTCCTGTTTTCTATTATATTATGTATTTTTATAATGTCTATAAGATCAGAAATGAAGGAATCAGGACTAAAGTGGGGGTTATAGAAGCTCTAGATTTTATTGGAAGGCAGCAGGTCAAACTGTTTGGCCATGCAAGTAGGTTACCAACTAACAGTATACCACAACAAGCAATGATGTACAGACCAAATGGAAGCAGAGGAAAAGGCTGACCACGTAAACAATGGACGGATGGAATATCAGAGTCAATGGAAATATCAATACGTGAAGCGGTCACTCTCCCGCTGTTTATACTTCACCTCGACATCGCAAGGCACAAGAGGAACCTGATGAGATGAGATGAGATAATGTCCTGGTGTCAGTCATATCCTGTTTCCGGTGTCTGTTTCCTGTGATATCCTGTAGTCTCCTCTATACTGTTGTATGTTTACAATGCCCAGTTGTCTACTATACAATGTTGTTCTATTTATATCTCCCTTTGTCTATTGTTTGGTATCGTTTAGAGTGTTTTGTAATTCCATTTATGTCATTCGTGTCCTGTTTTTCATTTCCTTAAAAGCGATTCAATACCTATGAAATGTTGTTAGCCGACTTCTTTAACGTTTACTGATTGTTCATTAACTGGTAACACATTAGGTCCCGGTGGACAGTTCACAAACGAGCCACATCTCAGATTACAGTGGACAGTTCACAATCTAGCCACACCTCCTATCACAGTGGACAGTTCAAAATCTAGCCACACCTCCTATCACAGTGGACAATTCACAAATGAGCCACCTCTCTGGTCCCAATTGAAACCTCTCTTGCGGTAAATGTCCTTTAGGATTGTTAACAGGACATTAGAAATTTCTCTTTGGCAGAACAACCGACGAGATATAGAACCAAGCCCTTCAACTCGTCATAGACGTACAGTGTCAATTATCAACAGAAATAGGTACTCAAGTTTTCTGTTCTCAATTAACCATGGCGGCAGTCAGCATGGCCGATAGGTAAGAGAGCTGGCTCTTAAACTTCCGGTGTGCTGATTGCTTGTTCAACCCCTACACGTGTGGAATGGTTCACCTCGCTTCAGAGGTCACAGATTGTAAGAATTGTATGTATTTTTTGCCCTGGCCATGCAGGAGTGCGGGGGAATGAACAGGTTAATAGGCTGGAAGGGAATGCATCTCTTGGGAGTCGATTACCTATGGATAAAGGAGAGGTGGCCCAGCGCCTTAGGGACCAGGTGGAGAAGATGGAGTAATAGATTGAGAACCCGTATGTGGAAAAGATGAGATTGCGGAGGGTGGCAGGGGTTTTGGTAGAATCTCAAAACTTAGAGGGAAGATCAGGAGACCTTTAAACCAGATAGCGGTGGGAACGATTAGTAGTGTGACTCTTCCCTGGCTGTTGAACGAGAGGACGGAGCGCATATGGGAATGTCCTGAGTGCAGTGTGTCAGTTCTTAGCTCAACTCAACTCAACTCAATCCCTACACTGGTCAGCTGAATTAAAATGTTGACTTATCGTCTTTGGCTTGGGGCGTACATTACATGTATACCTCAGAAGTCGGAGTGGGTACGGCTGATAGCGAGAGACACTGATAATATCGAAAGCTAATCCACACGCAAAAATCAGTCCAGTACACTAGAAGTAGTAGCACGTATACGAACTACGCTTGAGTCCAAAGTGAGCGAAGGCAAAATTGAAAATTAACAATTGCCCTTGAGAATAAAAGGAGACGATACTTTGATCAGAAAAGACCACAACTATGTACATATTGAGAACCCTTGTAACAGAAATCGTAGAAAACGTCTATCATAACATTGATATCCACAGACATGCTCATGACTAATGTTTTCTCACCCTGTTAGGTCACTAAGGCTGAGATGTGAACCCCCAAACACCAGCAGGAAATAACGAAAAGGTCAGTGGGAGAAAGAAATGTGCCCTTGTGTCTAAGACAGTACCGGATAGCTCCGGAAAAACGTAGACACGCCTGTCTTGAACGTGTCTTGAAATCACAAACTAGTAAAAATACAACTGTAGACATTAGATGATTAAATATGAACATTCCGCGCGCTGTTGGGCTAACTGTGCAGTCTCCGATCTACAAGTAAATGTTAAAGGTCCATTTGCACCTCATGGAAACGTCTTGGGTTAAAGGTTATTAAATGGTTTAAAAGGACAGCGGATTAACTTCATTGCACCGGGTTTTATCCCCAGGGTGGCCTGCTGAAAGTGTCGCAAAAAGCACGAACTCTAGCTCCAGCGACGACCCCCAGGCGTCTCCGAGAAAATTGCACTCGTGAACCGAGTGAATGTGGTAGGCCGGAATCAACCCCACAACCTTTGGTGCCCGAGGTATGTGGCGTAAGCAATTCGCCACAGAGATGTCCTTGCTTTAATGGTTTACAAGTCAGAGTAAGTAACAGATCCTGTTTGCACGCCTTTGTGGGTACTGGAAGGCCCCGATATACGTCGCTTCGGTTTACGTCGTTTCGCTATAACGTCGTTGTCACATAGGGGACTATCTTCACTTTACGTCGCTACGTTTCGGCATAACGTCGTTTTGAGGCTGGTGATCGGGCTGTTGATATCGGTAAAGTCCATGGTTTACCTCTAACCACAGTAAGGACAATTCATGCAGGTGCTGACAAAATCAAAGAGGGTGCTAAAAACGTAACCCCTTTTTGTGCCTCCAAGATCACTCGTACCAGAAGTACTCTTATGGAGAACATGGAAGCACTATTGGCTATCTGGATTGAAGATCAGAACCAACGGAATACGCCAGTGAGAAGGATGGTTATCCAAGAGAAAACAAAGTCGCTCTATGAAGATCTAGATAAGAAAACGGGTGAGAGCAGTACTAGTAGTGCTGATAATAAATTTGGAGCAAGTCGTGGTTGGTTTGAGATCTTTAAGAGTGCTGATACTGCAGCTGCAGAGTGTTTCCGCGCAGAGTTACAGGCCATGATAGAGGAGGGTGGTTACTGTACAGCAGACATTTAACAATTTTATTTGTTCAGGCAGAGAAGAGCCAGGAAAAGAGGCAGGAAGAGGTTACAGTTTCATCCTCAGATGAAGAGGCAGAACTTAATGCCTCTACGTCCCAATAACTCTACCATTCGCCCTCCAACCCACCTCTATTTAGCCAATAAATATCAATAACCATCAAAATAAACATTACATAATACACAGTATTTCAATTATTTCTATGGGAAATAGTGTTTCGCTATACGTCGTTTCACTTAAAGTCGCGTTTTCCAAGAACGTATCCCCGATGTTAACCGGGGCCTTCCAGTATAGGACGTATGATATTAGCACAGAATTGTGTGTGGACCAAACGGCACTCGAGGGATAGTGTGCTCAATATCACAGCCGCCTGTCTTGCCCTGGATATTTCCTGGCAAATATTTTAGATCGGGTAGACTTAGAAGCTCAAGACTGTTAAACATTCCGCTTCTGTGTGAATTCGAACTCCTGACCCCTACGTCGGCAGACAATCATGTTGCTGTCTCATTATGCTTGGTATCTGCCATCTCCCTAAACATGGTATCTGGTGTCTCCCTAAGTATGGTATCCGATGTCTCCCTAAGCATGGTATCTGCCTTCTCCTTAAGCAAGTGTCTGCCTTTACACACACACACACACACACAGAGAGAGAGAGAGAGAGAGAGAGAGAGAGAGAGAGAGAGAGAGAGAGAGAGAGAGAGAGAGAGAGATGGAGAAAGATAGAGACAATAACTAATGAGTCACGTGTATGTTTCAGATGGCATCTGCAATCAACAAGGAAGGTAACTCCCAATCAACTGACATCACTATACTGTTTGACAGTATCTATGGCAACATGACCTTAGTCAACACGGCAAGACATCTCCAAGTTACCCATGGACTCTGGGACATAGCAGTCACTACCATGGCAACGATGGCCCTCAGCACTACCAATCGCACGGTGCCTTACTACGGCAAATTTGACCCAGCACTGCAAAAATACGCCCTCTTCCACATCGCCTACTTCCTCAACAGCTACTATCTTTGGATCGTCTTCGCTTTCGGTTTCCCAGGAAACATCGTCAGCTTCGTGACGATACTCCGAATGAAGCCGTTTACTTCCCCGACCCGCTACGTGGCAACACTGGCCTTTGTGGACAACGTCTGTCTGGTGTGCAAGCTTCTGTTCTTCTCTTTGACGAAGTTTGATGTGAACATCGGCCACAAGGGCTGTGCTGTGTTGTCGTTTCTGGGCTCGTTCACCTCCCAGTTCGCGAACTGGTTGCTGGTTGCCATGACTGTAGAGAGATGTTTGGCTATTTGTCTGCCTCTAAAGGTGGGCTCTATTTGTACCAGGTAGGAATCAGCGACCATTTGTTAACTGTGTGTAATATGTCATCTGTAATTGTGTGTAATCTGTTGTGTATAATAGTGTAAACTGTGTGTAATCTATTGTGTGTATTATTGTTAATTGTGTGTAATCTGCTGGTTTTTGTGTGTGTGTGTGCACACTAGACCTGTTTTCCTCCGTTATTTGCTAAGGCTAGGGAGAAAAACTTGTTGCGCAAGAGATCCTTGGGACGGGTGATATCATCAGATGCCAAAATGTGCTGGAAAACTTCCCAACCCAGTGCTGGACCGGAACCTGGCACCCAGTGAGTCTGAGGCGTACACTGTAACCTCTCGGCCACGCCTACCCCCATATCAAAGATGTGATGCTGGGGCTAGAGGACAAGCAGATCGTCGGCACGAGGAGAGGGAGACATGGATGCAAAGCGATCAGGACCAGCTGAGATGCCGGCCTTAGACACTGGTTGGACGAGCAAAGGGGAGTTATACAGGGCTGTATACTCTCCCCTTACCTGTTCAATATCTATGCAGACAATGTGATGGGAAACGTTTAACATGATGAAGACAGCGATAATTTTGATCCATTCATACTTGATGGAAATCCAATTTTAGAACATAGATATGCAGATAACCGGTCCTCCTCTCAAAGAGGGCGAGGAAATTACAAGAGTTGATCCTGTCTGTCAAGAAGCCGCGAAAATCAATAATTATTTATTTTTCAATAATGATTTTATTTTATTATTTTCCAATGTTCTGTTCAATGAACTACACTTTGAAAATAGATACTGGTACATGCAGACACACATTCCGGTCCGTTTTCCTGAACACCTTTCACTCACACTGGTATTCCTCCTTGCAACAACCGAATTTAAGAATGTGCAGTGACAGCACAACAATAAAATACGTGTCCGTAAAACTGTGACATGGCAACATTAAACACCCTTGCTGAGGAACTGTAAATTCACACACTGATTAGAAAGTAGCTGACCAGGACATTGTTAAACTTTCTCTCGCCACATTCCAAACACAGGTTACTCGCCACAGAAATCTTGGAATAATCGATCTGCTAACACACGTGGGCCATTCCATAGAGAAACGTACAAAACTGAATATATGTAAAAAGCCCTAAAACAAGCCATTGTCGAATACCACCTTTCTTGTTGTGAAATAGGATTTCCACTGAGTCCCTGCCTTAACTAGCAGAGAAACCGACAGTATCAATGCAGTGATGAAGTAAAATAGAAATCCCTACAACCCAGGCAACTCCATAATTCTTACTGTGGCCCAAGAGAGAGCAGGCACTGATGTGCGACAATATTCCAGCATGAATGCATTCTTCCGCAGTGACTGTTCACTCTGCGCTAGGCCGTAAGATTTTCTAATTTTTCTTGTTCTCACAACTATAGTAGCGATTGAGTCCCGTCAGTACTGAGCCATTTTCTGAACTTACAAAGACAAAAATAACGTCTACAGACAAATTTCATTCGATTCTACCATTACCCCTACCCCGTTCAACCACAAGGAGAAGTTATAATAGTGTCCATCCCTGGCTCAGATTAGTAATCCTGTGACTGAGTCAGCCGTAAAATTATCTGCCCACGGTTTTACCTTCACAGGCTTATTAATTTGAAGGTGATTGGTGACAAATAGGGTATAATGGCACTGTGCGGATACAACCACATACCAACTAAACATAACTATCCACAGTGCAGACATTGGTAGTGTACAACCATAGCGACTTTTCATAACATGTCACATGTCCAATGATCATAGCAATGTAACTGTAAACAGTATTAAAAACTTATCGCACAACACCAGCAAGCAAATTAAAGTATTTGTGAACATGTTTCATTCTTGTGGCCACATACAGATGTGTGTATTGGACCGTATCGCGGTCACTATAGACGAAAACTGAGCTTTCGGATTTAAAAGTTGGAGAAAAATACTGAGAATCTCATGGACGAAGAAGGATGAAAACTAGTGGCATTCTACAAGATCTTAGAAAACTGGCTCACAAAATGCGGGGTCTCTCTGACAGTGAAATAAGTTGGTCATATTAAACATCTCGGTGGTTTGGGCAGGCAAATGATGGAAGGTACGGTTCTTGAAAGAAGACTCATGGGCGACCAGTACATAGAAGGACTCAGCTCATTGCATGAGGATGCATGAGACGGGAGAAATGACCAGATATCGAGACACTTTTCAGCTGGCCGATATGAGAGCGACGTTCTGCAAAGGATTTGCTGGGTAATGTTGAGGTTTCTACGCTCATTGTGTTAACGGTGTAAATTCACTATGTCTTGCAAGATGAATAATAATTGACCTTATAAAGTGTGATAGGATGATTAATGGTTTTAAACGACTTCTTGTATCTGCCATGGGATTGTATACAATAGAATTCCCTATGCAATCCCCTTTAATTTGGTATATAATACAACATGCCTGCTGCCATATGACAACTTTTAAGCCATAACAGCGACACAACCCTACTTCCCATTTTCCGCCACCCATTTTTGTGGCCCAAATCCACTTTGTGTTTGCCACTGATTCTGTTAACCAACAGTCAATAACCTGGTGTCTTGTGAGCATAAAGTTGGGGCTTTAGGAATACAGATCTTCAGAAGGCAGGCGAGTTTACTGGATGGGTGATTCGGGCAAATAAGGACGTTCTATTTCAGCTTATGTACAAGCCATATCCTGGTGTGTGGAAATGCCACCTTAAGACTACATGTCATGGCAGGGCAGACCAGGCCCTAAACCTTGCTCGGTAACTGGTCTAAGATCGAAGTTCCCACAGGCGAACAGCTAGAACATTGCTATGTTGACCCGGTAGCTTCTGCAGCTGGTCTTGTTCCAGGTGTATTGGTATTACATTTCCTCTGGAGTAAACAAGGCAGGCCGAGAGAGAGAGAGAGAGAGAGAGAGAGAGAGAGAGAGAGAGAGAGAGAGAGAGAGAGAGAGAGAGAGAGAGAGAGAGAGCGATCTTGCTGCATGGGCAACACACGGTCTCTTCTATTCAGCCCATGGGGTTTGCTATATAGGAGTTTTCATTAAGCACAATGCAACAAACTATTGTCTGTTAGGACGGCAAGGTGCCAGTAATCTGAGGTTAATATAATGTTGGTGCCGATGGAGGGAATCAACGCGATAAAAGTCAGAGTAGTTTGATCACATACTGGACATTATAATGGAGGGATAAGCTGGAGACAACAGAACCTGATGACGTCAAGCATATTCAATGACAGACAACATCCAGATGTGGTTAGGATACGGTCCATCAGAGTGTACAATGTGGGCAAGCAAGAAACTTCTGGAGATCCAGTACTGTCGACCTTTATTGCGAAGATGGCACTTCCTGTTAATGAGATAAAAGCATAAACAAGCTCGTTGACATCGTACAAAGGCTGGCTGTGGAATTTCTGATTGCCCGGAGATTGTTTGACTGAACAGGACACCAGATACCACTAGACCAGGGATTGTGCTGTCCCACTTCACTTTCTTCAAATACTCATCTAACTGATCGTTACTTCCGGTAAGATGGCGACGACGTGGCGGTTTTTTTTTTATTTAGATGACGCAATATTTGTGTATTTCTGGGGAGGGGCTGTTATTTCGTTTCCGTTTTCTGAAATTGTTCACAAGAAACCACGGAAGGTTGGTGGTGGAGGAAATTTTGAGAGCAGCCGACAAATAGTTGTTGTCTATGAGAATAAATAAATTGGAGTGCTTGGTGACAGCTGGCAAGATCGAGAAGAAGAGAACAAGGGGAAGACAGAGAAGTAAATACCTGGATGGCTTGACGCCGTGGCATGATCGAGACAAGAACACTGAACTGATCCACATCTCTGGTGATCGAGTGAGATGACGAATCATGACCGCCCACGCTGACCGGCATGGCACATGATGGATGGATGGATCGTTACATTTCGAGGAGGGTGGCGTAGCTTAGAGGTTACAGTGTCCACCCCAGGCTGAGAAGGTCCCGGGTTCGATCCCCGCATGAGGCTGGGAATGTTTCCGAGAACGTCTCTCCAACGTAAGCCCAAGTCGGACTCAGCGACCGCTGACTGTGTATGACGCAATCCCCCGAAAAAGGGTTGAACAAGATGAGGAAGCTACATTTGTTGGGTTGTCCGCAGAACTCTGCTGATATAGTAGTAATCCAATCTACGCTGGGAAACGAACCCAGATCTATCATTTAGTAAAGCAGTGCACACACTGAAATGATATTCATCATCATCCAGGGTTCTTCCGTTGCAGAACTTATTCCCCATAACATTCTTTTTCAAAACTGGAGAACGTGGTGATAACTGGTAAGATTGAAGGGAAGAGAATAAGGAGAAGGCAGAGAAGTAAATATCTAGATGGCTTGTCCACGCGGCATGGTCGAGACAAGAACACTGACCTCACCCACGACTCTGGTGATCGAGTGAGATGGCGAAACATGACCGCCCACGCTTATCGGCATGGCACATGATGATGATGATGGTGGTTGATGATGATGATGATGATGATGATGATGATGATGATGATGATGATGATGATAATGATGATGATGATGAGCCAGATGTCCTTCTCTGTTGCTGTTATACATAAATATGATATCACAATTTGAATCCGTCTTCATTGTGGTGTTCCTCTTCTTCGCTTCCCCAGCACGTCTCTTTCCATAGTTTACTTGTTCCTAGACAATGGTATGTTTGTACATAACATATACAGACAGCATATGTAAAGAAACTAGCCAAACAGAGACCGCAATAACACCACGTGACGAACATAACACAGAAGAAGACACAACGGCAAATTACACCATTACAGAACTTCCATTTGAGGATGATTAAGCACTAATAGCAAAATCAGAAGCAGAATTATAAGCCCGCTTAAACGTCATAAACAGTCTACACGAAATGTGTAAAGAACATAACATGAAAATTAGCATCATTAAAACAGAGATAATGGCTATAACCAAAGAAGAATGAACAACAAAGATTCATCTAAACGAACACCTCCTAAAACAAGTAAAGAGCTTCAAGAACTTAGGAAGTATAATATCATCAAATGGCACATCTAAAGACGAGATCGAAAATAGATGCAATAAGGCAAACCAACTCATTGGACAAATGGCACCAATACTAAAGAACACACATGTATCAATAGATACTAAAAAAGCACTCTACAACACAATCTTCCTACAAACTCTATGCTACCGATGCCAAACCTGGACAATGACAGACAAAAATAGAAAAGAAAAATTACAACAACAGAAGAATACTCAATATATCAAGAAGAGAGAAAATCAGAAATGAAGAAATCAGGACTAAATTGGGGGGTAATAGCAGATTTCATCAGAATACAGCAAGTTAAATGGTTAGGCCATATGGCTACATTACCAGCCAACAATATTCCATTACAAGCAATGATGAACAGACCAAAATGAAGTTGAAGAAGAGGCCAGCCACGATAAAAATGTGCAGAAGAAATAACAGAGTCCATGGGAATCTCGATACATGAAGCCCATAAGCGGGCACTCTCCGGCTGTTTATGCTTCACCTCGACAAGGCAGGGTACATGAGGAACACATGAGATGATGATAGTTGAGAATCATGTTGTACATGGCCAAAGTACTTCATTTCCTCCAGTGCCGTTTGGTCTATAACAACCTAACCCTAGCCCACAGTGCCCAGTAGACCTTATGCATAAAATTTGGTGGAACTGCGGTAAAGCTGTGAAAGTTTAAACAATATATAATGACACAAAGTAGTGCAGCTTTACATAACAGAGTTACGACACATACAGAACGTTGCGGCGGTTAGCCTTCATCAGCAAACAAACACATTCACAAACACAACATACAGTCAAGGAGAACTCCTGTGACTACATTAGAAGGTGATGACAGGGCGAGAGGAACAAATGCATGGAAAAATGGAAGCAATGAAGAGAAAATGAGAATTGACAAAATGTTAATTGAAAAGAATGTTAGTCGAAGAAAATGTTTAATAGAAAAACTGTTTATAGAGAAAAAAACTGTATACTCACCTCACGTACGGACCTGTGAGTGTCTACGGAAAACTTGGGTGTATTAGTATAAATAACGGTGCTGGATGTTACGGTACAGTGAGCACATAGAAAGAAGGAGGCGGGGTAGGAGGCGTGTAAAATTGACCACGACCCCATTGTGTTGTTGGTCTGGGTGGACTGGTGTGCAGGAACACGTGTACTTACATAGACACACTTCAACAGACAAAATGCTAGTGTGTGTGGACATGCAAGAAGAGAGAGAGGGAGAGAGAGAGAGAGAGAGAGAGAGAGAGAGAGAGAGAGAGGAGAGCGAGAGAGAGAGACAGACAGAGAGAGACCGAGAGAGACAGAGAGAGGAAAAGTGCCTGCGACCTACCACATGGGGTATATAATAACCTACGAAATAGTCAGTATGGTTGCTAGTCATACAACGCGCTTCAGGAGCCCCTCGCCCAGTCCTAGAGTTGTTGGGGTTGTGTAAGTTCCAACCACTGGCAATGCACGTGAAGAAGGTATGCACAGAGACGCCAGATGTAAGAGGAGAGAGAGAGGGAGAGAGAGAGTGAGAGAGAGAGAGCGCGAAAGGGGGGAGAGAGGGGGAGAGAGAGGGAGAAAGGGAGAGAGAGGGGGAGAGGAAGAGAGAGAGGGAGAGAGAGGGAGAGAGAGAGGGAGAGAGAGGGAGAGAGAGAGGGATGGAGAGAGGGGGGAAGGAGAGAGAGAGTGAGGGAGGGTGAGAGCGAGAGAGGGGGAGGGCAAGAGAGAGAGATCAAGGGAGGGAGAGAGAGCGCGAGAGGGAGTGAGAGAGAGAGAGCGAGAGAGAGGGAGTGAGAGAGGAGGAGAGAGAGCGAGAGAGGGGAGAGCGAGAGAGAGAGGGAGAGAGCGAGAGGGTGAAAGAGAGAGAGGGAGAGAGAGAGAGAGAGAGAGAGAGAGAGAGAGAGAGAGAGAAAGGGAGAGAGAGAGAGGAAAAGTGCCTGTGATATACCACATGAGGCGTGTGGGGCGCGTCGGTCCACGTGCACGACGCTTCCCTCGCACTGTATCCTATGAAATAGTCAGTATGGTTGATTATTGCACAGTACACTCCAGGAGCCTCTCGCCCAGTGTTTGAGTTGCTGGGGCTGTGTGAGATATAACCACTGGTAATACAAGTGAAGTGGGTGCGCACAGAGAAGCAAGATGCAAGGAGAGAGAGAGAGAGAAAGAGAGAGAGAGAGAGAGAAGAGAGAGAGAGAGAGAGAGAGAGAGGAGAAGTGCCTGTGATATACCACATGAGGCATGTGGGGCGTGTCAGTCTACACGTACGACGTGTTCCCTCGTACTGTCCCCTATGACACACTTCAACAGACAAAATGCTAGTGCATGTGGACATGCAAGAAGAGAGAGAGGGAGAGAGAGAGAGAGAGAGAGAGAGAGAGAGAGGAGAGCGAGAGAGGGACAGACAGAGAGAGACAGAGAGAGGAAAAGTGCCTGCGACCTACCACATGGGGTATATAGTAACCTACGAAATAGTCAGTATGGTTGCTAGTCATACAACGCGCTTCAGGAGCCCCTCGCCCAGTCCTAGAGTTGTTGGGGTTGTGTAAGTTCCAACCACTGGCAATGCACGTGAAGAAGGTATGCACAGAGAAGCCAGATGTAAGAGGAGAGAGAGAGAGTGAGAGAGAGAGAGAGCGCGAAAGGGGGGAGAGGGGGAGAGAGAGGGAGAAGAGAGAGGGGGAGAGGGAGGGAGAGAGAGAGAGAGAGAGAGGGAGAGAGATAGAGAGAAAGGGAGAGAGGGGGAGAGGAAGAGAGAGGAGAGAGAGGGAGAGAGAGGGAGGGAGAGAGGGGGGAGAGGAGGGAGAGAGTGAGGGAGAGAGAGAGTGAGGGAGGGTGAGAGCAAGAGAGGGGGAGGGCAGAGAGAGAGAGATCAAGGAGGGAGAGGAGTGAAGAGGAGGAGAGAGGAGAGAGAGCGAGAGAGAGGGAGTGAGAGAGGAGGAGAGAGAGCGAGAGAGGGGAGAGCGAGAGAGAGGGAGAGAGCGAGAGGGTGAAAGAGAGAGAGGGAGAGAGAGAGAGAGAGAAAGGGAGAGAGAGAGAGGAAAAGTGCCTGTGAAAATCCACATGAGGCGTGTGGGGCGCATCGGTCTACGTGTACGACGTTTTCCCTCGTACTGTATCCTATGAAATAGTCAGTATGGTTGATTATTGCACAGTACACTTCAGGAGCCTCTCGCCCAGTGTTTGAGTTGTTAGGGCTGTGTGAGATATAACCACTGGTAATACAAGTGAAGTGGTTGGGCACAGAGAAGCAAGATGTAAGGAGAGAGAGAGAGAGAGAGAGAGAGAGAGAAGAGAAGAGAGAGAGAGAGAGGAGGAAGTGCCTGTGATATACCACATGAGGCATGTGAGGGCGTGTCAGTCTACACGTACGACGTTTCCCTCGTACTGTCCCCTATGAAATAGTCAGTGTGGTTGATTGTTACAAAGCACACTTCAGGAGCCACTCGTCCAGTGTACGAGTTGATGGGGCTGTGTGAGATTCCAACCACTGGTAATACAAGTGAAGTAGGTAGGCACAGAGAAGCAAGATGTAAAGAGAGAGAGAGAGAGAGAGAGAGAGAGAGAGAGAGAGAGAGAGAGAGAGAGGAAAACTGCATGCGATATACCGCAATCAGGAATGCGGAGTGGGTAGGTCTACAAATGCGAGGCTTCACTCCTACTGTACTCTATGGAATAGAGGCAGTAAGGTTAATTGCTATACCACGAATTTGAGGATCAAATCTTCCAGTGGTTGTGTTAAAATCAGACCACCGGCAGTATAGTTGGAATATGTGGGTGCAGAGAAGCCTGATGGAGAGAGAGAGAGAGAGAGAGAGAGAGAGAGAGAGAGAGAGAGAGAGAGAGGAAAAGTGCCTACGACACGCCCCTGATGTATGCGGGGTCGGTCGGTCTACAAATACGAGGCTTCACTCATACTGTTCCCTATGAATTCGGGGCAGTAAGGTTGATTGTTATACAACGTATTTGAGGATCAAATCATCCAGTGGTAGTTTTAAAATCTGATCCCTGGCAATATAGTTGTGAATATGTAGGCACAGAGAAGAAAGATGGAAGAGAGAGAGAGAGAGAGAGAGAGAGAGAGAGAGAGAGAGAGGAAAAGTCCCTACGACACGCCCCTGATGTATGCGGGGTCGGTCGGTCTACAAATACGGAGGCTTCACTCATACTGTTCCCTATGAATTCGGGGCAGTAAGGTTGATTGTTATACAACGTATTTGAGGGTCAAATCACTCAGTGGTTGTGTTAAAATCAGACCACCGGCAATATAGTTGGGACATGTATGCACAGAGAAGCAAGATGGAAAGAGGAGAGAGAGAGAGAGAGATAGAGAGAGAAGGAGAGAGAGAGAGAGAGAGAGAGAGAGAAATTGGAGAAGTGCCTACGACACGCCCCTGATGTATGCGGGGTCCGGTCAGTCTACAAATACGAGGCTTCCCTCATACTGTCCCCTATGGAATAGAGGCAGTAAGTGTTGATTGTTATACAACGTATTTGAGGGTCAAATCACTCAGTGGTTGTGTTAAAATCAGACCACCTTGCAATGATAGTTTGGGGCCATGTAGGCACAAAGAAGCAAGATGGAAGAGAGAGAGAGAGAGAGAGAGAGAGAGAGAGAGAGAGAGAGAGAGAGAGAGAGAGAGAGAGAAATTGGAGAAGTGCCTACGACACGCCCCTGATGTATGCGGGGTCGAGTCAGTCTACAAATACGAGGCTTCCCTCATACTGTCCCTATGGAATAGAGGCAGTAAGGTTTGATTGTTATACAACGTATTGGAGGATGACATCACCCAGTGGTTGTGTTGAAATCAGACCACCGGCAATGTGGTTGGAATATGTAGGCACAGAGAAGTGAGATGGAAGAGAGAGAGAGAGGAAAAGAGATAGAGGTTGGAGAAGTGCCTACGGCACGCCACCGGATGTGTATGGGGTCGATCGGTCTACATATACGAGGCTTCACTCCATACTGTACCCTATGAAATAGAGCCAGCAAGGTTGATTTTTATACAACTTATATGAGGATCAAGACCCCCCCCCCCCCAAGTGGTTGTGTTATTGAGGCTGTGTAACATCAGACCACCAGCAATATAGTTGGAATAGGTAGACACCGAGAAGCAAGATGGAAGAGAGAGAGAGAGAGAGAGAGAGAGATGAGAGAGAGAGAGAGAGAGAGAGAGAGAGAGAGAGTTTGGAAAGGAGCCTACGACAAGCCACACATGGCATAGGTAGGCACAGAAAAGTGCTATTGTTGAGAGAGAATGAGCGAGAGAGAGAGAGAGATTGAGAGAGATCGAGAGAGAGAGATCGGAAGAGAGCCTACGACACGCCACACATGACTATATGTAGGCACAGAGAAGCACGATTGTTTAGAGAGAATGAGAGAGAGAGAGAGAGAGATTGAGAGAGACAGAGATTGCAAAAGAGCTTACGACACGACCCACATGGCATAGGTAGGCGCAGAGAAGCACGATCGTTGAGATTGAATGAGAGAGATTGCGAGAGAGAAAGAGAGAGAGAGGGGGCAGAGAGAGATTGGAAAAGAGCCTATGGCACGCCACACATGGCATAGGTAGGCACAGAGAAGCACGATTGTTGAGAGAGAACGAGAGAGGGAGAGAGAGAGATTGAGACCGAGAAAGAGAGAAAGAGAGAGTGAAGATTGGAACAGGGCCTACGACCCGTCACGCATGGCATAGGTAGGTACAGAGAAGCACGATTGTTAAGGGAGAATGAGAGAGAGAGATTGAGAGAGAGAGAGAGAGAGAGATTGAGAGAGATTGAGAGAGATTAGAAAAAAGTCTACGACACTCCACCCATGGCCTAGGTAGGCACAGAGAAGCACGATTGTTGAGGGAGAATGAGAGAGAGATTGAGAGAGAGACAGAGAGAGATAGGAAAAGAGCCTACGACACGCCACACTTGGCATAGGGGCGACACGCCGCACATGGCATAGGTAGGCGCAGGGAAGCACAACCGTTGAGATTGAATGAGAGAGAGAGATTGAGAGAGAGAACGAGAGAGAGAGAGAGGGGGGAGAGAGAGATTAGAAGAGGGCCTACGACACGCCACACATGGTATAGGTAGGCACGTTTTGATAGGTTCCTTCATTTTTTTTTTAATTGAAATTGTGCATATCCTTTGCAAATTTTCAATTTTCCAGGCAATTTTACGTTTAGTAGTTTAGTAGTTTCTCAACGAGAAGTCAAAGTTCAAGTTTATCTGACCGTTGTAAGAGATTAACACCCTTCACCCTCATCAGCGCACCGGAACTTTCAGAACTAGAGCGCACTGTTCATGTCGACCACGTCAAGTGCTCTGTTAATAATAAATCTTCTAACAGAGTTCCTGTTCAAACCACCTAAATGTTCTCTTTTACGCCTAATGAATTTGTAATACTCTTGTGTAAGTTAGATGCATATCCTTTACAAGCACGTAGCAGTCAACCCCAGCATTGAATGTTTGTAATTTCTTGGAAAGTTTACGTTCAGGAGTTTGCTGTTGTTTTCTAAACAACCATCACTCATATCATTGTATGAAAACTAACACATGATGGCCTGCTATCAAATCACCCTCAGCTGGGTTTCGAACGCGGTATGCAGGATTACGAATTGCATTCGCAAACTCTTCGCAACGAGGCCGGCTTAGGACTTCTGTACATCCCCAAGTATCTGTCGACTGCTCTTCAGCTTCATCCATCACCTACTGGATACTGTAGTTTTACGTTATCCTTGTCGGGGGGATAAGCGAGTACCTCATCTTGTCCAAGGAAGTCTCGTAGGCCAGCAGGACAAGGAGCGACCTTACTTCTTCTTTGAAGTAAGATCACACAATTTCTATTGAAATAACACACAATTTCTATTGAAAGAACACAAAGTTAAATATAGTATGTTTTTGTTTCGCATATCCTTTACAGGACATTGCAGTCAACAAAAGCATGTTTCAGCTGCTGTTGATGTCTTGGCAAGTTTTTACTTCAGTAGTTTGCCATTGATTTCTGAACGACCGGTTCAAATACCCCAGTAAGTAACCAGCGCGACGCGATCCGCTGCCGAATCTCACGCAGCTGTGTTCTATACTTGGGTATACGGGATTACGAACAACGTCATTAACCAGGAAGCCCAGCATAGTGAACCCATGCCTAGTCCATACACACTACTTCTAGTAGTGCTGGACTGAATTTTGCGTGTGGATTAGCTTTCTCTATTAACAGTGTCCCTCGCCATCAGGCGAACCCACCCCGACTTCAGAGGTGCTTGTAATTTACATCCCCAAGTCAAGGACGACATGTCAACATTATTGTCCATCTGTCCGGTGTAGGGTTTGAACCCCTTACCTCGGCATCAGCACACCGGATGTTTAAGAACACGTGTTCTTATCCATTCGGCCATGCTAACCTATCAAAGTTATATATTTTCGGTATATTTGCAATTTATAGACCGTTGATGTGACCATTTATAAATATTAGAGGTCTCTGTGCCAGCTGGTTGAGCTGGCCACCTCGCAATCCGAAGGTTTTGGGTTCGATTGCTTACTCCTACATTCGGTTCACGAGTGCAGTTTTATCGGATACTCCTGGGGTCGTCGCTGGAGCTACGCAGTTCGTGCTTTGTGCGACTCTTTGGGCAGATTGAGCCATATGGAATACAACCAATGCAAAGAAGTTGATCCCCTCGTCTTTAAAACCTCCTCTTATTGATACATATTGTGACAGAAATATGAAATTTAGTGTCTGCTTATTTGTATTTATGTTTCCAATCACCCTAACATCCACCCCTCCCAGAGGAGCGTTATTTCTGTTGAAGAAGCTTTAAAATGTCATTTTCTATCATTATTTAGGCCCTGTTTTGAATGACGTATAGACATCAAGTTGACGGCCAATCTGTGGGATCAGTTAGACGTGTGTCCCCGAATAACACCAGACTTTCACTTTTGCTGAAGTCTGCTTGCAGGTTTTTCAATGTCTGATCAGACAAAGTATTTGTGTGTCTGTCGACGTCTCTCGAAGCTCTGCGGAAAACTGACATCATTCAACGAAGAGGGCTGTCCCCCAAATAAATTGGACGCTTTATCTGTATAGCCTTCGTTGTGTTTGGGGATCTTAGTTGCCAATCAGGGCATATTTGTGTGAGTGGCGTAGACACAGAGAGCTGATGCAAATGTCTGACCTGCATTGTGAGTTGAGGATTCCATGTTGCTGTTTGTAATTTCATGCCAGCACAAAAATAGACTGGGAAAGGGGTAGGGGGTTGTAACAAAGGGACGTAATGACCAGGATAAGTTGGTGATGGAAGCATGGATGAAGGAAGTATATGATGTGGAATGATGAGTTAAATAATTATGATGTTTTTGTTGTTTGCCACGACAGCGGTGATTATAATATAAATGATACTGGTGGCAATGATAACCGTATACCAGCGACACGCTAGGAAATTAAACCACTTCCACACAGTGTGCCTTAGGAAGCTATTGAAGATTAAATGGCAATACAAGATCCTAGACACTGAAGTCCTAGAAAGAGCGTCCATGTCCAGTATCCACACTCTACTAATGAAGAATCAGATTCGCTGGGCTAGTCACTTGACTCGCATGTCAGATCACAGGCTCCCTAAACGAATTTTATTACGGCGAGCTGCGTTATGGTAAACACTCCAAAGGTAGCCAGAGGAAACGCTTTAAAGACACTCTGAAGATCTCATTAAAAGCTTTTCGAATTCATATTGACACTTGGGAGACTGCTGCCAAAGACCGAAATTCGTGCCGTAGATTATTAATTCAAAATAAATGTCTTAAAAATCGAGAGGATCGACTTCATTGCCCCTGGTTTTATCCCACATGGCTCGGTCTTTTTCGGCAGCATGGCCTGCCGACAGCATCGCACAAAGCACGAACTCCGTATCTCCGGCGACGACCCCCAGGAGTCTCCGAGAAAAATCCACTCATGAACCGAAAGACGTAGCCGGGAAACGAACCCCACAACATTCGAGAGCACGAGGCATACGGCTTGACCACTTCGCCACGGAGACTCCCAAACTATACATTTCTTATTATTATTTTTATTTTTTTATATATTTATTATATTATTGACGGTCTCCCTGGTCGAGGAGTTAGCAGCTTTCTGCGTAACTCCGAATACTCTCGTGGTTGACGTGAGCGCACGAGAATTAGGAAGCGGTTCGAGTCGCGCCAGTTACTTATGAGAATATGGAGCCGGTCGCTCAGAAAGCAATGGCAAACTACTGAGAGTAATCTGCCAAGATATCAACAATCAGCTGAAAGATGATGATGTTGACAGCGATGTCCTTTAAAGGATATGCAAAACATTATATGTAATTATATTATTATTATTATTATTATTATTATTATTATTATTATTATTAGTCATACATTATTACGCAAGAGTGCAGTCACTTGAAAGCAATGGCAAACTACTGAGAGTAATCTTGCCAAGATATCAACAATCAGCTGAAAGATGATGATGTTGACAGCGATGTCCTTTAAAGGATATGCAAAACATTATATATAATTATATTATTATTATTATTATTATTATTATTATTATTATTATTATTATTATTATTATTATTAGTCATACATTATTACGCAAGAGTGCAGTCACTTGTGAAGCAACCAGAACTGCTAGAGTTGTGAAGAAAAGGCTGGACAGAAAAACCACTGCAGGAGATCCTCCTCCTGGAACGTCAAGCATTCTTTGCCTACATTGTCGAAGAACATTTGGAGCCAAAATAGGTCTTACCAGTCATCTTATACTTTCAACCACTTAGCCACAGCTCTCCACTGGATGAAATGAATGGTCATCATCATTCTTGATGGACAAACATGGTATAGGAACATGACAGAGATTGTGATAGTGCCAAAGATGTTGATGATAACAATGATTGTAGGAATAATGATGACAGCGATAATGACAGTCGCAGCATTGACTAAGTCGGTATTAGTCATGATGATGAGGTAGAGGGGGGAGCGGAAGGGGGGACTGAGGAAGATGATGAGCAAGTTGATGAGCATGATAAAGAGGAGAAGTAGGAGGGGGAAGGTAATATTGATGATTATGAGATGATAATGATGGTGTTGTGCTAATATTATGTTGATAATTTAACTATAACCTTTATAATGATTCTGTTGATATTGTGATTATAATTTTCTTGATGAATCTGGCAGTATTGTAACTATAGCACTCTTGATGATTATGTTGATATTGTAACTATAGCACTCTTGATGATTATGTTGATATTGTAACTATACATTTGTTAATGATTATGTTGATATTGTAACTATACATTTGTTAATGATTATGTTGATATTGTACTATACATTTGTTACTGATTATGGTTGATATGTAACTATACATTTGTTAATGATTATGTTGATATTGTAACTATACATTTGTTAATGATTATGTGATATTGTTAACTATACATTTGTTATGATATGTTGATATTGTAACTATACATTTGTTAATGATTATGTTGATATTGTAACTATACATTTGTTAATGATTATGTTGATATTGTAACTATACATTTGTTAATGATTATGTTGATATTGTAACTATACATGTGTTAATGATTATGTTGATATTGTAACTACACATTTGTTAATTATTATGTTGATATTGTCATTATAACTTTCTTGATGAATCTGGCAGTATTGTAAATATAGCGCTCTTGATGATTATGTTGATATTGTAACTATACATTTGTTAATGATTATGTTGATATTGTTACTATATATTTGTTAATGATTATGTTGATATTGTAACTATACATTTGTTAATGATTATGTTGATATTGTAACTATACATTTGTTAATGATTATGTTGATATTGTAACTACACATTTGTTAATTATTATGTTGATATTGTAACTACACATTTGTTAATGATTATGTTGATATTGTCATTATAACTTTCTTGATGAATCTGGCAGTATTGTAAATATAGCGCTCTTGATGATTATGTTGATATTGTAACTATACATTTGTTAATGATTATGTTGATATTGTAACTACACATTTGTTAATTATTATGTTGATATTGTAACTACACATTTGTTAATGATTATGTTGATATTGTAACTACACATTTTTTAATGTTTATGTTGAGACTATGCCCACGACATTCATGCTCTTGAGGTTGTAATCTCTCCCTCTGATTGTATTGATATTGTCACGCTGTGACCTCCCTTACTGCCAGCCAGGTATACAGGGCTACACCCATATTTGTATAGACAAATCGGTACTCCATGTGGTCAGTGTCCCGCCGGCCGCCTTAACTTTCCTAGATATTTCCCGGTACTCATTTTAGGTTGGGTCGACCTGGCACTGCAGGTTAATTTTTACAATTTCAAATTCGCTAGAATGGTGATCGAACTGCTGACCGCCGCGCAGTTAGCCAAGGTCGCGGTTGCTGACACTGGTTATCTTAGCCATATATGGGTATTTGTCTTTGCTGTGTCTCCCGTGTCAGCTGTAATTCGATTAGATTATGACAATGATGGTGATGATGTGGGCGGTTATCATCATCAGTATATTCTTCTTCTTCTTCTTCTCCTTCTTCTTCTTCTGCTTCTTCTTCTTCTTCTTCTTCTTCTTCTTCTTCTTCTTCCTTTCTTCTTCTTCTTTCTTTCTTCTTCTTTCTTCTTCTTCTTCTTCTTCTTCTTCTTCTTCTTCTTCTTCTTCTTCTTCTTCTTCTTCTCTTCTTCTTCTTCTTCTTCTTCTTCTTCTTCTTCTTCTTCTTCTTCTTCTTCTTCTTCTTTTTTTTTTTTTTTAAATCATCGTCATCATAGTATTTTCTTCTTCTTCTTTACCATCATCGTAATCACCAGTATTTTTATTCTTCTTCTTCTTCTTATTCATCATAAGCGATATCATCATGGTCATCATCATCACCATCATAATAATCACGCCTACATTGGTGATTCTGTCCATGTTATAATCATACCTACATTGGCAATTCTGTCCATGATGTAATCATGTCTACATTGGTGACTCTGTCTGTGATATAATCATTCCTCCATGGGTGATTCTGTCCATACTGTAATCATGCTTACATTGGTGATTCTGCCCGTGATGTAATCATGTCTACGTGTGTGAGTCTGTCTGTGATGTAATCATGTCTGCATTGTTGATTATGTCTGCAATGTAATCATGCGTAAATTTGTGATTCTGTCAATGATGTGGTCATTCCTACCTTCGTGATTATGTCCGTGCTGTAATCATGCCAATATTAATGATTCTGTCCATGCTTTAATCATGCCTACATTCGTGATTCTGTTTATTCAGCAATCATGCCTACATTTGAGACACTGTCCATGTTGTAATAATGCCTACATTGGTGATTCTGCCCATACTGCACTCATGCCTACATTTGTGATTCTGGCCATGTTAGAATCATGCCTACATTGGTGATTCTGTCTATGCTGTAATCATGTTAACATTGGTGATTCTGTCCATGAAGTAATCATACCCACATTGGTGATTGTGTCCATGTTCTAATCCTGCCTATATTGGTGATTCTGTCCATGCTGTAATCATACCCACATTGGTGATTCTGTCCATGCTGTAATCATACCCACATTGGTGATTCTGTCCATGTTATAATCATACCCACATTGGTGATTCTGTCCATGCTGTAATCATACCCACATTGGTGATTCTGTCCATGTTATAATCATAACCACATTGGTGATTCTGTCCATGTTATAATCATACCCACATTGGTGATTCTGTCCATGTTATAATCATACCCACATTGGTGATTCTGTCCATGTTATAATCATACCCACATTGGTGATTCTGTCCATGTTATAATCATACCCACATTGGTGATTATGTCCATGCTGTAATCATACCCACATTGGTGATTCTGTCCATGTTATAATCATACTTACCTTGGTGATTCTGTCCATGTTATAATCATACCCACATTGGTGATTCTGTCCATGCTGTAATCATACCCACATTGGTGATTCTGTCCATGTTATAATCATACTTACATTGGTGATTCTGTCCATGTTATAATCATACCCAAATTGGTGATTCTGTCCATGCTGTAATCATACCCACATTGGTGATTCTGTCCATGTTATAATCATACCCCCATTGGTGATTCTGTCCATGCTGTAATCATACCCACATTGGTGATTCTGTCCATGTTATAATCATACCCACATTGGTGATTCTGTCCATGTTATAATCATACCCACATTGGTGATTCTGTCCATGTTATAATCATACCCACATTGGTGATTCTGTCCATGTTATAATCATACCCACATTGGTGATTCTGTCCATATTATAATCATACCAACATTGGTGATTCTGTCCATGCTGTAATCATACCCACATTGGTTATTCTGTCCATGTTATAATCATACTTACATTGGTGATTCTGTCCATGTTATAATCATACCCACATTGGTGATACTGTCCATGCTGTAATCATACCCACATTGGTGATTCTGTCCATGTTATAATCATACTTACATTGGTGATTCTGTGCATGTTATAATCATACCCAAATTGGTGATTCTGTCCATGCTGTAATCATACCCACATTGGTGATTCTGTCCATGTTATAATCATACCCACATCGGTCATTCTGTCCATGCTGTAATCATACCCACATTGGTGATTCTGTCCATGGTATAATCATACCCACATTGGTGATACTGTCCATGCTGTAATCATACCCACATTGGTGATTCTGTCCATGTTATAATCATACCCACATTGGTGATTCTGTCCATGTTATAATCATACCCACATTGGTGATTCTGTCCATGCTGTAATCATACCCACATTGGTGATTCTGTCCATTCTGTAATCATACCCACATTGGTGATTCTGTCCATGCTGTAATCATACCCACATTGGTGATTCTGTCCATGTTATAATCATACTTACCTTGGTGATTCTGTCCATGTTATAATCATACCCACATTGGTGATTCTGTCCATGCTGTAATCATACCCACATTGGTGATTCTGTCCATGTTATAATCATACTAACATTGGTGATTCTGTCCATGTTATAATCATACCCAAATTGGTGATTCTGTCAATGCTGTAATCATACCCACATTGGTGATTCTGTCCATGTTATAATCATACCCACATTGGTTATTCTGTCCATGCTGTAATCATACCCACATTGGTGATTGTGTCCATGTTATAATCATACGCACATTGGTGATTCTGTCCATGTTATAATCATACTTACATTGGTGATTCTGTCCATATTGTAATCATACCCACATTGGTGATTCTGTCCATGCTGTAATCATACCCACATTGGTGATTATGTCCGTGTTATAATCATACCCACATTGGTGAGTCTGTCCATGCTATAATCATACCCACATTGGTGATTCTGTCCATGTTATAAGCATAATCACATTGGTGATTCTGTCCATGTTATAATCATACTTACATTGGTGATTCTGTCCATTCTGTAATCATACCCACATTGGTGATTCTGTCCATGTTATAATCATACTTACATTGGTGATTCTGTCCATTCTGTAATCATACCCACATTGGTGATTCTGTCCATTCTGTAATCATACCCACATTGGTGATTCTGTCCATGTTATAATCATACCCACATTGGTGATTCTGTCCATGTTGTAATCATACTTACATTGGTGATTCTGTCCATGCTGTAATCATACTTACATTGGTGATTCTGTCCATTCTGTAATCATACCCACATTGGTGATTCTGTTCATGCTGTAATCATACTTACATTGGTAATTCTGTCCATGTTATAATCATACCCACGTTGGTGATTATGTCCATGTTGTAATCATACTTACATTGGTGATTCTGTCCATGTTATAATCATACCCACATTGGTGATTCTGTCCATGTTGTAATCATACCCACATTGGTGATTCTGTCCATGCTGTAATCATACTTACATTGGTGATTCTGTCCATGTTGTAATCATACTTACATTTGTGATTCTTTTCATGTTATAATCATACTTACATTGGTGATTCTGTCCATGTTATAATCATACCCACATTGGTGATTCTGTCCATGTTATAATCATACCCACATTGGTGATTCTCTCCATGTTGTAATCATACTTACATTGGTGATTCTGTCCATGTTGTAATCATACTTACATTGGTGATTCTGTCCATGTTATAATCGTACCCACATTGGTGATTCTGTCCATGCTGTAATCATACTTACATTGGTGATTCTGTCCATGTTGTAATCATACCGACATTGGTGATTCTGTCCATGTTATAATCATACCCACATTGGTGATTCTGTCCATGTTATAATCATACTTACATTGGTGATTCTGTCCATGTTATAATCATACCCACATTGGTGATTCTGTCCATGTTATAATCATACTTACATTGGTGATTCTGTCCATGTTGTAATCATACCCACATTGGTGATTCTGTCCATGTTATAATCAAACCCACATTGGTGATTCTGTCCATGTTATAATCATACCCACATTGGTGATTCTGTCCATTATGTAATCATACCCACATTGGTGATTCTGTCCATGTTATAATCATACCCACATTGGTGATTCTGTCCATGCTGTAATCATACCCACATTGGTGATTCTGTCCATGTTATAATCATAACCACATTGGTGATTCTGTCCATGCTGTTATCATACCCACATTGGTGATTCTGTCCATGCTGTAATCATACCCACATTGGTGATTCTGTCCATGTTATAATCATTCCCACATTGGTGATTCTGTCCATGCTGTAATCATACCCACATTGGTGATTCTGTCCATGTTATAATCATACTTACATTGGTGATTCTGTCCATGTTATAATCATACCCACATTGGTGATTCTGTCCATGCTGTAATCATACCCACATTGGTGATTCTGTCCATGTTATAATCATACCCACATTGGTGGTTCTGTCCATGCTGTAATCATAACCACATTGGTGATTCTGTCCATGTTATAATCATACCCACATTGGTGATTCTGTCCATGTTATAATCATACCCACATTGGTGATTCTGTCCATGTTATAATCATACCCACATTGGTGATTCTGTCCATGTTATAATCATACCCACATTGGTGATTCTGTCCATGTTATAATCATACCCACATTGGTGATTCTGTCCATGCTGTAATCATACCCACATTGGTAATTCTGTCCATGTTATAATCATACCCACATTGGTGATTCTGTCCATGCTGTAATCATACCCACATTGGTGATTCTGTCCATGCTGTAATCATACCCACATTGGTGATTCTGTCCATGCTGTAATCATACCCACATTGGTGATTCTGTCCATGTTATAATCATACCCACATTGGTGATTCTGTCCATGTTATAATCAAACCCACATTGGTGATTCTGTCCATGTTATAATCATACCCACATTGGTGATTCTGTCCATGTTATAATCATACCCACATTGGTGATTATGTCCATGTTATAATCATACCCACATTGGTGATTCTGTCCATGTTATTATCATACCCACATTGGTGATTATGTCCATGTTATAATCATACCCACATTGGTGATTATGTCCATGCTGTAATCATCAATATTTCTCGTCACTGGCAGACGGCTCCACGCTGGCGGCCTGCTGTTGATTGCCATGGTCCTGATCGGACTCAACAGCCACTTCACCATGACCTTTGAGATGATTGACAGGAATGGCGACTACAAGTGCCAGCCCAGCAGCGACTTTGATCAGTTCATGCGCGTATGGTACTGGCTTGACGCCGTCATCTACGCCATACTGCCAGCCCTGCTGCTTATCATTCTCAACGCCTTGATTATTAAAGGCATTCGACGGTCAGCGATAGTGCAGGTAATGGTTGGTCATATGTTCGCTATTTGTGTTGTTTATGAAAGTTAAGAATCACAACCCCCTGGGCTTCTATCGTGTGACTGAATCTTGAACATCCAACAGTCACTGGAGGATCTCGGGTTGGGTTTTAGAGAAACTTCAACATCCAACAGTCACTGAGAGATCTCGGGTTGGGTTTTAGAGAAACTTCAACATCCAACAGTCACTGAGATATCTCGTGTTAGGTTTGAAAGAAGCTTCAACATCCAACAGTCACTGGGGGATCTCGTGTTAGGTTTGAGAGAAGCTTCAACATGCAGCAATCACTTAGAGATCTCTGGTTAGGTTTGAGAAAAGCTTCGACATGCAGCAGTCACTGGGATCTCGGATTATGTCGTTAGGTAGTACAGAAATAAGCTGTAATTGGGTTGCCATAGATCCATAGTTAAGGAAGGATTTACCGTAGTTAAATGTGATCAGAATATTCCTAGTGTAAGAGGGCTTAGCTGACGTACATTGGGTGATCTGGGTATTTACCGTCATAAAATGGGTAGCAGAGATGTACAGTGATCTGGGTATTTACCGTCATAAAATCGGTAGCAGAGATGTGCAGTGGTCTGGGTATTTACCGTCATAAAATGGGTAGCAAAGACCCCTCTTGGAGAATGCATTACCAACTCAGGTCTAATCACAGCCATCCTGTGTGTGATGTACTGTATCATTGCTAGTTTACTTATTTCTTTCTAATATACCTTAGCCCACACAAGTAATTAAAGTGGGGGATGTGGGGTTGCAGTAGTGAATGGGTACCACTATTATTATTGGATGTTGGACTTACAGTGGTAACATAGGTTGTATATATTCCTAGCTGTGGGTAACATGGGTTGTGTATATTCCTAGCTGTGAGGGACGAAACAACGCCTATTAAGAAAATAGGATAAGATCAAATGACTACAACCAATGCAAGACAGAAGACAGAGCAGGACCCGTCAACAAGCAGAGGAACTGTAAAGAGTGACCCCATGTAGCAGGGGTTGAATGATCTTGAAAGGTGAATACTTAAGCGAAACATCTTTCTGAGATGAATACAAAGAAAGATTATGACAGATTCAATATCCAAGATATCAATAGGCAAACCCATCAACAACGAAAACATATTCGGAGCTTAAAGTCAATAGCGCCCGTCTGGGGGATATAAAACATTCATGGTAATGAGAAAAATTACTGTTAGAATGATTTAGAAATACGAGAAGCAACAATAAACTACACATGAGACCATTATCCAAGCAGCACTTGGACTCGTGCATGCTTGCGAATCAACAAAACACGCAACAGGGATTCTCCTGAATCTAAACAAAACAAACACACAAAGAGATTAAAGAAGACACAGACAATGAAACCTTTAAAATGCTCAATAACTTCAGAACAAATATAGAGGTATTGAAAACTGCAGCAGAAATGTCGTTAATAGACCAAATAAGGAGAAACAAATAGCTCTTTTCACAGATAGAAGTCAGTTGTTTCAATATTGATGAGCAGACACATTTTAAAACTACCAGACCCAACAGTAGCAATCTGGGGACTTCGTCAGAAAAACAAACAGGTTTTTAAACAATGGATCCCATGACATTGCAACATACTTGGCAGTCGACAGATTGTTAAAAGAAAGGTGGAAGACTATATCGGCCTGGTGTAGACATAACAAACTGAGGTGAAAAGATTTATAAGAAGCAATTATAGAACCAAAGGAAAATCAGAGCATCCGTGAAACCAGACACGGGGTTCATATTACCAACTCCACCGAAGAGAACAAATAACAACCTTTAGAATCTGGACAGGACACAGTCGACTAAAGTACCACGTTAAATAATCTAAAGATAAGAGATGCTCATATATCTAAATGTGGGACAAGACACAACCGACGAAGATACCACGTTTAAAAAACTAAAGATGGGAGACACTGATATATCTAGTCGTGGGACAGAACACAACCCACTAAAGTACCACGTTTAATAAACTAAAGATAAGAGACGCTGATATATCTAGTCGTGGGACAGAACACAACCCACTAAAGTACCACGTTTAATAAACTAAAGATAAGAGACGCTGATATATCTAGTCGTGGGACAGAACACAACCCACTAAAGTACCACGTTTAATAAACTAAAGATAAGAGACACTGATATATCTAGCCGTGGGACAGGACACAACCCACTAAAGTACCACGTTTAATAAACTAAAGATAAGAGACACTGATATATCTAGCCGTGGGACAGGACACAACCCACTAAAGTACCACGTTTAATAAACTAAAGATAAGAGACACTGATATATCTAGCCGTGGGACAGGGCACAACCCACTAAAGTACCACGTTTAATAAACTAAAGATAAGAGACGCTGATATATCTAGCCGTGGGACAGGACACAACCCACTAAAGTACCACGTTTAATAAACTAAAGATAAGAGACGCTGATATATCTAGCCGTGGGACAGGACACAACCCACTAAAGTACCACGTTTAATAAACTAAAGATAAGAGACACTGATATATCTAGCCGTGGGACAGGGCACAACCCACTAAAGTACCACGTTTAATAAACTAAAGATAAGAGACGCTGATATATCTAGCCGTGGGACAGGACACAACCCACTAAAGTACCACGTTTAATAAACTAAAGATAAGAGACGCTGATATATCTAGCCGTGGGACAGGACACAACCCACTAAAGTACCACGTTTAATAAACTAAAGATAAGAGACGCTGATATATCTAGCCGTGGGACAGGACACAACCCACTAAAGTACCACGTTTAATAAACTAAAGATAAGAGACGCTGATATATCTAGCCGTGGGACAGGACACAACCGGCTAAAGTACCACGTTTAATAAACTAAAGATAAGAGACGCTGATATATCTAGCCGTGGGACAGGACACAACCGGCTAAAGTACCACGTGTAATAAACTAAAGATGGGAGACACTGATATATCTAGCCGTGGGACAGGGCACAACCCACTAAAGTACCACGTTTAATAAACTAAAGATAAGAGACGCTGATATATCTAGCCGTGGGACAGGACACAACCCACTAAAGTACCACGTTTAATAAACTAAAGATAAGAGACGCTGATATATCTAGCCGTGGGACAGGACACAACCGGCTAAAGTACCACGTTTAATAAACTAAAGATAAGAGACGCTGATATATCTAGCCGTGGGACAGGACACAACCCACTAAAGTACCACGTTTAATAAACTAAAGATAAGAAACACTGATATATCTAGCCGTGGGACAGGACACAACCCACTAAAGTACCACGTTTAATAAACTAAAGATAAGAGACGCTGATATATCTAGCCGTGGGACAGGACACAACCCACTAAAGTACCACGTTTAATAAACTAAAGATAAGAGACGCTGATATATCTAGCCGTGGGACAGGGCACAACCCACTAAAGTACCACGTTTAATAAACGAAAGATAAGAGACGCTGATATATCTAGCCGTGGGACAGGACACAACACACTAAAGTACCACGTTTAATAAACTAAAGATAAGAGACGCTGATATATCTAGCCGTGGGATAGGACACAACCCACTAAAGTACCACGTTTAATAAACTAAAGATAAGAGACGCTGATATATCTAGCCGTGGGACAGGACACAACCCACTAAAGTACCACGTTTAATAAACTAAAGATAAAAGACGCTGATATATCTAGCCGTGGGACAGGACACACCCCACTAAAGTACCACGTTTAATGAACTAAAGATAAGAGACGCTGATATATCTAGCCGTGGGACAGGACACAACCGGCTAAAGTACCACGTTTAATAAACTAAAGATAAGAGACGCTGATATATCTAGCCGTGGGACAGGACACAACCGGCTAAAGTACCACGTTTAATAAACTAAAGATGAGAGACACTGATATATCTAGCCGTGGGACAGGGCACAACCCACTAAAGTACCACGTTTAATAAACTAAAGATAAGAGACGCTGATATATCTAGCCGTGGGACAGGACACAACCCACTAAAGTACCACGTTTAATAAACTAAAGATAAGAGACACTGATATATCTAGCCGTGGGACAGGACACAACACACTAAAGTACCACGTTTAATAAACTAAAGATAAGAGACGCTGATATATCTAGCCGTGGGACAGGGCACAACCCACTAAAGTACCACGTTTAATAAACTAAAGATAAGAGACGCTGATATATCTAGCCGTGGGACAGGACACAACCCACTAAAGTACCACGTTTAATAAACTAAAGATAAGAGACGCTGATATATCTAGCCGTGGGACAGGACACAACCCACTAAAGTACCACGTTTAATAAACTAAAGATAAGAGACGCTGATATATCTAGCCGTGGGACAGGACACAACCCACTAAAGTACCACGTTTAATAAACTAAAGATAAGAGACGCTGATATATCTAGCCGTGGGACAGGACACAACCCACTAAAGTACCACGTTTAATAAACTAAAGATAAAAGACGCTGATATATCTAGCCGTGGGACAGGACACACCCCACTAAAGTACCACGTTTAATGAACTAAAGATAAGAGACGCTGATATATCTAGCCGTGGGACAGGACACAACCGGCTAAAGTACCACGTTTAATAAACTAAAGATAAGAGACGCTGATATATCTAGCCGTGGGACAGGACACAACCGGCTAAAGTACCACGTTTAATAAACTAAAGAATGGAGACACTGATATATCTAGCCGTGGGACAGGGCACAAACCCACTAAAGTACCACGTTTAATAAACTAAAGATAAGAGACGCTGATATATCTAGCCGTGGGACAGGACACAACCCACTAAAGTACCACGTTTAATAAACTAAAGATAAGAGACGCTGAT
>JACEFZ010008790.1:297500-315995 GCA_014155875.1 Cepaea nemoralis
CCAATGTACATACTTCTGTCACATACAGTTTATATTTGAATATTGACTAAATATGTGCTCATTGAATTTATTCATAGGCATTAACTTTGAGGTTGTTTTTTGTATTTACTTCTTCTTATAGTCTTATATACATGTGGCCATGGTGATCATGTCTGTTTACAACTTTATATTGACATAATTATTGAATATGAGCTATCTGAATTAATTCATTATTTGGCATTGACTTAATTTATGTGCGTGTGTTAATTACTGCATAGTCATGTACATACAAGTATACACAGATTCACACAACACAGAACAAATGTAGGTATTTGGTACGCTAAGCAACAGACTTTACGAACGAACGAACGAACGAACGAACTTTATTTTCAAAGGGTAACAAATTGGGCACGCAGGCCCGTCTTACATTCGGCCCTCCAATCACTCATCTTTCGTTCGTCTGTGCATAGTGCATTCACATAGGAAAAAAACATTGTCAAATGAATGTTGTAAACATAAACAATGCATGTTACCATGTTATGAGACACATCCCCCACCCACCCACCCCCCATCCCCTATCCATCCGCGTGTCACCCACACACACATCCACCACCCAACCACACACATACCCACTCACATACATAACCCCATCCATCCCCCCATCCCCCAACCCACACATACCACACACACCCCCACATACACCATCTCCCACCCACACACACACATCTCCCACCCACCACACATCCCTCCACACACATCCACCACACATCCCTCCACACACATCCCCCACCCATCCACACACCTGAACAGACTGAACCAACAAGCAGACTGGTTCTGTTGCTGCGACTTCTACTTCTTCTGTTGCTGATGATGATGGTGATGATAACGAAGATGATGATGATGATGATGATGATGATGACGATGATGATGATGATGATGATGATGATGATGATGATGATGATGAGGGAGATAACGAAGAGTGTGATAATGGTGCTGATAGCGAAGATGACAGTGATGGTGCCAATAACAAAGATGATGGTGATGAGGATGATATCGAAGACATTGATGATCATGCTGGTGACGAAGATAATGATGATGAGGATGATAACGAGGAGGGTTATGATGGTGCTGATGACGAAGATGTTGATGAAGGTGTTGCTGTCGAAGATGGTGGTGATTAAGATGATAACGAAGATGATAGTGATGAGGATGATAACGACGATAATGGCGTTGAGGATGATAACGAAGATGATGATGGTGCTGATAACGAAGATAATGGTAATGTTGCTGATAATTAAGATGGTGGTGATGATGACGAAGATGATGATGATAACAAATATGATGATGATGATGATGATGATGATGATGATGATGATGATGATGATGATGATGATGATGATGACGAATATGATGGTGATGAGGAAGATAACGAAGATGATGACGATGATGCTGATCATGAAGATGGTGATGAGATTATCGTCATACCCAGTGGTCTACTGATCCTCGAACTTATGAACTAGAGAATTAATGATAATTTCATAGCATGTTAACAGACAAGCACCATCGACTTTTTATTTTATATATACCCTATTATGAGGATATGGGTTAACGTCTTTCTCCGTAATCCCGTATATTCTCTTGAGTAACGTAACCTGCACGAGAATCGGTAGCAGTTCTCGCCGCGTTGGTAACTTACGGGGTATGTGAGCTGGTCGCTCATAAAGCAATGGCAAACTACTGAGCCTAATCTTGCCTAGTACATCAACAGCAGCTGGAAAATGCTGATGTTGACTGCAACGTCCTGTAAGGGATGTGCAAAAAAAAAAAAAATTAGGGTGTGCACAACGTGGGTGTTTATTGTTTACCATCGTTACAAACAGTCAGCTTACTTAGGTCCTTGAAACGTCTAAATCCTAACCCACGGGATTTCGATGTATCGAGGAGATAAGCTAAGTTACAAGTTTTCCAGTTGTGTAATGTTGTTATATAGTATGGTTTTGTTTTTGCATGTTGACGAAGGCTTTCTAGCCGCAACATTCATTCTGTAACTTGTGGTTGTGTTCTTGTACAGCTGAACATTTCAGCAATTCTTGATTTACTCATTGTATTATTTCAGTGTTATTGTGGTGCAGCTCATTTCATTTCTTGAGTGATTGGAAGGGCCGAATGTAAGACGGGCCTGCGTGCCCAATTTTTTACCCTTTGAAAATAAAGTCTGTTCGTTCGTTCTTGTTTACCCTGCCGTAGGAGGTCTTAAACTGAGCATACCCGGAAAGGTCAACCATGTTAACAAATGCCTGAAGAAGTCGGATGTGTCGTCCTAAAGGTGCAAATATCTCATCTCTGCTGTAAACAGGCACACAGCAATTACGTCCAAAACAACATTTCGGACGAAAAAACAAAGAAGAAGAGGAAGAAACTGGGCATAAAGACCGTGTTGATTAAATCAGCATAGCTGGACAACGAGGGCGACAAAGAAACAAGCACAGCAGCGTAGACAAGTAAGTGTGCCTGTATATTGGCATTGTCAAACTGCGCTCACTACTCCACACGTTGTTGAAGTGACTCAGTGACTGCACAACTGGCAATAAACAATTGTATAATTGTTTAAGTGTGTCTGTCTCTATCTGACAATAAACAACTGTATGACTGTTTTAGTGTGTCGGTCTCTACATGACAATAAACAACTGTTTTCCCGTAGTGAATTTGAATAACGAAGACACAAATCATACATTGTGTATATTTCAGTTTGGAAGACATATGTAATTATTTTACTCTATATGTTGTGTGACTTCTGCACTATGTACCTGACGAGATGCAGCGAAATATGCCAGGCAATAAATCGTGCAATCTATGGTTTGTGTCTTCGTTATTTAAATAAACAACTGTATGATTATGTCCTGTTTTAATACTCGAAACGTCGGTTTAGCGAGTCGGTGACTGCACAAGAGGCAATCAATAACTGTACAACTGTGTCACCGTTTCAGTTTGTTTTTAAATGTTGCATATCCCTTACAGGATGTTGCAGTCAACGCAAGCATTTTTCAGCTGCTGTTGATGTACTAGGAAAGTTTTTACGTTCAGTAGTTTACCATTGCTTTCCCTACGACCGGTTCCCATACCAACGCGTTATAACACAACGAGACACGGTCTGCTGCATAAATCGGTCGCGGCCGCGATTCGAACGCCTGGTAAAACGGCCCACGAACCGCGTTCTCAAGCCTTTGGCCACGGAAACGGCTACCGTTTCAATACTCGGACGCGTTACTTTAGTGATTCGACAGTCTAAAACAGAATATTGCATGTCTATTTGATAGGATGTCGCAGTCAACCCTATCATTTATTGGCTGGTGGTGATTTACTAGATAGTTTTACTTTCAGTAATGTGCCATATTTTTTGTTCCCGGCATTTTTCTTGCATCTGTCTGCAAGAAAAATGCCGGGAACAAAATCAGCCACTGTTTATTGCCATCATCGACCTCACAAAGGCATTCGATTTGGTCAGTCGTGAGGGTCTGTTCAAAGCACTAAAGAAGATTGGCTGCCCACCAACTCTTCTGTCCATTGTTGAATCGTTCCACACAGCCATGAAGGGTATAATCAAGTTTGATGGCTCAACTTCAGAAGAGTTTGAAATCAAGAGTGGAGTTAAGCAAGGCTGTGTGCTATCCCCCACCCTCTTTGGGATATACTTTTCACTTCTACTGAAATATGCCTTTCATGATCAGAATGATGGTATATACATTCACTCACGCTCAGATGGTGGCCTCTATAATGCTCAGAGATTGAAGGCCAAGACCAAAATTAGCAGGGTACTAATCAGAGAGTTGCTTTTTGCGGATGATGCTGCGATTACGACCCACTCTGAGGAAGAATTACAACATCTACTATCTGCGTTCTCCAATGCTTGTTCTGAATTTGGTTTAACAATTAACAAAAAGAAGACACAGATTATGTCACAAGGTGCACATGGTGTACCATCAATCTTTATTGACGACGCCGAACTGGAGATAGTAGACCATTTTACATATCTTGGATCAGAGGTAAATAGCAAATTATCCCTCGATCAGGAAATCAACATCAGGATTGGCAAGGCAGCAACAACAATGAACATGTTAGCAAAAAGAGTCTGGGAGAACAGGAAGCTTACTGCCAAAACGAAAGTCCTCGTCTACCAAGCCTGTGTCCTTAGTACTCTTCTTTATGGCAGTGAAACCTGGACAACTTACTCACGCCAAGAGAAACGTTTAAACAGCTTTCATATGCGGTGTCTGCGAAGAATACTTGGTATTAAGTGGCAAGACAAAATCACAAATACTGAAGTATTGGAAAGATCAGGTTGTGTGACGGTGTATTCCATGCTCAGTCTTCGTAGACTTAGATGGATAGGACACGTTAGGAGGATGGATGATGGTAGAATACCAAAGGACATCTTTTGTGGTGAATTACAGACGGGTAGGAGATCTCAGGGTCGGCCTCTACTACGATACAAAGATGTGTGTAAGCGGGACATGATTGATACAGGCATTGATAATGCACATTGGGAGCACGTCGCCGCTGAACGTGTTGCATGGAGGGCAACTATCAGAAACGGAATAAAGACAAAGGAGAAAATGATTGCAGATAAAGCACACACAGAGCGTGAGAGACGTAAGATGGTGCAAAATGGTGGAAGTGACCATGTTTTCACATGCACCTACTGTGGGCAAACATTTGCAGCAAGAATTGGCCTTACCAGCCACACTCGCCACCGCCATGGATCGTAGTTATTAAGCCTTTTTAAAGCACAATGTACCAAACTATCGTCTGTCAAGACGGAAAGGTGCCAATGCAATTTGCCATAGGTCTCTACTCGACAAGTCAACATTTAAATCTGCCTGACCGGTATTTGAAATGAACCCACTACGTCGCTGTCGGCAGAAAGGGAAAATTAATACCCGAGCTCGTTAAATATCTCGGCCACGCAGACTTCCGGGCGACTGTACAGCTGAACTGACAGTAGATAACTCTATAATTGTGTCACTGTTTCAATACCCGACGAGTTGTAGTGAGTTGGAGATTGTAGAAACTGATCGCAGCTGCTGTATTTTTGTCTCATTTGTCCGACTTGGTGAGTTCAAATCTATGTCAACAAAATTGGTTTCTCTGGCTTTTAATCATGTGTGTGTGTGTGTGTGTGTGTGTGTGTGTGTGTGTGTGTGTGTGTGTGTGTGTGTGATGTCGTAATAAGGTACTCATATGTATATATAAATATATGGCTTACGTGTGTATGTATAAATATATGGATGGTATATGTATGTATATGTAAATATATGGTATACGTATACATATATAAATTTATGGTATACTTATGTATATATAAATATATGTTATACGTATATATATATATATATATATATATATATATATATATATATATATATATATATATATATATATATATATATTGCCTTGGGCATCTACTGAAATTCGTAATCACGTGTCCTTGTCCGAATCTTTTTTTAAACAAATTATTATAACTTTCGCTGTTGTTCTTATTAAGATTAATTCCATAAATGGTTTGTGAAATGTATAATATTAATATTGTCATCATCGTTATCATCATCGGCATCATCGTCATCAATATAATCAAAACCATCGTCATTACTAACCTACTACAGAGTGTCATCACAATCATCATGGGACGTGTCATGTGCAGGACGTTGTCCGTATAACTTTCGGTTTTCATAGTTAGTTAGTCGACAGATCATCCTTATTGCACATCGAACCATTCAGTCCATAAGTGCTCGGATCCCCTCCTCAGCAATTCCCGCAGCGAGTATCGGCTAACGACGCCAGTTCTGTGTTGGTTTATCAATCTTCTTTGGCTTCCTGCGTAGTGTTCTTGTTTGGCCACCCCTCATTTAATTTGCTGTTCTCGCAGTCTGGCCATGGTTGTAGATTCACAGTCATCACTTGGTTCACGCAAAAGTCTTACTTCTCGTAGAGCATTCAGAATGTCAGCCTGGTCCATGGCGCGTCCGCCCTCCACCGTAGCCTCACCTACGAGCTTGTCAGCCCGCTCATTTCCTTGTACTCCCGCATGCCCTGGCACGAAGATGAAACTAATCTTTGCCAGCCGAGACCGCTCCAGAGACAGCAACCATTCTCTTCGGATCCACCCCACATCTATCTTCTTGATCATGTTCATTGAGTCGCTAAAGAAACATGCCCTAGTGAATGTCTGTGTCTCGAGCCTTACGTACTGCCATGACTTCCATAGTCAGGCTACTTGTGGTTTCAGTGAAAGCACCAGAGTCCTCCTTCACAATTCTCCCTCCGGCCCGAGCCGTAAAGGCCCATGAGCTTCTCACATGTCGGACGACCGACCCTTCTGTGTAGATTACAGCATCGCCGGTAGCGAAAATCGGTTTTCATTCACTGCTGTAGTTTCTAGACAACTGTAATGACGGTAGTTTGCCATTTCTTTCCTTCCTGGCAGTAACCTTACTAGTCGGTGGCCACAGATATTGTCTCTATAAAGAGATCCTCTTCCTACATTCGCCAACTTGAAATCACAACCAACAACTATCTTTCAGTGGCTCTCAAGCTGTATCCAGAACCTGCTAACATGTTTTCACGTGATCCTGTTTGGGGGATAAATGGTAGCCTTGCCCACTGATGTTTTATAGCTAGCTTTGAGGTCTAGCGTTGAGGTCTAAGTACCCTACTTATCCGTTTATCGGGGATCCCCCTACCCCGCCACCCCAACTACAGATATCCTATAGACTAGCAGGGAGGCCTGTAAAGTACCTTACTTATCCTTTCATAGAGGGTACCCTTACTCAGCCATCCCAACTACATATCATGTAATGTATTATTGTTATTATTAGTATTGTTATTGTTATTATCATCATCAGCATCATTATAAGAGTTGTTTGGCCGACATGGTACACTGTCATCCCGCATCGTAGGACGTGTGTTCGAACCTCGTAAGAGTTTAGGTTATTAAAGAAAGATTCCTAACCTGTACACCATACGGCGACTGTATTCGTCCCAGAACATGGTGTGGTTGGAGGTGAGTAGCGGCAGGAGAAGGCAAACAGAGAAGATGCTTCACAGTCTGTCATCATGGCGTGGAGGAGCATACATTTCAGAATTGATTGGCAGTACACGAGACAGAAGGCTGTGGAAAGACATAATCACCAACGCCACACGGCTTGAACTATAAGAAGATTGGCAGTACACGAGACAGAAGACTGTGGAAAAATATGATCACCAACGCCACACGGCTTGAACTATAAGAAGATTGACAGTACACGAGACAGAAGGCTGTGGAAAGACATGATCACCAACGTCACACGGCTTGAACTATAAGAAGATTGGCAGTACACGAGACAGAAGAGACAGAAGGCTGTGGAAAGACATGATCACCAACGTCACACGGCTTGAACTATAAGAAGATTGGCAGTACTCGAGACAGAAGGCTGTGGACAGACATGATCACCAACGTCACACGGCTTGAGCTATAAGGAGTAGAGGACACTATAAAAAGTATCAGAGAGACTGAAAAATGCCAGTTTGGTCTGAGTCTTGAAGAAAGGGAGCTTCAAACTGGACGTCCATGTTGTAGAGTCTGGACACAGAAAGGTATTGCTGACGCAGATCTTGGGACCAAGTGGCCAGCCTGATAAGAGAACAACTGGCTAGTCGGATCATCTAGCTAGGACACTACAAGTAACGCCTTCACGTACTCTGGCACTGTTAACATTGCCAAAGATGTAGTGCAACCGAGCCTAGCTGGATGTGGAAAGGTAGGGGGAAACCATCACACTATCTTAAACTGATGCTTTGGAAGGGATAGACCTCGAAAAATATATACAAAATAGATATGCAGAAATATATACATGTGAAGGTGGCTGGGAACGAAAGAGAGCCACAAGAGACAGACAACTATAACGTGGAATGATAAGCAAGTTTCATAAAAAGACAGACAACTATAACGTGGATTGATCAGCAAGTTTCACAGCCAGCGAAAGTGTTAATGCCCTTGAAACGATGATTTGTATGTTCTCTGACGACAGTAACGACAACAAGCCTTTAAGCCACTGTACCAGAAACGCCTCCCTGTTGACAGCATCAACGGTAACCTTCTTCTGCCGAGGATAGTGCGGGAAATCTAGTTATCTACCTCAGAGGCCGGTATGTCCGACTTAAGCCTGTATTGTCTCAGGGTGGCTTCCCCATGGCAGATTCCACCCCAGGTCACAGTCTCTATCTACCGATGGGAGGTTTACATTTCACACCAATGTTGTCATGACAGAGGCCTTACGGTCACCATTTTGCGATCTCCAACTTACGTAGGTTTTTTAACTTTCACAACTTGCATACTGGACCTTCTATTTTTCGCTTCTATCCCAAGAGTCTAGATGTCCGACCTCAATACCCAAACGATCAGGGGATGCGTGAAATCATTAGACACCAGGTAAGAATGGTTTATGGTAAAAATCCCAGCCCTAAGCAGACACCTTAAGCTTTCGGCCACACCCCACCCCGTCAAAAGTAAACTAAATATCATGTTGATAGTTACCCACTGACGTGTTTTCCTTCAGCAACGGTTTTCTTTTATCCCATTCACATTATTATGAAGAAAGGAACACGTCAGCATCGACGTCGGCTGGGTCACAGCTGGCCACCCAGGCGGAGCTGAAGACTGGGGCCAGCTGCCGGGGGAGGAAGCTGACTTTCCCGCGGTCAAGTACGGTGCAAGGATAATGCTGCTAGATACACCGGGTGCCCTATGTTCGCCCTCCGAGGGTGGGATGGCTTCTGGACAGACACACTTAGCGTTGTGGATGTGGGAAGTGCAGGTTAATAAACGTCTCGAATGTTTCTACTCACGACAGGAGAAAGACGCCCAGGCGTTATCACCTGCGCGAACTGGTCCCTGGGAATATAATAAAGGTAAAGGGTTTGAAATATTCAGCTGGGGGGACAACATCTGATGATCAGAGGCCTCTAGTCTTGCTCTGCCGCGCAGTCTTTACCATCATATTACAACGGCTTGACATCAACTCCTAATCTACTGGCCGCTGAAATATCATCGATGTTTATTTGTTACGGCTGTCACAGTTTCTGTAACATTCCATTCTGTGTTGGTGGTCACATTATGTACTTTTACATTGTCACATCTACTAATGTAATGTAAAATGTAAGTGTTTGTAACAATAAATCACATTTGGTATCCGAGATGTGTAGTCTGTTGTTTATAAACATGACATTGTAGGTCAAGTTCCATAGGACGCTCGTGTGCAAGAATGAAAGGAAATCGTGTGCGAACAGCCAGTTATGTGCATATTCAGAAATCATTTACAAACACAAAGAATTATATACCTTTTATTAGAAATCATTTACAAACATAGAGAGTCATTTGCATGTATTAGAAATCACTTACAAACACAGAGTGTTGTATGCGCTTACAAGCACGGATATGTGTTTGCCTTGTTAGAAATCGTGTACTAACACTGAGAGTTATGTACCAGTTTTATAAATCATTTACAACCGTGTATGTCCTCATCTAAATGATTTACAAACACAGAGTTCACCTGTATCATTTACTTTGTAATTCATAAATTCTCTTCAATAACTTCATCTACCCTACAGGGTTTGACTTCTGTTAGCCTAACTGGGAAATTATTCTAACACAAACGATTCTGCTGATAATAATTGACAATAGACCAATATTGCTGCTGTGTCAACATTTGCTGGGAACTTCACAATCTATAGGCTGCAAGTTTGCACGAAGAATAGAGTAATTCCCAACGATGATGGAAAGCGATTCCGATTCCGATTCCAATTCAAAAACAATGCCAAATTCGACCTCGTCTAACCTGCTTCATCAGCTGTGGTTATTGTTGAGGTACATGGTTTTTATGGGTTTATTATCCCTAATTCTTGTCTTGTGAGTCCTATCTCGGACTGGTTATGTATCGTTTGTGTCTGTGACGTCAACAGGGGGTCAGTCGGCGGCTATCCGTTGTGCTCGTCTGTGTTTGTGGCTTTCTTTGTTTGTGTAGACTCCTGGCTCGTCTGGTTTGACTGGCTGCAGTCCTTATAAGGACTTTTCGTTATCCCACTCCAGCTGGGGGATCGGTAGGCGGCTGTCCTTTGTGCATATTTCCACTTGTTTTATTTGTTGGCGCAGGTTCCTGGCTTGACTGGTTGAAGTCCTTAAAAGGACTTTTTATTTAGTTTTATTTTTTTCCCCTCCTGTTCTGTGTAGTGCCCGTAGAAGCTTTTCATGGAAAGCGATCAGTACCCACGTCTTATATACTCCAACGTTCAGAGCTCAAGGACGTGAAAGGGGTGAACTCTGATGACGCTGTTCTAACCTGATGAAAGCAACGCATCACTGGCACCAGATTAATTCAGTTCGTGCAAAGATGGACAGAGAGAAACGGCAATGTTCATACAACATTACAAGCAACAACAGTGTTTAAACAACATGAATAGCAACAGCAATGTTTATACAACATAATCAACAGTAACAATGTTTATACAATATGATTAACAGTAACAATGTTTACACAACACAATTAACAGTAACAGTGTTTACACAACACAATTAACAGTAACAATGTTTCAATCAATCAATCATGTGCCATGCCGGAAAGCGTGGGCGGTCATGACTCGCCATTTCACTCGCCATTTCAAACATAATTAACAGTAACAGTGTTTATACAATATGATTAACAGTAACAATGTTTACACAACACAATAAACAGTAACAATGTTTACACAACACAATTAACAGTAACAATGTTTATACAACACAATTAACAGTAACAATGTTTATACACCATAATTAACAGTAACAATGTTTACACAACACAATTAACAGTAACAATGTTTATACAACATAATTAACAGTAACAATGTTTACACAACACAATTAACAGTAACAATGTTTATACAACACAATTAACAGTAACAATGTTTATAAAACATAATTAACAGTAACAATGTTTAAACAACATAATTAACAGTAACAATGTTTATACAACACAATTAACAGTAACAATGTTTATACAACATAATTAACAGTAACAATGTTTAAACAACATAATTAACAGTAACAATGTTTATACAACACAATTAACAGTAACAATGTTTATACAACATAATTAACAGTAGCAATGTTTATACAACACAATTAACAGTAACAATCTTTATACAACACAATTAACAGTAACAATGTTTATACAACACAATTAACAGTAACAATGTTTATACAACACAATTAACAGTAACAATGTTTATACAACACAATTAACAGTAACAATGTTTATACAACACAATTAACAGTAACAATGTTTATACAACATAATTACCAGTGACAGTGTTTATACATTATAATTACCAGTGACAATGTTTATACAACATAATTAATAACAACAATGTTTATACAACATAATTACCAGTGACAATGTTTATACAACATAATTACCAGTGACAATGTTTATACAACATAATTAATAACAACAATGTTTATACAACATATTTACCAGTGACAATGTTTATAGAACATAATTAACAGTGACAATGTTTATACAACATAATTAATAACAACAATGTTTATATAACATAATTACCAGTGACAATGTTTATACAACATAATTAACAGTGACAATGTTTATACAACATAATTAATAACAACAATGTTTATACAACATAATTAACAGTAACAATGTTTATACAACATAATTAACAGTAACAATGTTTATACAACACAATTAACAGTAACAATGTTTATACAACATAATAACCAGTGACAATGTTTATACAACATAATTAACAGTAACAATGTTTATACAACATAATGAACAGTAACAATGTTTCAACAACATAATTAAGGGTAACAATATTTATACAACATAATTAACAGTAACAATGGTTATACAGTATGATTAACAACAACAATGTTTATGCAACATGACTAGCAACAACAAGCGACGAGGCCGTTCGTATAGCAGCGAAAAACAAGGCAGAAAAAGACAACCTAACAATTGCAACAACAACGGCAACAACAGCTAAAACACGTATCATAATTAAGTGCCCTGACAGCTGCCGAAGGCGTTCATGACTTTCCACAGATCTGTCTGTCTGTCTGTCTGTCTGTCTGTCTGTCTGTCTGTCTGTCTGTCTGTCTGTCTGTCTGCTTGTCTGTCTGTCTGTCTGCTTGTCTGACTGTCTGCCTGTCTGTCTGTCTGACTGTCTGCCTGTCTGTCTGTCTGTCTGTCTGCTTGTCTGTCTGTCTGTCTGCTTGTCTGTCTGTCTGTCTGTCTGCTTGTCTGTCTGTCTGTCTGTCTGTCTGCTTGTCTGTCTGTCTGTCTGCTTGTCTGTGTGCTTGTCTGTCTGCTTGTCTGTCTGTCTGCTTGTCTGTCTGTCTGTCTGCTTGTCTGTCTGTCTGTCTGCTTGTCTGTTTGTCTGTCTGTCTGTCTGTCTGCTTGTCTGTCTGTCTGCCTGTCTGTCTGTCTGTCTGTCTGTCTGTCTGGTTATTTATTTATATATCTATAGACATGCAGGTAGACCGGCAGACAGAAAGAGGGAAAAAAGAGAAATATATTAAGAGGGGGGGAGATATAGAGATAATGTGTGTATATGTGTGTGTGTGTGAGAGAGAGAGAGAGAGAGAGAGAGAGAGAGAGAGAGAGAGGGAGAGAGAGAAAGAGGGAGAGAGAGAAAGAGGGAGAGAGAGAAAGAGACAGAGAGGAAGAGAGAGAGAGAGGCGAGAGAGAGAGAGAGAGAGTAAATGTAACTGCCAAAGGATGAAGAAATGCAGTTAATGCCATACACAGTTAACCTAGTTTCTCTAAAACGCTGTGTAAATTGTCTGCCCAAACTCCCAGCCTGCACCTTGACACCACATACGTAAATATATTGTCAACACTGGCTGCTATTGGCAAGACATGCACGAAAACAAAAATCGAGGAAAGGAACTGTCACCCGGACACAAAGAGACTTGTAGACCTGAGTCCTGATGAGATGCAAAGCTCCCTGTGCGTTTTATTTCCAGCTCCACCTTCCAACAGACGTGGAAATCCAGGCACGATCAAATCGAGTTTCAGACCAAGATATCTACATGTGATTACCGCCCTTGGTTTGTCCTAGTTCAAACAATCGTGACCCCTTTCTGCAAATTGACTTGTGTGACCGGGTGTCTCCGGCTATTCGGATGTAGATGTATGCTCAAGGCGTTTCATGTTTTACATTTACCTCTTACATATTTTTTTTTAGTTTCATTTTACGTGGATGTGACATTCACAACTGAATAACAGGAAGTTGTTAAATTTGGCAATGAACATTATCATGGTATGCCGAGTCACACAGTCCATCATTCTCCAACGCTAACATATGTATGATGATAGTGATAAAAACTCCTACTCGGGGCAAGCACAATAGGAGGATTCTAATCGTCAGAAACCGTCCCCGCTCCCAGAATGTTTCGGCCCTTTACCTTCTTGACACACTCTGGGGGAGGGCCCACCCGGGTCTTAACTCCGGGTGTCTTTCCCCTGCTGTGCGATATTTTGCCATGTCGTTTCGTTGTCTTGCGTTGTTCCGTGTTTGCCCCATACGTGTCACAAATGTCTGCTCCTAAGCCACCCCTCCCTCGGGAAGGAGAGCATTGTGCACCCGGTGCTGCGTGCCCTCATACACATCCTAGCATCTGTGGCCGTGGGAAGCCAGCTTCTTCCCTGGCCATTGCCCATATGGCGTCCGAGTCGGCGCTTCGGTATACACCGGAGCTGGTCTTCGTTACAATATTCCTTCTTCGTACTCCGTTCATGGCTCATGGAACCGCACTCTGGGAAGCTGCCCCTTCCACTGGACTACACGACCCCTCTCCTGGAATCTGCTGCGGATTGCGGTCCTCACAAGACGACTACCACCATGGCATGGAGTTGGACTTCGGCCGACATTTACCTGACTTGGCGACTGCTATTGTGTGGCGATTTGCCCTCACTGACCAGTCCTGTTCACAGATACACTGCCCTCGCTCGGAAGGACTAGCTACATAGTCGACACGAGACGGTACAAGTTCTAGGTCTTAGTTGAGAGTTTGGTTCCGATGATAGTTGCCCTGCAGTTACAGACATAAACTTTAACCGCATTCCTGTAGAGACGTGTCCCACTCTCTCTTCCGGTTGTTCAATATCCAACACAAGGCCTTTTCGGCTGCTTCACCAAGTTATTCATGTGTCCGCGTTCTTGTTTGTCCGTTGATGCCTAACTGTTTTAGCACGCCATACACGGAGTGGGAGACTAGAGATCTTGCGTCTACCTCTACAGCGAATATCCTGACAGCGACCCTTCCAGTCTCAGACTAGCGACCATGCCACTGTACTTCTCCATCCTGTACGTTTGCTGCTCTTCGATTCTCGACTCATATGGAGCGTTCAGTTCAATCAGCGTTAGCTGCTGAGCCAAAAAGAAATGATGTCAAATGTCAGGTCGCAAACGAAACTGTTTGATCACTGCCGGGTACTCGCCACAGGTCTTCAGATCCACGGTCAGCTCCCAGTCGTCCTCGCCATCAAACATGGACGGTAAGTCAACAGCGCAGTCTTACTTGTCTCTGCGTTGTTGCCGAGCTCTAACGAAGTAAACCCTAAAACTTGTATAGTGTATACTGTAGGATTCATACAACATAACCTCAAGTAATAAATAAACCCTTCAACCTGAAATACACACACACATGTCCCCCCCCCCCCACACACACACACATATTCCCACACACACACACATACACACACATGTTCCCACACACCCACATGTTCCCACACACACACACATATGTTCCCACACACACACCCATGTTCCCACACCCACACATGTTCCCACACACACACACATGTTCCCACAGACACACACACACACACACATGTTCCCACAGTAATTTAATTTGTCTACGCCGATAATTTTAAAACTATCATGCCTGTTTGTGTGCACAAAGTTGCTTTTTATATGTGAATAGCAATGGCTTCTGCCACCTTTAACATACGTCCGTTTTTTTTTTTTGTGTGTGTTAAAATCCTCTAAACCATTTTGTCTCGATCGATCACATGACCGGTTTCCAAAATATGGTGAACAATCAACGAAAATGGCAGTTTTCGATGTGTAATTTTACCTGGGCTATTGTGCTGTCTATCCAGATGGGTATGTGATCGACTGACTCTCTGTACTACTGATGTAGGCAGACTGGCACCTGCACTGAATTTAACAGATGCAGTTAGATTTGGCGTATAGAGGAACAGGTTCTCTTACTCCTAGGTTGTGTTTCTAACAACTGGAGCTGCAGCACAGGAAGTGCGATTGACCGCAGAAGTGAGTAGGTCCTTAAGACGTTGCATTAAACCGACACCTCAAACGGTTAGTTGGCTAAGTACCTTGAGCTTGGGGACAGCTGTTTCGTTTGAGTTTGGGTTTTGGTTTCGGCTGTTGGCAGTGGCGGTTTATAAATGCAGTGGGGTACTTGTTAACATGCAAAGTTTTCTTGAGATTTTCACATTCATCTGTCAGTGTGTTCTGCATGCATATATGCCTCGCTCCGTCAAACAGGGTCCGTAAATCACGTTTGCACTGGACGGTTGCGAAGCTGTGAAAATTTAAGTTTTAACACGTCTATGCAGGTCCACAAGGCGGAATGGGTAAGAACGCGTGTTCTTAAACATCCGATGTGCTGATACCGAATTTAGCGGTTCAACCCCTACACCGGACAGCTGGACTAAAATGTTGACCTGTCGTCCTTGACTTGGGGATGTTAATTACGAGTACCTTTGAAGTCAGAGTGGGTTCGCCTGATGGCAAGGGGCACTGTTAATAAGGAAAGCTAATCCATACGCAAACTTCAGCTATAAAAAACACTTATCAATAGCTACTAAGAAAGCACTCGACAACACAATCTTCCTACCAACTCTTCGCTACCAATGCCAAACCTGGACAATGACAGAAAAGGAGAAAAGAAAAATCACAACAGCAAAAATAAGATTCCTGAGAAGAATATCCAATGTATCAAGAGAGAGAGAAAATCAGAAATGAAGAAATCAGGACTAAAGTGGGGGTTATAGCAGCGCTATATTTTATCAGAAGGCACAAAGTAACATGGTTTGGCCATTAACTAGATTACCAATTAACAGTAAACCACAGTAAAACACAACAAGCAGTGATGTACAGACCAAATAGTAGCAGAAGAAGAGATTGGCCACATAAATGATGGACAGAGGGATTAGCTGAGGAAATGGGAATCTCGATACGTAAAGCCCATAAACGGGCTCTCTCGCTCTTTATTTTTTTTTAAAACAATTAGTTGCATGTCCTTCACAGGACGTAGCTGTCAACACAGGCATTTTGGCTGTTCGTGATTCCTGGGCAAGTTTAACGTTCAGTAGTTTGCCATTGCTTTCTGAACGACCGACACCTACACCTTTTCCGAAACAACCAGCACAGCTGTGTTTCGAACCCGGGTATGCGGGATTACTAATCGCGTCCGTAACCTCTACGCCACGGAGACCGGCAACCAGGCGAGGTACAGCCAAGTATGCCTCTGACAGATTCGATCTTCTCATACGGCACAACCGCATTGAGGCCCTCCGCCTCATACTGTCACCCAAAACATGAATTATGTCTCCTGACATGGGCGGACAAATAACTGTCTACAGCTGCAAGTCGTATGACCGAAGGGTTCAGAGCCCTCGTTCTAAAACTTCATGTGCGCTAATGGTGGAGTAGCGGGTTTTCTCCCTGCACTGCTCCGTTGGACTAAGACGTTGACTTTTTGTCCTTGAATTGGGGATGTAAATTACAAGTACCTCAGAAGTCGGGGTGGGTTCACCTGATGGCGGGGGACAGAATTAATAGGGAAAGTTGGCCCACACGCAAAAATCAGTCTAGTGTGAACTACACGTGAGTTAAAAGCGGGCAGGGGGAAAAAAAGTATTTTGCAATAATTGCAATAATTGATGGTTTCCGGTCAAGATGGTGACGGAGTCGATCGCTCAAAGCCAAGTCTTATTTCAAAAACCAAAAACCGCTGGTATTATTCGTTAATCATCAATTTTTCGTTGGTGACTGTTTTCATTCTCATTTCTGGTTCAATAACGTGATCTCCTCATACATGTTTCCCCAAATTACAGCACGAGGCGTCTTCCTGGCGTTACATTCATTTATATATAAACCATCAAAAAGCCCGGTTGTTTGATCTACAAGAATATTCAACAGTCCTGACCACTGCGGCGTGGCTGACATACAGGTCACGGCCATCAAATCGTGCGCATCCCACGAACGGGATCGTAAGACATTGGAAACCCGTCTCATCTTCCAGTTGGGTTCACTCTCCCCTCACGGCCTCAATATCCAACACAGTTTCATTTAACTTGCAAACCCCACCCCTTAGTTGTATAGTCCACTAAAAAGGTAGTTGCATGTCCTTTGCAGAACGTCGCAGTCAACCCCAGCATTATATTTGCTGTTTGGGATTTCTTGGTAGGTTTGTGTTCGGTGGTTTGCAATCGTTTTCTGAGCGACCGCTACTCATGCCCCACTGTGAGGAACAACGCAATGAAATCTTCTGCAACTGTGTTTCGAGCGCGGACGAGAAATTGTTAATTGCGAACTGCGTCCGTGATATCTTCGCCAATACTAATTTTTACCTTCCGCTTACACGGGCGCCTCTCCACCCCCACCCCCTTTCCGCTTATTCTCCCGCCGAGTGGCTTAGCCAATACCTGAGCTTTTGACGGTATTGCCCTTTGAAACGTTGACCATACATCCGGTTCATACAATCCACTGATCCTAGCGCCTAACGCGCGTCAGTCGCTCCAAGCTAGGATACAGATTTTAAAAAATAAAGTCTCTTAAAAGTCGACTTCATTGCACCGGGTTTTATCCCATACGGCTCGGTCTCTTTCCGCAGTGCGGAAAGCGTCGTACAAAGCAAGAACCCCGTAGCTCTAGTGACGACCCACAGGAGTCTCCGAAACATTTCACTCGTGAACCGAAGGACGCGGCCTGGAATCGAACCCACACCCTTCAGAGCCCGGGTCAAACGGCTTGACCACTTCGCCACGGAGACTCCCATAATATTACAGGGGACGAACTGGGGACCTCTCGATTCAGGATGCAGATTCAGATAATTACCCTTAATATTGTCATGTAGTTTTTTTCATGTAGTTTAGTGTCGGTTTGTGTTTGTTCTTGTGCTGACGAAGGCTTTGGTCGCAACGTACAATTTATTTCTTGTAATCGTGTTTCAGTAAAGCTCACAATCTACTTCTCGTTTTTTGGTGATTCATTCATTGATCTACAAGATGGCGGCAGTCATGTGACACGCCTATCCATCGGAATAAACTGTGTAGATAATCTTACTGCCTGAGTGCACAACTCTTACCACTTTGCCCAAGTGTGCACCATCCAAAACAATATATTCCCTGAGTGGATTTAAACACAGAAGCCGCAAACAATATGCTGCACGATTTA
>JACEFZ010008791.1:0-2500 GCA_014155875.1 Cepaea nemoralis
ACATACATACATACATACCTACATACATACATACATACATACCCCAAAAATACATACATCCCCCCAAAACAACATACAACAAAACAAATACCAAAACATACATACATACATACCTACATACATACATACATACATACATACATACATACATACATACATACATACATACATACATACTACTACATACATACATACATACATACATACATACTACATACATACATACATACATACATACATACATACATACAGACATACATACATACATACATACATACATACATACATACATACATACATACATACATACATACATACATACATACATACATACATACATACATACATACATACATACATACATACATACATACATACATACATACATACATACATACATACATACATACATACATACATACATACATACATACATACATACATACATACATACATACATACATACATACATACATACATACATACATACATACATACACATACATACATACATACATACATACATACATACATACATACATACATACATACATACATACATACATACATACATACATACATACATACATACATACATACATACATACATACATACATACATACATACATACATACATACATACATACATACATACATACATACATACATACATACATACATACATACATACATACATACATACATACATACATACATACATACATACATACATACATACATACATACATACATACATACATACATACATACATACATACATACATACATACATACATACATACATACATACATACATACATACATACATACATACATACATACATACATACATACATACATACATACATACATACATACATACATACATACATACATACATACATACATACATACATACATACATACATACATACAACGATTTTTATAGATATAGATATATCTCACTTTACATCTCATCGCTCGTGTGTTGCCTGAATACAACAGTTTAGGTTTCATAAAGTACTTCAGCATTCTTCTTCTCACTGCAGTTGACAGACATGTATGTGTAAGTATGTTTCCTATCTTGATAAAGGCTACTTTTACTATGGCGAATGTTGTTACAATTTCTACATTCTTCTTCTGTATGTATGTTTCCCATCTTGATAAAGGCTACTTTTGCAATAGCGAGTTTTGTTATAATATTTACATTCTTCTTAACTCAGAAGTTGACAGCCAGTTATGTGTAAGCATGTTTCCTATCTTGCGAAAGGCTACTTTTGCAATAGCCAGTTTTGTTATAATATATACATTCTTCTTCACACAACAGTTGACAGCCATTTATGTGTAAGTATGTTTCCCATCTTGCTAAAGGCTACTTTTGCAATAGCAAGTTTTGCTATAATTTCGACATTCTTCTTCTCACTGCATTTGGCAGCCATTTATGTGAATTTATGCTTTCCATCTTGCTAAAGGCTACTTTTGCTATGGCGAATTTTATTATAATTTTTACATTCTTCTTCTCACAGCAGTTGACAGCCATTTATGTGTATGTATGTTTCCCAAATCCGGACTGTAAAGTTGATGTGGCTTTACCTCCCAATGCAATTGGTCAATAATTGTTACAGTTTTGACTGCTGTATGGTCTTGCGTCGTGGTGCTAAAGAATATCACTTTTCGGTCGACCATCATGGAGTTCACCCTTGATGGATGCATTAACTTCACGAAAGCGTTTACACTATGCAGACACCGAAGCACGTCCCACACTCTGTTCTCCAAACACACATAGCAGTCGACGATGAATTTCGGCGGGTTTTGAACCTTGTTTCACCAAAAATGTCATCACAGTACGCTGTTCCTGCACTGGAGCCAACTGGTCAGACGACGCCATTTTGAAATGCAAAGCGCTGGAAAATTGCTGGTCCATCTCATACACACTACCAAGTGTCAGATGTATACTGTTCACTTTGAAATAGTTACTTAACTTAATAATCATCGTATTTTGATTTTTAGGACAAAATCCGGATACTTACTGGACCATCCTCGTAGTATTTCTACATCTTTGGCAATTCATTATAATTTCTCTTTGTCTTCCTTTGTGTCTTTACCGCTGGACTTTTCCAGTCGTTAGGATGATTCAAACATGGACCTATCTATAGCCCCAGATGTCTATAAAACTGAGTTGTGTGGATGAAATATATTGCTGTTTCCATTGTATCTAACCACACAAACCTTTAGTATTAGGGCAAGCGTGGTTTCGTAATAATCTCGTTACATGACCAAACAATTCGATTTACTCAGAATTAAAAAGACACAAAACGACATGTTATAAACCCGCGGAGACACCACAATAAATTCATAATTATTTTCATTACGTGAAAATTCCCAGCATCGCAAGCATCACTGTCAAAAGCTGAAGTAAAAGACCCTTTTAAAAGACTTGATACTTATTGGGTATATGGTGCTAGCGCCATTTGATAGGTGTCAATATCACACCGGCCT
>JACEFZ010008791.1:7500-19571 GCA_014155875.1 Cepaea nemoralis
TGAGGTCAGTATATAGCTAGACTCTCTCTTGTTGGAACCCACGAGATAGGACAAGATAGGACACTCACTGAGATAACCTGAGGACAGTATATAGCTAGACACTCTCTTGTTGGAACCCACAAGATAGGACAAGATAGGACACTCACTGAGATAACCTCAGGACAGTATATAGCTAGACACTCTCTTGTTGGAACCCACAAGATAGGACACTCACTGAGATAACCTGAGGACAGTATATAGCTAGACACTCTCTTGTTGGAACCCACGAGATAGGACACTCACTGAGATAACCTGAGGACAGTATATAGCTAGACACTCTCTTGTTGGAACCCACAAGATAGGAAACTCACTGAGATAACCTGAGGTCAGTATATAGCTAGACACTCTCTTGTTGAAACCCACAAGATAGGACACTCACTGAGATAACCTGAAGACAGTATATAGCTAGCCACTCTCTTGTTGGAACCCACGAGATAGGACACTCACTGAGATAACCTGAGAACTGTATATAGATAGACACTCTCTTGTTGGAACCCACAAGATAGGACAAGATAGGACACTCACTGAGATAACCTGAGGACAGTATATAGCTAGACACTCTCTTGTTGGAACCCACAAGATAGGACAAGATAGGACACTCACTGAGATAACCTGAGGACAGTATATAGCTAGACGCTCTCTTGTTTGAACCCACGAGATAGGACAAGATAGGACACTCACTGAGATAACCTCAGGACAGTATATAGCTAGGCACTCTTTTGTTGGAACCCACAAGATAGGACAAGATATGACACTCACTGAGATAACCTGAGGACAGTATATAGCTAGACACTCTCTTGTTGGAACCCACAAGATAGGACAAGATAGGACACTCACTGAGATAACCTCAGGACAGTATATAGCTAGGCACTCTCTTGTTGGAACCCACAAGATAGGACAAGATAGGACACTCACTGAGATAACATGAGGACAGTATATAGCTAGACACTCTCTTGTTGGAACCCACGAGATAGGACACTCACTGAGATAACCTGAGGTCAGTATATAGCTAGACACTCTCTTGTTGGAACGCACAAGATAGGACACTCACTGAGATAACCTGAGGTCAGTATATAGCTAGACACTCTCTTGTTGGAACCCACAAGACTAACCGAATAGCTTGAGACCTAAAATACTTGGAGAAGAGAATTACAGACACAGATGACAAATATTGGGAGGACGTGGAGAAAGCTGCAGGAAATAATATGACGGCTTGGCGTGGTTGGTTGACGGTCTACACCCCAATGATAAAGAGCTGAAGAAGAGGGATACATAAACCATCTTCATTATGATAAAGAGCGGAAGAAGAAGGATACATACATCATCTTCATTATGATAAAGAGCTGAAGAAGAGGGACACATACATCATCAACTGGGACACCGCTCGAGCTCCACGTGGACACATTACCTATAATTAATGTAAATGAACATAAAACATTAGGTCTTTTAATTGACAGACATTTAAACTGGAGCCTTCATGTTCACGCCCTTACCAAGAGAATAGCACAAAAAGTTTACCAACTTGCTAAAATTCAACACTTTTTGGATGAAAGCACACGTAAAATATTCTATGCATCCTATATCCAATCACCTCTCGATTATTGTTCCACAGTCTGGGATGGCTGCCCTAAATCTAATATGAAACGATTGTGTTCGCTTCAAAACCGCGCGATACGTCTAGTTTCTAGCATAAAGCACGTTGAAAGTAATAAATTATACAGCCATCTAAGACTTCTACCACTTCAAAAGCGCTTCCTTTTTAACAAAGCCAAATTAGTGAATAAAATTATATCTGAAAATACCCCAGAGTATCTTCTACCGTTAATTCAATCTAATGCAATGAACAGTAAGCGCTTAAATTTATTACAGCTTCCTAAGCCTAGATTGGACTTATACAAAACTTGTTTCGCATATTCTGGTGCTCACTTGTGGAATAGCCTTCCACCAGAACTGAAAACACCAATGAGTCCCTACACATTCAACCGAGAACTCTTTCAATACTTACTTCATACCGACTATATGCCTCCATAAGTCACCTACTAGTATCATTTTTCCACTATCATTCTTCACTGTATGTGTGTGAACGAGACAGTGGGTGAGAGAGTGAGTGAGAAAGAGTGTGAGTGGAAGAATTAGTATGAGTGAGAGTGAGAGAGTATGCATGCGCGTGTGCCTGAGTGAGTGTAAAAGTGAGTGAGTGTGTGGACATATGTGTGAGAGATTTAGTTAGAGAATGAGTGAATCTGAGAGAGTGGGTGTGTTGTGTGTCTGCCTGTCTGTGTGATAGAGTGTGAAAGTTAGTGAGTGAGTGTGAGTTAGAGAGTCATCGAGTGAATGAGTGAGTAAGGGAGCGTGAGTGAGTAAGAGAGAATTTGTGGGTATGCGTGTATGTGCGCGAATGAGTGAGTGTGAGAGCGAGTGAGTGTGTAAACAAGAGAGAGAGAGAGAGCGTGGCTGAATGAGAGAGTGCATGAGAAAGTGTGATGTATGTGTGCATGTCTGGATGGGTGTATCTGTGTGTGACTCTGTGTATATGTCTGTACGTGTGTTAAGGTGTGCGTTCATGTGTTTATATGCGCTTATATGCATGTGCGTGTGTGTATGTGTGTATGGATGAGTGTGTGTGTGTGTGTGTGTGTGTGTGTGTGTGTGTGCTCGTGTATGTATTGTATATCTTTGTATGTGTAAGTGTGCATGCATGCAGTGTATGCGAGGGAGTGTATATTCGGGTGTTATGTGAGTACGTGTGAGTAAGTATATGGATGTGTGCAGGTGTGTGTATTGCGTGGGTATGATGTGTGTGGGTGTGTGTATGTACATATGTGTGAGAGAGAAGAGAGAGAGAGAGAGAGAGAGAGAGAGAGAGAGAGAGAGAGAGAGAGAGAGAGAGAGAGAGAGAGAGAGAGAGAGAGTTGAGCGCACGCATGTCATCTAACATGCTGATCCATATGTTTTGTGTATTCTCATTTTTTTTCATATTATCAATTTGATGCACTTGATTTTAACATGCATAAAATGAATTCATTTAAATTACTGTAAAGCAAGTGAGAGAGTTAGTGAGTGTCAGTGAGAGAGAGAGAGTGAATGAGTGTGAGAGTGTGTGTATGTAAAGAGAGAGAGAGAGAGAGAGAGAGAGAGAGAGAGAGAGAGAGAGAGAGAGAGAGAGAGAGAGAGAGAGAGAGAGAGTTGAGCCCACGCATGTCATGTAACATGCTATTCCATATTTTTTATGTATTCTCATCTTTCATATTACGAGGTATCGTTTAATGCCACCTGATTGTCCTGTAACATGCCATTCCATATTTTTTTTTTTATTCTCATCTTATCATTTTGTATGCCACTTGATTTTATCATGTTTAATACAACATTACTGTGATGTGAGTGAGTGAGTTAGTGAGAGAGAGAGAGAGAGAGAGAGAGAGAGAGAGAGAGAGAGAGAGAGAGAGAGAGAGAGAGAGAGAGAGAGAGAGCGCGCAAGAGAGAGAGAGAGAGGGAGAAAAAAAAGAGAGTTGAATTGCATCACTAATTTTTACGCTACATAATGTATATGTAAAATTTTTCCTCCACTTCTTGCAATTGCGAGAATTCTCACGACAATCGTCAGTGTCTCAATTGTGTGTAAAGTGTGGGAGTTTGTTCTTATTAGTTTCAGTTATCATGTGAGGCATCATGTATTTGTCTAGATGTGAGGATGTATGTATGGGTGTGTATGTGAGGGATATGTGTGTGTGTGTGTGGAGGGGGGGAATGTGTGTGTGCCTGTGTAAGAGAGAGAGAGAGAGAGAGAGAGAGAGAGAGAGAGAGAGAGAGAGAGAGAGAGAGAGAGAGAGAGAGAGAATTCAGTGCTCGCATGTCCTGTAACATGCCATTCCATATTTTTTGTGTATTTTCATCATTCACATTATCATTTTGTATGTATGACACTTGATTTTATCATGTATAATATAACATTACTGTAATGTGAGTGAGAGCGTTAGTGAGTGTGTGTGTGTGTGTGTGTGTGTGTGTGTGTGTGTGTGTGTGTGAGAGAGAGAGAGAGAGAGAGAGAGAGAGAGAGAGTTGAATTGCATCACTAATTTTTAAGTTACAAAATGTATATGTACAATTTTTCTCCATTTTCTTTACAATTTTACGACAATGCTCACGACAATCGTCACTGTATGTGTGTGTAAAGTGTGGGAGTTTGATCATAATAGTAGATTGGGGGGATCGGGGGATGTGTGTGTGGGTGGATTCGTGATGTGTGTGGGTGGGCTCAGGATGTGTGGGTGGGCGGGGTGGGTTTGTGTGGGTGGGTGGGGGATTTGTGTGTGGGTGGGTGTGGGATTTGTGTGTGGGTGCGTGCGAGATGTATGGGTGTATGGGGAAATGTGTTTTTTGGTGGGGATGTGTGTTTGTCTAGGTGGTTGTGGGTGAGTGGGTGGAGGAGGTTATGTTCGTGGATGATTGATGGTGGGTTATGGGATGGGTGGGGGTATATGTGTGGGTGGGGAGATATGTGGTAGGTGGCAGATGTGTGCAGGTGGGGGTGGTTGTGGGTTTGGTGATGTGTGTGTGGGTGAGGGATGTGTATGGGTGTGGGATGTTTGGGAGGATGGGTGGGGAGTGTGTGAGGGTGAGAGATGTGTGGGTGAATGTGTGTGGGGTGTGTGTGTGGGTTGGGGGAGGGTGCGTGTTGGGTGTGGGTGATGGATTTGGAGATGCGTGTGTGGGTGGGGGATATGTCTGGCTGGGTGGGGGTGTGTGTGGCTGGATGGAGGATGTATGTGTAGGTAGTGAGGGTGATTGTAGTTGGGGGATGTGTGGATGGGTAAGAGATGTGTGGATAGATGTGTGTGTGGATGAGGGATGTGTCTTTGGGATGTGTGTGGGTGTGGTATTGTGTGGGAGGGGAGCTGGGTGTGGATAAATGATGTTTGTGTGGGTGGGTGCAGGTGTGGTTGGGTTTGTGGGTTGGTGAAGGATGTGTGTGAGGGTGGGGGATGGGTGGTTAGGATGTGTGAGTGTGGGTGGGTAGATAGGAGATGTATGTGTTGATGAGTGGGTAAGGGATGTGTGGGTGTTAGTGGTTCAGGGATAAGTACGTGTGTCTAGGGATGTGTGAGGGGATGAATGTATGGGTTGTGTGTGCGTGGATGGGAGGTGTGTGTTTGTGAATGGGGAATGTGTTGGTGGGTGGGGATGTGTGTGAGGGATGTTTGTATGGGTGGGGAGATTGTGCGTGGGTGGGGATGTGTGTGTATATGGGTAGGGGTGTGTGGTTAAGGGATGTGTGGCTGGGGGAATGGGTGGATGGAGGATGTGTGGTTGGGTGGAGGATGTGTGGTTGGGTAGAGGATGTGTGGGTGGGTGATTGTATATGAGTAAGGGTGTGTGGTTAAGGGATGTTGGTTGGGGGATGGGTGGGTAGAGGATGTGTGGGTGGATAGAGGATATGTGGGTGGGTGAGTGTGTGCAGGTTAGGAGATGGTGGGGGATGTTTGCAGGTGTGGGCTCGGGATCTGTGAGTGGGCTGGGGGAGATGGGAGATTATGTGAGTGAGTGCGGAATTTGTGTGTGGGTAGGTGCGGAATATGTGAGTTGACGGGGAGATGTGTGTGTGGCTGAGGAATATGTGTTTGGTTGAGTGGTTGGAGGTGTGTGGATGGAGGAGGATATTGGATGAGTGATTGTTGGTGGGAAATGGAACGGGTAGAGGATATGTGAGTGGGTGGGGAGATGTGTGTAGGTGGGGGATGTGTGGGTTATTGAATGTATGTGTGCTTGGGGTGTGGGTGGATGGGATGTGTGGTGGGTGAGAGGTGTGTGTGGGCGGGGAGATGTGTAGGTGTAGGGATGTGGTGGATGGGTGGGGGAATGTATTGTATGTGTGTGTGGTTGGGTGGGGGAGTTGGAGTGAATGGGGGATGTGTGGGTGGGTGGTGGATGTGTCTCATAACATAGTAATATGCATTGTTTAGGTTTACAAAATTCACGTGACAATGTTTTTTTCCTATGCACTGTTGATGAAAGAAAGATGAGTGATTGGAAGGGCCGAATGTAAGACGGGCCTGCGTGCCCAATTTGTTACCCTTTGAAAATAAAGTCTGTTCGTTCGTTCGTTCGTTCTTCATTATGATAAAGAGCTGAAGAAGTGGGACAGATACATCATCTTCATTATGATAAAGAGCTGAAGAAGAGGGACACATACATCATCTTCATTATGATAAAGAGCTGAAGAAGAGGGATACATACATCATCTTCATTATGATAAAGAGCTGAAGAAGAGGGATACATACATCATCTTCATTATGCGCCTTGTTGTTAAGCGTGGACGGTCATGGTTCACCACCTCACATACTTCGAGTCTATCTTCTTGTTCTGGTTATGACATATGATCCGGCCATCCAGGCGTTTATTGATTTTGAATCCCCCCCCCCCCCCCCCCCTTGCTTTTCCCCATCAATTTTGCCAATTCTTACTAAGTTTTAAAGTTCATTTCCGCTCATAACGGGCTTAAGACTTCTTGACTGTCTACGTCTAATTTCTCAAACCCGTTTACGAATTTCATTTGCTTTTTAAATGATTTTTTTCATTCGTTTTTCTGGCTGTTCATGGCATTCTTTGCATTTGTTTCAGAAACCACATTCCATCAGATGTTTCTCACTTTTTCTGCTTATTGTATATGTAGCTTAAAAGTAGCTTAAAAGTCGACAGGGTCGATTTCATTGCATCGGGTTTTTATCCCATATGGCTCAGTTTCTTTCCGCAGCGAATTGCCGAAAGCGTCGCACAAAGCATGAACTCCGTAGCTCCAGCGACGACCCCCCCCCCCCCCCCCCCCCCCCAAGAATCGCCGAAAAAATGCACTCGTGAACCGAAACACGCGGCCCGGAATCGAAAACACGACCTTCAGAGAACGAGTAAGACGGCTTGACCACTTCGCCACGGAGACTCTCTGTATATGTCGCAAATGCATATACCAATATACGAGTATTATAGCACTTGATCACTCGTTTTCTCTATGCAGTTGAGATGTATTAATTCGTAAGGATTCCAGTGTGCAATAGCTATCCCTGATCTAATCTTTAAAAGGCACCTTCAGTGTACCTGCGTGGTAGTGTATGTCTAGTCTAACAGTGTGGTAATTATGGCTAGTCTATCAATGTGCTAGTTTAAGTCTAGTCTATCAGTGTTGTAGTTTATGTCTAGTCTATCAGTGTGGTAATTTATGTGTAGTCTTTCAGTGTGGTAGTGTATGTCTAGTCTATCAGTGTGGTAGTATATGTCTAGTCTATCAGTGTGGTAGTTTATGTCTAGTCTATCAGTGTGGTAGTGAGTATGTCTAGTCTATCAGTGTGGTAGTGTATGTCTAGTCTATCAGTGTGGTAATTTATGTGTAGTCATTCAGTGTAGTAGTGTATGTCCAGTCTATCAGTTTGGTAGTGTATGTCTAGTCTATCAGTGTGGTAGTAAGTATGTCTAGTCTATCAGTGTGGTAGTGTATGTCTAGTCTATCAGTGTGGTAGTGAGTATGTCTAGTCTATCAGTGTGGTAGTGTATGTCTAGTCTATCAGTGTGGTAGTGTATGCCTAGTCTATCAGTGTGGTAGTGAGTACGTCTAGTCTATCAGTGTGGTAGTGTATGTCTAGTCTATCAGTGTGGTAGTGTATGTCTAGTCTATCAGTGTGGTAGTAAGTATGTCTAGTCTATCAGTGTGGTAGTGTATGTCTAGTCTATCAGTGTGGTAGTGTATGTCTAGTCTATCAGTGTGGTAGTGAGTATGTCTAGTCTATCAGTGTGGTAGTGAGTATGTCTAGTCCATCAGTGTGGTAGTGTATGTCTAGTCTATCAGTGTGGTAGTGTATGTCTAGTCTATCAGTGTGGTAGTGAGTATGTCTAGTCTATCAGTGTGGTAGTTATTCTAGTCTATCAGTGTGGTAGTTTTGTCTAGTCTATCAGTGTGGTAGTGTATGTCTAGTCTATCAGTGTGGTAGTTATGTCTAGCTATCAGTGTGTAGTTATGTCTAGTCTATCAGTGTGGTAGTGTATGTCTAGTCTATCAGTGTGGTATGTATGTCTAGTCTATCAGTGTGGTAGTAGTATGTCTAGTCTATCAGTGTGGTAGTGTATGTCTAGTCTATCATGTGTAGTGAGTATGTCTAGTCTATCAGTGTGGTAGTGAGTATGTCTAGTCTATCAGTGTGGTAGTGTATGTCTAGTCTTCAGTGTGGTAGTGTATGTCTAGTCTATCAGTGTGGTAGTGTATGTCTAGTCTATCAGTGTGGTAGTGTATGTCTAGTCTATCAGGTGGTAGTAGTATGTCTAGTCTATCAGTGTGGTAGTGAGTATGTCTAGTCTATCAGTGTGGTAGTGGTATGTCTAGTCTATCAGTGTGGTAGTGTATGTCTAGTCTATCAGTTGGTAGTGTATGTCTAGTCTATCAGTGTGGTAGTGGTATGTCTAGTCTATCAGTGTGGTAGTGAGTATGTCTAGTCTATCAGTGTGGTAGTGTATGTCTAGTCTATCAGTTGTAGTGAGTATGTCTAGTCTATCAGTGTGGTAGTGAGTATGTCTAGTCTATCAGTGTGGTAGTGTATGTCTAGTCTATCAGTGTGGTAGTGTATGTCTAGTCTATCAGTGTGGTAGTGAGTATGTCTAGTCTATCAGTGTGTAGTAGTATGTCTAGTCTATCAGTGTGGTAGTGTATGTCTAGTCTATCAGTGTGTTGTGGTATGTCTAGTCTATCAGTGTGGTAGTGAGTATGTCTAGTCTATCAGTGTTGGGAGTGTATGTCTAGTCTATCAGTGTGGTAGTGTATGTCTAGTCTATCAGTGTGGTAGTGAGTATGTCTAGTCTATCAGTGTTGTAGTAAGTATGTGTAGTCTATCAGTGTGGTAGTTAGTATGTCTAGTCTATCAGTGTGGTAGTGAGTATGCCTAGTATATCAGTGTGGTAGTGTATGTCTAGCCTATCAGTGTGATAGTTTATGTCCAGTCTATCAGTGTGGTAGTTTATGTCTAGTCTATCAGTGTGGTAGTGAGTATGTATAGTCTATCAGTGTGGTAGTGAGTATGTCTAGTCTATCAGTGTGGTAGTTTATGTCTAGTCTATCAGTGTGGTAGTTTATGTCTAGTCTATATGTGTGGTAGTTTATATCTAGTCTATCAGTGTGGTAGTGCATGTGCAGTCTATCGGTGTGGTAATTTATGTCTCGTTTATCAATTCGGTATTGTTTGTCTAGTCCAGTGGTTCTCAACCATTTTTGGCCCATGCCCCCCTTTACCATATGTTCAGAATGTCATCCCCCCTTTCGAATTTCCTCGCTATAAATCCCCCCCCCTCCCACCCTTACACAGTATACATACAAATGGAAGCTAAATTTAATAACACATACTAGAACAAGTCTAGACATCTACATAAAATGTGATTTGCGGGTCTACTTACGTTATAAAACGAATTTCATTAGGGCGAGAAGTACAGAACCGTAAAATTTAGAGGGAAAAACAATATCAAGTAACTGGTTCTTGTATTAATGCGATCTTGAAATAATCTTAATTTCCCCCCTGGAAACCCTAACCCCCCCCCCCCCCCCCACCATGGTGGGGGGGGGAATTCCCCACCGTTGAGAATCACTGGTCTAATCTATCAGTGCGGTAGTTTATGTCTAGTCTATTAGTGCGGCAGTGTATATGTAGATCAGTGTGGTAGTTTATATCTCGTCTATCAGTGTAAAAGTGTACGCGCAATTTAGCATGAGGGGAATCTCTGTTAGCCCCAACGTTATCGATTCGAATCAGCACCAACTTGAATTTTTAAAATCGATTTCCATTCATCATGCGCCATACCGATAAGCGTGGGCGGTCATGATTCGCAATTTCACTCGATCTCCAAGCCATCCAGGTATTTACGTCTCTGTCTTCCCCTTGTTCTCGCCCCCCCCCCCCCCTCCGATCTTGCCAGTTGTCGTTAAGTTCTCCCATTTATTTCTTCTCATAACATCCCCAAACTATTTTGACTTTCTGCATCTAATTTCTCTAATCAGTGTAAGATTTTCATTTGATTTGTTTCGTGTACGAATTGGTCATTGGATTTTCTGTCTGTCCATGGTATTCTTTGCATTTTCCTCAGAAACCACATTTCCACAGCCAGCAGATGTTTATCAACTTGTCTGCTCATTGTCCACGCTTCACATCCATACAAAAGTACAGGTTTTATGTAGCACCTCAACACTACTTTTCTCGTTGAAATTGACATCCTTTTATTTTGGTCAGTATATTTTTCATCTTGCAAAAGGCTACCTTCGCCAAGGCACTTCTTGTTCTAATCTCTTCAAGGCATCTCTCATCAGATGTTATGACTGTTCCGAGATAATTGTACCGATTCACTTGTTTAAGAATATTCCCATTTACTTGAAAATTACATTATGGTATTTTCACGGATGTGTGCTCTCTCCTCTGCTATTTAATATCTGCATAGACAGAATATCCAAATAAGCAAACCTTGGCAGAACAGAGTCAGACAATTTGGAACCCTTTTCTTCAGATGACACAACAGATCCATACACAATAAATGAGCTTCTATTTGCAGACGACCAGTGCTTGTATTATAGCGACGAGGGCAGACTGCAAAATCATTTTAATAATCTGAGTTCAACATGCAGCAGATACAATATGAGTATAAATACAGCCAAAACCGAAGTAATGGAAATTAGCAGATCGCCTGGTCCACTAAGAATACAGAGAAATATCACATCTATGAAACAAGTTAAAGAATTCATATATCTTGGAAGTATGTTCACAGAAGATGGCAGAGTGGACATAGAAATAAATCAGATGTCAAAAAGCAAGTGCACTTCTTACATATCAACTATCCTGGTATAAACCTTGAGCATTGCCTACGATGGGTGACGTTGTGATATTCTGTTATGATAATTTGGCGGTGTGTCCAACGTGTGCCGCGTGGTTACACACCCGCTTCACACGCCAGTGATCCGGGGCTTGTTTCCGGATCCGGTCAGGGATATGCACTACTGACGAGCTCAAACGAGGGCGAAACTCGAGTATAGTGCTTCCATATTGACGTGGATAGGCTTTAGGTTCATACCAGAATGCGATCAGCGTTGCCAGTAGTGGGGTGTGCTCAATATTTAAAATTCAAATCCCGAAATAACCAAATTAATCAATATCAACTTTCACCCATAATGAAACATACAAATATACATATGTCCACAAAACGACAGATAATAAACAGCACATTCACACAAAACCTATGCTACCAATCTCAAACTTGGACATTATCCAAACACACTTACGTAAAATCAACAACTGTGAAATGAGATGCCTGAGGAGAGCTGTCAACTTAACCACCCGAGACCAAGTAAGAAATGTTGTTATCAGACAGACAGTGGAATCAACACCTTATACCACATTTATTGACAGACAGAAGATCAAATGGTTTGGTCATCTCGTTAGAATGCAACAGCATCAACTACCAGCACTGGCGCTACATCAAAGAACGTCTGTGACGAGTGCAAGAGGACGTCAGAGAAAAAAATGTATTGACGACGTCAAAGACATTGTACAATCACACGGAATGACACTATCCAATGCCACCCATCGGGCGCTGGAACGCAAATTATTTCTCCCCACGTCTCTTAAGGGCAAAAGTGAAAGATGATGATCATGTTGATGGTATTGCCTTCTTCCTAGTGACGACCATAATATATGTCTTCTTACAATTAAATTATAACCTTATTTGCTCACCGTGTGCAAACAACCGCATCTACTAAATATTGCAGATCCCGTTCATTGTCTGCAATAAATACTATTAGGGACGTTCATTTGAAACCCGTTCCAATGGCTTTATTACAAAAGCATGAAATAAACATTAACAGGTGTGGTAGAATTAAACAAAGCATTCATTTTGAATGAATTATGCACTATGGGTTGGTCAGAAGAAGTCGCCGTAGGCATTCAGGCAAGCATCCCATTGCTTAGGTAGGCGGCGAATTCCAAAAAAAGGGGAACAAGTCGTCCATCTGTGTGAAATCG
>JACEFZ010008792.1:0-22852 GCA_014155875.1 Cepaea nemoralis
ATAAATATTTCCCTTTAAGTTACTCTTGTCATTTACTATACAATTTTCTGATGTATCATTGAAAGCGTCTTCAAGTTGCTGTTGAAATTCAAAGCACTTTCCAGGATCGTGAGTGTTAGTAATATTAATCCTGGGGCTAGACGTGTGTAAGCTGTGTAGATGCTCTTTGGTCTCAGTCTAACCTTTGCAACAGCCAAAGAATGATCTGTATCACAGTCAGCACTGTGGTAACTTCGAGTTAATGATGTATGGTTCAGATGTTGTCTCCGTGTGATAATGAAGTCCAGCTAATGCCAATGGCTGGATTTTGGATGTTTCCATGTGACCTTATGCATCTCTTTTGTTTTAAAAAAGGAGTTTGTAATACATAGGTCATTTCTAGTGCAATGCTCCAGCAGCCTTTGCCCATTATCATTCATGCGACCGATGTTGTACTTTCCATGGCATACTGGACATGAACTCAAGTCCTTGCCTACACGAGCATTGAAATCACCGTGCATATAAATGTAGTCGGATTTTGGAGCTGCCTTGATCGCAGAGTCTAGCTGCTCATAGAACGTATCCTTCACATCATCAGAGGAAGCGAGTGTCGGTGCATATGCAGTGAGAATGGTGGCAAATCCACAAGAGGTTGCCAAGCGCAGTGATAATAATCTTTCATTACCTCCAGCTGGGATATCAATCATTCCCAGTAGCGAATTCTTCACTGCAAAGCCCACACCATGTTGCCTTTTTTCTGCCTGCCCTCTACCCTTCCAAAAAAAGGTGTAATTGTTTTCCCTGTGTTACCCTTCCTCAGCGAGGCGAGTCTCCTGCAGGCCAGCAATATCAATGTTAAGACGATTGAGTTCAGCATCAATCACAGCCGTTTTTCTCACATCGTCAATATTTGTCAAGTCAGTGGAAAATCCTGGACACATGGTTCTCACGTTCCAGGTTGCAAGCCGTAGCTTGAGGTTTCTATTCTTTTTATTAGTACCTGGTGCATTGGTTTTACAGCCTGCGATTCAGATTGTGTCCTAGCCCCAAGCACCCATTGAAGCAGGCAGGCTCTTGCGGATCAGCACCCAATTGGCTGGGGGCTGCCCAGCTTGAGGCGGGCGTTAGCTGATCAGTGTCACCTGTAGGTGTCTCCCACCGTCAGGGGCAACGCGTGACGCCCCATGTCTACGCCAACTTACAAGGACTTATAACCCGTAACAGTTGCCTCTCGCTTTGATTCCGAGACCGGTTAAGACCAGGTATGGAGTTATTGCCTCTCCATAGCACAAAGCCTGGGCTAAAATAAAGAAACCATGTGTTGCCCATGCAGCATGATCCCTCTCTCGGCCTGCCTAGTTCACTCCAGAGGAAAGTTGACACCTATAATCTGGAACAAGACAAGCTGCAGAAGCTGCCGGATCAGCAAAGCAATGCTCTAACTGTCCGCCTGTCGGAGCTTCGATCCTAGACCAGCTGCCAACGAAGGCTTAGGGCCTGGTCTGCCCTGCCATGACTTATTTTGTCTTTGGGTTGCATTTCCTCGCATCAGGATAAGGCTAGTACCCTCCCAATTGCGTTCTTCCGCCCGAAGCCGTTGGTACAATGTGGGGTGTCGGGTTTGGAAAGCGCCGCAAAAACATTCGGCGCTAACAGAAAGCAGGTAGTACCGTCTACTGTCATACGGTAGCTCAGTCATATCTGACTAAGACCTGACTACAATATATATATATATATATATATATATATATATATATATATATATATATATATATATATATATATATATATATATATATATACACACGCGCGCGCACACACAAGGACTCACACACACACACACACGTACACCACGCACACACGCACACACATACACACACACGTACACACACACACACACAACATATCTCCCCCATAGGTCACCAGTAAAGTTCTGGAAATCATGAGAGAGTGAGATACAGCACACAAAAACAAAGACGTCTTCAACTACCGCAGATTAAACAATAAAGTTAAATATGAAATTCGTAAAGATAAAGAAAGATTATTTTTAAAAAATTGATTGTTAAAAAAAGAAAAAGGCTTAAAAGTCGACAGTGTCGACTTCATTGCACCGTGTTTTATCCCATATGTATCGGTCTCTTTCCGCAGCACGGAAAGCGTCACACAAAGCACGAACTCCGTAGATCTAGCGACGACCCACAGGAGTCTCCGAAACATTTCACTTGTGAATCGAAGGACGCGGCCCGGAATCGAACCCACAACTTTCGGAGCCCGAGTCAAGCAGCTTGACCACTTCGCCACGGAAACTCCCTAAGAATTTGATTGTAGATAAATCAAATAGCAAAAATATATGGAGCGCTATAAATTCGCTAACCAACAAGAAACACTATTCAGAGTCAGCAGTTGTAAGGAATGGTGTAGTCATGATCACACCGACCAACTTGACCATTTAGGGAAGTATGTAATCTTGATCACACCAGCCAATTTGACCACTTAGGGAATGACGTAGTCATGATCACACCGACCAACTTGACCATTTAGGGAATGATGTAGTCATGATCACACCAGCCAATTTGACCATTTAGGGAATTATTTTGTCATGATCACACCGACTAACTTGACCATTTAGGGAATGATGTAGTCATGATCACACCAGCCAATTTGACCATTTAGGGAATGATGTAGTCATGATCACACCAGCCAACTTGACCATTTAGGGAATGATGTAGTCATGATCACACCGACTAACTTGACCATTTAGGGAATGATGTAGTGATGTAGTCATGATCATACCAGCCAATTTGACCATTTAGGGAATGATGTAGTCATGATCACACCAGCCAATGTAACCATTTAGGGAATGATGTAGTCATGATCACACCAGCCAATTTGACCATTTAGGGAATGATGTAGTGATGTAGTCATGATCATACCAGCCAATTTGACCATTTAGGGAATGATGTAGTCATGATCACACCAGCCAATGTAACCATTTAGGGAATGATGTAGTCATGATCATACCAGCCAATTTGACCATTTAGGGAATGATGTAGTCATGATCACACCAGCCAATGTAACCATTTAGGGAATGATGTAGTCATGATCATACCAGCCAATTTGACCATTTAGGGAATGATGTAGTCATGATCACACCAGCCAATGTAACCATTTAGGGAATGATGTTGTCATGATCACACCAGCCAATTTGACCAGCTTGGGTATGTTCTGTTACTCACGCAATTCTGGGGCGAGTGGGCAGCCTGGGTTGCTGGGTCGATGTATCCCCGCCTCAAAATGCATTTGAACACGTGACCAACGGCCTGGAAGGCAAGCTGAGCAATCACCTTGCTGAATATTTTCCCAGTGGTCACTATTATGGCAACAAGAATCCTCAACTTAACAAAAATTTATAATCTGACGCATTGCATCAACAATAAATAATAAAATCCTTCAATATCACAGGAACAAAACAACAGACAAAGAGGTTCTTTGTTCAGCTGTGCACTGTAGTAACTAATCGTACATTAACATTGGAATGGGTAACGGAGAATCCATATGTTTGGCTTGTTTGCTTCCCTTCTGTTTATTCCAACTCGACACGTACACCAACTTCACAATGTAACCCGGTCCACAATCGACCACGGTCCAACGCAGACTGCCTTTCAAGGAGACGCTTGGTTTCTACCAGGGAGCACCTTCCGGCGCTTTTCACGCCGTGTGAAAACTGCTCACACTGAGTCACTTTTCGCGGTCCAGTACGTGACTAGACTTCCCACTCATAATTATTCCATGACTGCTGAATTGTGTCATGGCACCAGGGTTCTAGACAAATTATAGCGGTGCGCCCTCTGGCGGAGTTTCACCATCGTCATGCGCTTAGTACAAATATATCAACCCGATTGTATATGCACCCATGTGTCAATCTATCCTCTAGGTTGTCTAACCATCTTTCATGAATCTATCAGCAATGTTGTCTATCCACCTACTCATCAATCTATCTCCTGGTTTGTCTATCCATCCAACTATCAGTCTATCATCCGGATTCAACCCATCCATAAACATTTCAGAAAGGTCTTCTATCCATCCATGCATCAGTATATCCATCCATCAATCAATCTGAATAGTTGAAAATTCATCCATGTATGAATTTATCTGCCGGTCTCCCTAGCCGAGGAGTTAGCAGCTTTCTCCGTAGCCCCGAATACTCTCGTGGTTGACGTGAGCGCACGAGAATTGGAAGCGGTTCGAGTCGCGCAAGTGACGTATGAGAGTATGGAGCTGGTCGCTCAGAAAGCAATGGCAAACTACTGAGCGTAATCTTGCCAAGAAATCAACAATCAGCTGAAAGATGCTGATGTTGACAGCGATGTCCTGTAAAAGGATATGCAAAACATTTTTAAAAAAATGAATTTATCTGAATAGTTGGAAATCCATCCATCAATCAATCTATCCGCATAGTTGGAAATGCATCCAGCAGTCGGACTATCAGCAGAGTTTTCTGTTCATCCATCTACAAATCTATCAACCCAGTTGTCTATCAATCCACCTACTAATCTATCAAATCCATCCATCTACCAGTCTATCTACCCAGTTATATATATATATATATATCCATCTACCAATCTATCAAATCCATCCATCTACCAATCTATCAAATCCATCCATCTACCAATCTATCAAATCCATCCATCTACCAATCTATCAAATCCATCCATCTACCAATCTATCAAATCCATCCATCTTCAATCTATCAAATCCATCCATCTACCACTCTATCAACCCAGTTATATATATATATATCCATCTACCAATCTATCAAATCCATCCATCTACCAATCTATCAAATCCATCCATCTACCAATCTATCAAATCCATCCATCTACCAATCTATCAAATCCATCCATCTTCCAATCTATCAAATCCATCCATCTACCAGTCTATCTACCCAGTTATATATATATATATATATATATATATCCATCTACCAATCTATCAAATCCATCCATCTACCAATCTATCAAATCCATCCATCTACCAATCTATCAAATCCATCCATCTACCAATCTATCAAATCCATCCATCTACCAATCTATCAAATCCATCCATCTTCCAATCTATCAAATCCATCCATCTACCACTCTATCAACCCAGTTATATATATATATATCCATCTACCAATCTATCAAATCCATCCATCTACCAATCTATCAAATCCATCCATCTACCAATCTATCAAATCCATCCATCTACCAATCTATCAAATCCATCCATCTTCCAATCTATCAAATCCATCCATCTACCACTCTATCAACCCAGTTATATATATATATATCCATCTTCCAATCTATCAAATCCATCCATCTACCACTCTATCAACCCAGTTATATATATATATATCCATCTGAATAACGAAGACACAAACAATAGATTGCACGATTTATTGCCTGGCATATTTCGCTGCATCTCGTCAGGTACATACTGCAGAACTCACACAACTTACGTGAAATTAACTAGATAAATCCTTCAAGTTGAAATATACACAATTTCGCACAGTAATGTCGATTGTCTACCACGGTAATTTTAAGCTGACTAACATGTCTTTCTGTTTACACAATTCTGGCTTGCGTTGATAGATCATAATTGCTTCTGCAAATTTTAACAAGCGAGTATTCTGTGTTCTAAACAACACGCGAAATGCAGTCTCTCTGGACACAACATGGCGACTGGCAACAATGTGCTTGCCGATTGAAGACGCCGGGAGCTTCCGGTGTGTCGGCTCCTCGTGGCTATCATCTCCTGTGTGTTGTATCTTGTTGACCCATTGAGGTATGTGTTCTAACACCCGTTTGTTAAGCTGTCTCTCCGTTCGGCCAATGTAAACGGCCTGGCATCTACATGTGAATTGGTAAATACAATTGTTTGTGGCGTACAGAGGAACAGGCTCTTTGACTGTTGGTGTAGGAATGGGTACGGTTTTACATCTAATGACTGGAGTTGCCGCACAGAATGTTTGACCTACTGCTGTAGTAAGCCGGTCTTGTAGACGTTGCATTACGTCATCCCCTCGAAAGGTTAGCTGGATGAATACCTTGAGTTTAGGGACTGTAGTTACGTCTGCTTTGGGTTTGGGCTGTTGGCAATAGCGCTTTATAAATCCTGTGGAGTACCCATTCAGGTTTAAGACATTCTTCAGAGTTTCAAATTCCTCTGTCAGTGTGTCCTGGGTGCATATCTTTCTAGCACGGTCAAACAAGGTCCGTACTAAGCCCCGTTTGTACTGGACAGGTGTGAAGCTCTGAAAATTTAGGTATTGGCCAGTCCATGTTTCTTTGCGATACACCGATCTTTGAATTGTGCCGTCTGCTCTACGTCTCATTAGAATATCTAGGAACGGTAACGCTTCGTTGTGTTCGTGTTCCATAGATAGAGAGATGTTTTTATGCGTCTTGTTCATTGTGGCCTGAAACGATGTTGCTTGTAGCTCGTCTGTGGTGATGATTAGTATATCGTCCACATAACGCCGGTAAAAGGCCAAGTTGTTGATGTCTGAGGATCTCTTTTCTTCTAAGTGTGCCATGAAGATGTCCGCTAGAATAGGACCAAGAGGACTCCCTATTCACTAACGTTCCATTAGAGGAGACAGTGAAAATAATAAGGGAACGCATTGAAGACAAACAACTAAAATTAGGCATACCAACACCTATTCTGGAGAGGCTACTACTACTATGTACCGCCAACATCCTATTCAATTTTCAAACTAAGTCAATACCGCCAAATTGACGGAGTGGCCATGGGGAGTCCTCTTGGTCCTATTCTAGCGGACATCTTCATGGCACACTTAGAAGAAAAGAGATCCTCAGACATCAACAACTTGGCCTTTTTACCGGCGTTATGTGGACGATATACTAATCATCACCACAGACGAGCTACAAGCAACATCGTTTCAGGCCACAATGAACAAGACGCATAAAAACATCTCTCTATCTATGGAACACGAACACAACGAAGCGTTACCGTTCCTAGATATTCTAATGAGACGTAGAGCAGACGGCACAATTCAAAGATCGGTGTATCGCAAAGAAACATGGACTGGCCAATACCTAAATTTTCAGAGCTTCACACCTGTCCAGTACAAACGGGGCTTAGTACGGACCTTGTTTGACCGTGCTAGAAAGATATGCACCCAGGACACACTGACAGAGGAATTTGAAACTCTGAAGAATGTCTTAAACCTGAATGGGTACTCCACAGGATTTATAAAGCGCCATTGCCAACAGCCCAAACCCAAAGCAGACGTAACTACAGTCCCTAAACTCAAGGTATTCATCCAGCTAACCTTTCGAGGGGATGACGTAATGCAACGTCTACAAGACCGGCTTACTACAGCAGTAGGTCAAACATTCTGTGCGGCAACTCCAGTCATTAGATGTAAAACCGTACCCATTCCTACACCAACAGTCAAAGAGCCTGTTCCTCTGTACGCCACAAACAATTGTATTTACCAATTCACATGTAGATGCCAGGCCGTTTACATTGGCCGAACGGAGAGACAGCTTAACAAACGGGTGTTAGAACACATACCTCAATGGGTCAACAAGATACAACACACAGGAGATGATAGCCACGAGGAGCCGACACACCGGAAGCTCCCGGCGTCTTCAATCGGCAAGCACATTGTTGCCAGTCGCCATGTTGTGTCCAGAGAGACTGCATTTCGCGTGTTGTTTAGAACACAGAATACTCGCTTGTTAAAATTTGCAGAAGCAATTATGATCTATCAACGCAAGCCAGAATTGTGTAAACAGAAAGACATGTTAGTCAGCTTAAAATTACCGTGGTAGACAATCGACATTACTGTGCGAAATTGTGTATATTTCAACTTGAAGGATTTATCTAGTTAATTTCACGTAAGTTGTGTGAGTTCTGCAGTATGTACCTGACGAGATGCAGCGAAATATGCCAGGCAATAAATCGTGCAATCTATTGTTTGTGTCTTCGTTATTCAAATTCACTACGGGAAAACATTGTTTTGAATATATATCCATCTACCAATCTATCAAATCCATCCATCTACCACTCTATCAACCCAGTTGTCTCTCCATCCATCTACTACTTGAACCTTGCCGTCTTGACATACGATAGTTTGTTACATTGTGTTTTTTATTTGTTTTTAAAAAAAAGCATAATTACAACCCATGACTGTAGCGAATGTTATTGATCAGACCCATTCCCGATGTAAATGTTCGTCCAATATGGATTCATGTGAACACATAGTCATTTCTACCATCACGCAGACAAGGACTTATTACACGTAACCGCTACATTTCGCTTTGATTCCAAGACAGGTTAAGTCAAGGGAAGGAGCTATTCCTCTCAATAGCATAAAACATGTGCTGAATTGTAGAGACCATTTGTTGCCCACGCAGCAGGATCGCACTCTAGATTTGCCGAGTTTACTCCAGAGGAAAGATCTCTACACCTCTACATCTGGAACAAGACAAGATGCAGAAGCTGCCGAATCAGCAAAACATTGTTATAACTGTCCGCCTGTCGGAGCTTCGATCCCAGACAAGTTGCCGACCAAGTCTTCGGGCCTGGTCTGCCACATCAAGGTATTTAGTCTTTAGGTTGCATTTCCTCGCGCCAGGATAAGACCTGTACTCTCTCAATTGCGCCACCCAACATTCGGCGCTAAAATAAACAGGTAGTACTGCATACTGTCATGCGGTACATCTGACTAAGATCTGACACCTATCCATCCACCCATCTATCGATCCGTAAACTGGGTTATCTATTAACTCATTTACCAAACTATCAACATGGTTGTCTATCAATCCATCAATCAATTTTTCTGCATAGTTGAAAATCCATCCATCTATCAATCTATCAGCTTAGTTGTGTATTCATTTATCTATGGAATATCAATGTGGTTGTCTATCCATCCATCTACCAATCTATCAACACTCGTGTGTATCTCTCCATCTACTACTGGCTTCTTGCCATCTTAACAGATGGTAGTGTGTTACATTGTGCCAGCTAACAACTATCCGTCCATCCATCTATCAATCCATAAACAGGGTTATCTATTCATCCTTCTACCAATCTATCAACCCGATTGTCTATCTGTCCATATATCACCTCGGTTGTTTTTCCTATCCATTTGTCGATCCGTCTGCTGGTAGTTTATCAATCCATCTATCAATCAATCAACTGCGTTGATTATTCATCCATATATCAATCTATGAACCCGGTTGTTTATCTATTCATCTATAAATGTATCAAACCTGTTATTCATCATGTGCTGTTGCAATGTGCTATGGACCTGCGCTATGTGCTGTTTACCTGTGCTATGTACTGTGGACCTGTGCTATGTGCTGTGGACCTGTGCTATGTGCCGTGGACCTGTGCGGTGTGCTGTGGGCCTTTGCTGTGTGATGTGGCATCCTTATCTGGTGGCTATGGGCGAGTGACTGTTCGCTGTGAAGCTATATGGTGCTGAAGTCAAGTGCCAAGTGACAGTTGAAACTTACCAGGCTCAAGTCCCAAGGTTCCAGACGGCATAATACGGGTGCAGGTGAAAGTACTCTATCACCTTGTTTGCATTTATTTAGTTAGTTATTTAGTCGCGGTTCCAACTTCACGGCTCCATTCCTGTGCCAGTGAATATCATAAAATGCCCCTCACTGCCCCACGTGAACAATGGAATAGATAGGAGTGTCGGTAAGCCAACAGCCCGCACAGGTACACTGTGCATAATGCCGCCGCCAGAATGCCAACACAAAATCCTCCACGAAGAATACAGTTCATCGTCGATGAAAACGGCAGTCACCAGAAAGACTTCATTGACCGGGGTTTTATCCCATATGGCTCGGTCTCTTTCTGCAGAGCGACATACCAATAGCGCCGCACAAAGCACGAACTCCGTAGCTACAGCGACGACTACCAGGAGTCTCCTGAAAAATGCACTCGTGAACCGAAAAGGCAAACCAGTCAATCCAGCAACAGCCGGCCGTCATCGTTCCGAACATGCAGTTCACGCAAAAACAACCACGGACAGATGCAAAAACATTCCACGCGAAATTCACCGCTCACAGTGTCGCGCCACGCACTCACTCAGTAGCAGGGCAACACCTTGTTTACATACAGACAGACACTAAAGACATTGACCTCTGTTGAGTGGGATGATGAGCATGTCCAGCCGACTACTCTCACCCAGCTAATTGTTCATGTCTGTTAGTCCCTATGTTGTCTGTCTATTGGTCAGAGTCGGAATCTCCAATAAAGATTCTAGATTCGCCTTTTATAAGAGTGTACTATTATAGTCAGTTAGGTGTCTTCTTATATCCACAGTCGTCATATGGGAAGGGTCGTCCGGGAACCGTCCTGGGGACAATTGATGTAAAGGGTAGACCGAAGTTAATCTAGAACCTCAACTAAATAGTATCTGCAACTATTGTGAACCAGGCCAGTGTTGTCACAAGATATAACTGGGCTGGTTATCAACCAAGATAAGACAGAATATATGGTTATTTCAAGAGAAGGAATGGCTAAAACCTCTGGCCACATACAAATAGATAATATGTCCATTAAAAGAACGGAAAAATACAAATACCTGGATACAATCTTCAACTGCTTCAACATCATAATGGAAGAAATATAAACTAGAATCAATTCTAGAAATAAGATATACTATGCACTACAACATCTATTAAGATCAAATGCGCTATCTCGTAACACCAAAATCACAATATACAAAACACTTATCAGACCAGTTGTGCTGTATGGCTCTGAAACCTGGAGTACAACGAAAGGAAAACAAAGTGTAAGACGCATCTTTCGACCCATTAGGGATACACAAAGTGGGTATTGGAAAAGAAGACGTAACAAAGACATCTATGATCTGTTTAAATCCCCGCTAATTACTGGTATCATGAAGGCTAATAGACTACAATAGCTGGGGCATATAGAAAGAATGGAAGATAATAGGAAAACAAAACTCGCTTACACTCAAGAAATGAATGACCGTAGAACCCGAGGTAGACCAAGAAGACGGTGGCGAGATAATATATATATAGAGACCTACAAGCACTTGGAAACAACGACTGGCAAGAGAAGGTCAACCAGAGAGATACATGGAGACGGATTGTATCTGCAGCAAAGAACCTCAATTGCTCGGAACGCTGAAGAAGAAGAAGTTATTCATCCATCCATTTATCAATATGTTACCTAGTTAGTCTATCCATCCATTTATCAATCCACCAAATGGATTGTCTATTCATCAATCTATCAATCTATCAACCTGGTTATCTATTCTCGTGTATATGCAGTTAGCAATATTTCGTGTACACTCTATAGCTGGAAATGATAATTGTCAGAAGGCTGTTGACTGTTAGAAAACTCGTGACACGTGGGTGTCGTTAGACGATTGGTTGTAGAGGACACGTCAGCATGGAGCAGTCTCTAAATGTGTACGATATTCTAATGACTGGATTCCCTCAAACCGACATATATGCCATCAGTATCAGATACGTATTCCCATAATTGTACTAGCATAAGTGTTGGATACCTGTTTGTCTGTCTGCCTGTACGCCTGTCCGTCTGTCTATCTGTCCCTCTGTCTTTATGTCTGCCTGTCTATCCGCCCTCCTGCCTGTCCGTCCATCTATCAATCCATCCACGAATCCAACTGCCTGCCTATGTGTCTATATATCTGTCTGCCTGTCTGCCTTTCTGCTTGCCGGTTTCCTGCCTGCCTACCTACTTGCCTGTCTGCCTGTCTGCCTGCCTGCCTGCCTGCCTGACACCGAATGAAAATGCGATGATGTCGTGTAGGCAGCGCAAAACTGATTGTATACGGGCCACGGAGTAAAGGATTAGGAAAAACCACGAAAACAAAATAGAAATAAAGAAATTAAACCGCTCACCATCCTCTGGTCAAACAAGAACAGGGAAAGCAAAAAGATATTCCAGAGATCAAATACATAGGGTGAGAAAGGGCGTCTTCCAACCCAGTCAATGGATTAAACAACTGGTTCACAACAACAACGTCATCATCATCATCATCATCGTCATCATCATCATCATCATCATCGTCAACAACAACAACAACAACAACAACAACAACAACAACAACAACAACAACAACAACAACAACAACAACAACGAGTGCGCAAATTAAGTCCATAATATACACATCTATATCATTTTAAGTCATTATGGTTGTTATAAGAGACTAGCTGACCCGGCCCGGCTTCGCCCAAAACCTGGTGGGGATCATCTAATTTAATTCATATAAGTAGTCATATAAGCTCCCGTTCCCGTTCCCGACTATCTGTCTGTCTGTATATCTGTCTGTCTGTCTGTCTGACCCGGCCCGGCTTCGCCCAGACCCTGATGGGGAGAATCTCATTTAATTCATATAAGTAGTCATATAAGTTCCCGTTCCCGTCTGTCTGTCTGTCTGTCTGTCTGTCTGTCTGCCTGCCTGCCTGCCTGCCTGCCTGTCTGCCTGTCTGTCTGTCTGTCTGTCTGTCTGTCGGTCTGTCTGGCAAATGTCTCACAAAGTGAATATCTATGTGGCAAATTAACAGTGTTCAGGCCACTAAAATGTGAATTTCAGTGTGGCATAATTAACAGTGTACATACTGCACCCGTAGAGTGTCCATACCGCACCAGCCAATGTCCATGCGGTACTGTTAAACTGTCCATTTGTTGGACGATTCTTCTTAATCCATAACATTAATAAAAAGAGGTGACTAATCTTACCTAAACAACCTCTTAATAACTATGTGGCATTTCAGAAGTTAGCTAACATCAGCATAATGCAACAATAAAATACATTTACCACATTAAAATATTCTCACTCAATTCAAACTAAAGAAATTCATGTACAGCACTTCTATCATTTATAATCGACTCAGCAAATCTGCTAAATTATTCTCACTGCCAGAAATATGAGAAACAGTGACATCATAATCCTGCAGAAGTAAAGACCATCTATGAATCATGGCGTTCTTTGGTGATCCATCCTTAAAGATATTAAGTGGCATATTATCTGAAATAACCAAGAATTTTCTACTTAACAGGTATTTGTGGAACAGAATCCACGAAAGACAGTGCCTCAAGATCTGTAATTGCATACCGCTTTTGAGTTTCATTCAATTTTCTACTCGAATATAGAACTGGATGTAACAATCCATTATATTCCTGTAGCAAAATGAATGATATGGAATGTGAACTGGCGTCCGTCTGAACGACAAAGTCTTTCGACATGTCAGGAATTCTGAGAATCGGAGGAGAACTAAATAAAGAGTTTTTATTCCCTGAAGAATTGTTTCATGTTCCTCCGGCCATCTGATTTTGTTTGGTTGCTCTTTCTTAAGTAATTCTGATAGCTTAGAAGTCATTTCAGCAACATTTCTTATAAATTTCTGGTAATAATTAATGAGACCCAGAATTGTTCTAACTTCTTGTTTGTTTTGTTTTAGGAGCACTAATGTTGAGAATTTTTGTTACAATATTTGGATCTCCGTACAGAAAACCTTTTGACATTCTATGCCCTAAGAACTGAATTTCTTGGAATGCAATTTTCGTTTTGCCATGTTTCATGGTCAGACCAAACATACGAATGCGACAAAAGATTTGTCTCAGAATATGCTCGTGATGAACCGTGTCCGTAGTATGGACACATATATCTTCCATATATGTAGCTATGTCTGTTATGTCTCTAAGCAAAATTCTCATCATACGAGTAAAAGAGGCAGGCGAGTTCTGAAGCCCAAAAGTAAGATATAAGAATTCGTACAACCCTAATGGAGTAGCGAATGCAGTAATATGGATCGAATCTTCAGCCATCGATATTTGCCAATACCCCTGCGTAAGATCTAATTTGGAGAACCATGTTGACTTATCCATACCAGCTATAAGTTCATCAATTTGGTACATTGGTTCAGCATTGAGATACGTGAGCGCATTCACTTTACGATAATCCACACATATGCAAAGATTCCCATCCTTCTTTTTAATAATAACAAGCGGCGAACAGTAATGAGAAGAAGATTTGCTAATAGTGCCTTCTTGTTCTAAGTCTCTAATTTCCTTAACAACTCTATCATGGTAATGCAATGGAATAGGATATGGTTTATTTCTTACTGGCATCTGAGAATTTAGATGAATGTGATGTTTAATATAAGAGGTTCTTCTTGGTGAATCTGAGAAGATATCGTTAAACTCTTCCATTAGTTTACTAAACATTTCGTAATCAGTCTTTGATAACTGTGTTTATGATATCTGATTTCCAGCTACTTTTATTTTCTACTATCGGTGTCGGAATTGTTTGTGGAATGGCATCGTCAGCTTGCTCATTTATTACTGAACATAAAGCAACATCATGTGTGTCTTTATCAGCTAAATCAGCTGAATTGTCAGGCTGTCTCGAGTGATATGGTTTTAGCATATTAATATGATATATCCTAGGTTTATCACGAACTAGGATTTGATAAGCCACATCAGATATTTTCTTTATAATTTTAAATGGCTCTTGCCAAGATGTTGAAAGAGCTTCAATGGGGTTAGGGAGTAATAGTAACACTTTGTCTTCCTCCTGTAATATAATTGTTTTTGCTGAACGATTCTCATACTGGCGGTATTTCATTCCCGCATCATGTAATGCTTGCTTAGCAATTGTGCAAGACGTCATTATTTTATCACGGAGGCCGTTAACTTGTTCATATATCTCTCTTGTCGGTTGATCTTTAACCTCCCCTATTAACAATTCATCAAGAATCTGTATCGGTCCCCGTGGATTGGCACCATATACCAGTTCGAAAGGTGAGAACCCAGTACTGGCCTGCGGTACTTCTCGATAAGCAAACAAAACCGCTGGCAAAAAATGTCCAAATCCCTCGGACGTTGAACATTGACCTTAGCTAACGCACGCGTAAGCGCCCCGTTAAGATTTTCTATAATCTCATTCAACATGTGATGAAAGCTAGAAGAAAACATTTGTTTGATCCCCAACACATTACTTATGGCTTTTGTAGCACCAGAAATAAATTGAGATCCATTGTCTGATAAAATATACAATGGGAAACCAATCCGAGAAAAAATTAACAAGAAAGCATCTATAATGACTGATGCCGTGATTGTCTTGAGAGCAACCGCTTCTGACCAACGCATGCGCGTGTCTATCGCTGTCAAAATATATCTTTTACCTCTGTTTGTAACGGTATTTAATGGTCCGACAATATCAACTGCAATTTTCTCGAATGGGCGGAATGATAAATCGGTCGGGATCGCACGAGTGCCTTAGGATGCCGTCCTTTCTGTGTCATGCTTTGACATAACTTACATGTCTGAACATACTTTCGTATGTCTTTAGCATACCCAGGCCAGTAAAACTTCGCTAAAATTCTGGCGAATGTTTGTGCCTCGCCCATATGTCCTGCAAAAGGAATATCATGTGCCGTCTGCAATATTTGCTGTCGGAATTGCGTCGGGACAACAGTTTGTTAAATCTGAATAAAGTTTTCCTCATATACCCTTTTTAAAATATTGTTTCGTTTTGTGAAGAACCACGTAAAATTTTTTGAGATATTTGGTATTTGATCCATTTGTGTAAAACAGTGTTGTAATGACGCATCGTTGGATTGAACGCACTATAATATGTTGCTTTATGACCTAATTAATGCAGTCATTGTGAGTCAGATAGTGTGTTGTCCTGACCTACTTGATTCTTTTTCTGGGTTTGTAACCGAGTGACAGCATTTGCTCCCACATTTTGATTCCCATTTTGCTCTATTCTCTGGTGATACATCACGTATCCCTGTGATATTTCAGAGGAGTACATCTGCACATGGATCACGCAGCACAGCCGCTGTTATTTTCCCCACAAAATATGGGCAGTTGATTTCAGCCCACGCGATTCGAAACTGTTCTCTTCTCCCCCCAAAAGTCCGACAAATAACATGTTCCCCAGTGTAGTCAGACTCTCTAATCAATCTTGTGTGTATACCGACTATACTCGCACCGGAATCACACACAAAGCTGCAGTTTATTCCATTCAGCAATGGCCTGTTGTAATACTAATGTTCCATTTGTGATTTGGACTGCATTCGTCTCCTGGATCGGAACCAAGTGACCACATGTCAAACTACGGTCTCTGTGAACACCTGACATGTATTGCAGGCTGGATCTACAGGATAATACTTCACATCGGCAGTGTTTACCTGAGTGACGTCATCAGAGTCACTGTCATTGCTTGATGTTAACATACCTATGTTAGCTTCCTTATACAACCATCATAAAGGACAAAGGTTAAAAGAATGTCCAAATGCTTTGCATTTAAAGCATTGCATCTGCCTCTGATAGGTATTAAATCTGTCTCTGTTTTTAATGGCTATTTTTTTATATAAATTTCAAATTCTGGATGTTTATAACACATCTGTGAACTTCCGTTCTGACATTTACATAATTTACATGTTGTCCAAATACCCTTAATTCCCTGAGGGGTGTAACGTTGATATTTGTGTTGCTGTTTCTCTCATGCCTGGTATGAGTAACTGACAGATTGGGTGCTGTGCTCTTTATCCAGGCGCCTTAGATTTGTGATGAAGTTTCTTGCACGCACGTGTCTCCACCAGAGGAGATGAACTATAGTTAAATATGTCTTTATGAGCGTTGAAAAACGACGCACCCCTCTCCTCAACCTGTTGAATCGATGAGCATTTTTGCTCAATAAGAAATGTGGCTATAGATGATGGAACAGGAGAGACAAATTTGTCCCTAATCATCAGGTCACGTAATTTAGTATAGTCATTATTAATATTAGCGGATCGAACCCATTTGTCAAAGGTCATCTGCGTTAAAGAAGAGAAGTCAAGAAACGTCTGTCTTGCTTTAGAAGCAAAAGATTTGAAAGAAGAAAGAAAACAAATTCATCCAAAGAGAAATGTGAAAATAATCTACTACGAATGTATGAATAATTACCACGTAGTTCATCTGGAATCAATTCAACAACCTGCAAAGGCTCTCCACTTAAATGTCTATGCATTAAGACCGACCATTCGTTTTCTTGAATGCTGTAATGACGCATTATCAACTCAAAATTAGTAAGCCAAGCTGAGATGGAATCTGAATTCGTATAGTTCTTCACAATGCCATAGTATTTCATAATAGTATCTGTGGAATGTGCCTCTACTTTTTGTCTGGCGATCTGTTCATCTTTTTCCTTCTCAAACTGTTTCTTTTTAAAGTTATTTTCTAGCTCTTTCTTATTCAGAAGCTTCTCCATAGCCAACTTTTCGTGACTAAAAGCTGATTCCTTCTCTTTTAACTGCGTTCCCATTAAGAATCTATCTTTTTCTGCGGCCAATTGAGTTGTAATTTTCTCGTTCAGCCGTAATTTGTAATGTTATCCTCTCATTTTCTGCAGCTGACTTCTCCTTCTCAATTATTCTTTGTCTCTCTTGTTCAGCAATCTGTTCCATTTATGCATCAAGTCTATCTTTTTCCAACTGTCTCAATGCCGCTCTTTCATCCTTTTCTTGTGCCTGGAAAACAGCGAATTCCTTCCCTGACCAGGCTATAAGATCTGGTCCTGTCAATCCTGCATCCTTACCAATAGCAACGAAATCCTGTAAAGATGACATGTTGCTTTGCTCTAACTATAACCAATCTAATTTGTAAACAAGAAATGAAAAAAGCAGTCTATCAAACACGTACTGTGAAAAGCATAAAGACAAAGTTAACGTACTCAGATTGAAAGATAGTGTTGAATAGCAGTATGTTTCACGACAAGAAACTATGCGCACCACAGACTAAGTAATGCACCGCGAGAAATAGCAAAGTGATATGTGCCGCACCTATGACGTGATGTGAGAAATGAGTGAACGAAGAAAGAATATAATATGTTATCATTACAGTATCCTGACCATGACTATTTAATCTGAACAACCACAAAAAAATTCTTAGCTTAGTATTGATGATCCTCCAATCCACTGTTGATTACAAGTGGCGTCCAACGTTCCCAAGTAAAATTTGACTGGGACTGGAAACGGTTGTCAGAAACTGAAGAAACTTTGATTCTGACAATAGCAGGATACGTTCTTTCATAGACACAAGTTCAGCAGGCTTCAATATCAACCTAGGACCTGCTGCTAACGTTGATTGTTAACCAAGGAGGCGTCTGTTGTTGATTAACTTGGAGTTTGCGTTGATTCTTAACCAACGGGGTGTCGGTTAACGATCAAACTTGCGTGCGTTGATTCTGAGCCACCGATGTGTCGGTTAACGATCAAACTTGCCTCCGTTGATTCTTAATAACCGAGGTGTCGGTTGACACTCGAACTTGGCTCAGCAAGATGAGCATATACCATACTGAAATACAGATTTCAGTAACTGAATGTGTCACAGAGGGCAACCCGCCTGCTGTTTCGATGTATTATAATAAACAGCAACGGTGACAAAATGAAGACCTTGAATAACTTTGATTCTGTGGCCCTCCAGGTAGAGCTGCAACTGTCGCTTCTGTGTCTTTCAAGTAAAACAGCGTGGCTTCGTGGGTAGAGCGAATATTGTCTGAGTTGCGGTGGGCTGCAACTGTAGCATCTCAGATCGAGCGGCAAACAATAATATAATCACGCTCCCTGGGTAGAGCGTAATATGATGATCAATTAAAGCTCCCTGGATAGAGCGAAGACTCGAACGATATCTTGAAACGGTGACTTGAGTTAATATATAACGATGAAATCAAACCCCCTGGATAGGGCGAAGATTGGAGCGATAACTGCGACTTGACTTAATATATCCAAAAGTGGATAACGATGAGATCCCGTTCCCTAGGCAAAGCTTCTTTCTTGAAAATGGTCACTGGTACAGACCTCCTGACCAACACGCCCCTATTTAATGATAATGATCGATGAAACGGGATACGCCACATGATCCCCAGCGCTATGTAGATCGGCGTGACCCTCGATGAAACCACAACTGTGTTGTCTGTACGTTCGTAGTGTTATTAGTTTCTGGTCTGTAGTTCCTGCTCTTGGTAACCGTTGCTTTGACCTTGTACAACTCCGCCCAAAGACCATTCAACCTCCTCCAATCGATTATTGACAACTTGTCGATAGTTTAGCAAATATATCTCGTTTAACGACGGCTCCCATGTCACGGGGAGAGGCGTATAGCGGGGCGATGATTTGTTTACAAATTAGATTGGTTATAGTTAGAGCAAAGCAACATGTCATCTTTACAAGAATTTGTTGCTATTGGTAAGAATGCAGAGTTGACAGGACCAGAACTTATAGCCAGCCTGGTCAGAGAAACAATTCGCTGTTTTTAAGGCACAAGAAAGGGATGAAAGAGTGAGACAATTAGAAAAAGACAGGCTTGATGAACAAAGGGAACAGATTGCTGAACAAGAGAGACAAAGCATATTTGAGAAGGAAAAGACAGCTGCAGAAAATGAGAGGATAGCATTGCAATTGGCGGACGATAAAGAGAGATTCTTGATTGAAACGCAGTTAAAAGAGAAGGAATGAGCTTTTGGTCATGAGAAATTGGCTACGGAGAAGCTTTTGAAAGAGAAAGTGCTAGAGAATAACTTTAAGATGAAATAGTTTGAGAACGAAAAAGATGAACAGATCGCCAGACAAAAAGTAGAGGCACATTCCACAGATGCTATTATGAAATACAGTGACATTGTGAAGAATAATTCGAATTCGGATTCCATCTCAGCTTGGCTTACTAATTTCGAGCTGATAATGCGTCATTACAGCATTCCAGAAATCGAATGGTGGGTCTTAATGAATAGACATTTAAGTGAAGAGCCTTTGCAGGTTGCTAAATTGATTCAAGATGAACTACGTGGTAATTATTCATACATTCGTAATAGATTACTTTCTCATTTCTCTTTGGATGACTTTGGTTTACATTTATCTTTCAAATCTCTTTTTCCTAAAGCAGGACAGACGTTTCTTGACTTCTCTTCTTTAACGCAGATGACCTTTGACAATTGGGTTCGATCCGCTAATGTTAATAATGACTATAGTACATTACGTGACCTGATGATTAGGGACAAACTTGTCTCTGCTGTTCCATCATCTATGGCCACATTTCTGGTTGAGCAATAATGCTCATAGATTCAACAGGTTGAGGAGAGGGGTGAGTCGTTTTTCAACGCTCATAAGGACATATTTAACCATGGTTCATCCCCTCTGGAGGAAACAAGTGCGTTCGAGAAACTTCATCACAAATCTAAGGCGCATGGATATAGAGCACAGCAACAATCTGGCAGTCACTCATACCAGGCACGAGAGAAACAACAACACAATCAAACTTACACCCCTCAGGGAAAGAAAGCTATTTGGACAAAATGTAACTTCTGTAAATGTCAGCACGGAAGTTCAGAAATGTGTGATCAACATCCGGAATTTGAAAATTATATAAAAATACTAGCTGACCCGGCCGGGCTTCGCCCATTCCCTGGTGGGGAGCATCTCATTTAATTCATATGAGTAGTCATATAAGTTCTCGTTCCCGTTACCGACTATCTGTCTGTCTGTCTGTCTGTCTGTCTGTCTGTCTGACCCGGCCCGGCATCGCCCAGCACCTGGTGTGGAGCATCTCATTTAATTCATATAAGTAGTCATATAAGTTCCCGTTCCCGACTGTCTATATGTCTTTCTGTCTGTCTATCTGTCTGTCTATCTGTCTGCCTGACCCTGTCCGGCTTCGCTCAGCCCCTGATGGGGAGCATCTCATTTAATTCATATAAGTAGTCATATAAGTTCCCGTTCCCGTCTGTTTGTCTGTCTGTCTGTCTGTCTGTCTGTTTGTCTAATCATTTATTGGTTGCAGTTAGAACAACCTAGATAAACGAAGACCAACTTACAAAAAGCATTAGAAAGAGCACTTGAAAGGTCTTTACATCTTCCCCAACAATTAACTTGAGTAAATGGAGCGGCGGCAGCAGCAGCAGCAGAAGAAGAAAAAGGAGGAGTAGGAGCTGGGAGGAGGAAGAGGGAGGTGGAGGAGGGAGGAGGAGGAGATAGGCGGAGAGAGGAGGGGGGGGAAGGGAGGAGGGGGAAGGGGGGAAAAGGGGGGGGGGGGGAGTTTAAGGGGGGGAGGAGGATGGGGGAAAGGGAAAAGGAGGAGGGAAGAAGGGGAGGAGGAGGAGGGAGGAGGAGGGAGGAGGAAGAGGGAGGAGGGGAAAGGGAGGAGGAGGTAAAGGGAGGGGGAAAGGGGGAGGGGGAGGGGGGAAAGGGGGAAGGGGAAGGAGGGGGGGAAAAGGGGGAGGAAAGGGAGGGGGGGAGGGAGGAGGGGAAGGGGAGGGGGGAGGGGAGGAGGAGGGAGGAGGGGAGGAGGGAGGGAGGAGGAGAAGGAGGAAAGGGGAAGGAGGAGGGGGAGGGGAAAGGGGAGGAAGGGGGAAAGAAGCAGGAGGGGAGGGGGAGGGGGGAGGGAGGTGGGGGAAAAGGAGGGGAGAGGAGGGGGGAGGGGGGGAGGGGAGGGAGAAGGCGAGGGAGGGGGGGAGGGGAAAGAGGAGGGGGGGAGGAGGGGAGGAGGAGGGGGATAGGGTGGTAGAGGGGGGGAGAGGTGAGGGGGGGAGGGGAGCCCGGGGGAGGAGGGAGGGTTTGGCGAAGAGGGTGGGGGGGTATGGGGAGGGGAAAGGAGGGGGGAAAAATGGGGAGAAGGAGGAGGGGGCGGGGAGAGGGGGAGGACTTGGGAGAGGCGGGGGGATCGGGGTGGGGAAAAAGAGGGAAAAGGGGGGGGGAAAAGGGAGTGTTTTTGGGGGGGGAGAGGCGGGGCGGGGTAGGAAAAAGGGAGGGAGGGGGAAAGAGGGGCGGAGGCGGAGAAGAGGGGGAGGGGAAGAGGAAGAGGGTAGGGAGGAGGGGGAGAGGAGGAGGAGGATTATAACGCATATGCTTGTAGATAACTGCAGCGAAAAGGTGGGTCTGTCTATCTATCTGACCCGGCGTGGCTTCGCCCAGCTCCTGGCGGGTAGCGTCTCATTAAATTCATACAACAAAATAAAGTAACTTAAAAGAATGTCCTTCCACACACCATCCATTATTTCTAATGAAAACCGTTTCTAATCACCTGCATGACTGTAGATAACTTCGTAAGCATAAAAAGATGAGTTACAATGTTATGCATTATGCATTATTTTTATGAAAACTTTGAAAATGCCTTAAAGATTGTATCATTATTTATTATAACTCATATGCCGGTACATAACTATAGACAAAGAGTTTATAAATCTTTGAAAACGATGCAACAATATGACTATAAGTTATACAGCAATGTTATTAAAAGTTATGCCCCTTGAAAACACTTTTCTAGAGTTAAGTCCCCTCGCTGTATATAAATTACAATGTAAAATGAAAAAAAATTAAATAATATTAAGTAAGCAGCCGATTTCACACACAAAAAAATATCACAGTTGGCTGCGCTGGAATGAAAGGAAGACGTGTAGAAAATTTCATCTCAATCGGATGGGCCGTTCGCGAACGCATAAAGGACATACAGACATACCCACACACATCCTTGTTTATATATAAGATTAGCCATTATAAAAAGAGACAGATTTAATACCTATCAGAGGCAAATGCAATGCTTTAAATGCAAAGCATTTGGACATTCTTTTGACTTTTGTCCTGTACGACGGTTGTATAAGGAAACTAACGTCACTTAAGCAAATACTGCTGATGTGGAGTATTCTCCCGTAGATCCAGGTTGTAATACGTGTCATGTGTTCCACAGAGACAGGAGTTTGACATGTGGTCACTTTTGTCAATTCATAGACAAAAGGCCCTCCAAAAATTTTCCCCTTTTTTTTAATTGGGGGAACCCAATTTTAAAAAAATAATTTTTCACAGGC
>JACEFZ010008793.1:0-18005 GCA_014155875.1 Cepaea nemoralis
AGAAGAGGATCATCTACAAGATAGGGGAATACATCAGATAGAGGGAGTCATCATACACAGTGAGGGATAATACATCAGATAGAGGGAGTCATCATACATCAGATAGAGGGAGTCATCATACAAGATAGAGGGAATACATAATGAGGGTTCATACATCAGATAAGGGGTCATAAAAAGATAAGGGATCATAATACAATAAGGGATCCATACATCAGATAGAGGGAGTACAACATCAGATAGAGGAGTCATCATACATCAGATAGAGGGAGTCATCATACATCAGATAGAGGGAGTCATCATACATCAGATAGAGGGAGTCATATACATCAGATAGAGGGAGTCAATACATCAGATAGAGGGAGTCAATACATCAATAAGGATTTCACAATAGAGGGAGTCACATCATCAGATAGAGGGTCATAATACTCAGATAGAGGGAGTCATAATACATCAGATAGGGGAGTCACATACATCAGATAGAGGGAGTCATAATACATCAAAGAGGGATCATCATCATCAGATAGAGGGAGTCACATACATCAGATAGGGAGTCATCATACATCAGATAGAGGGATCATATCATCAGATAGAGGGAGTCATCAACACAGATAGAGGGAGTCATATACATCAGATAGGGAGTATCATACACAGATAGAGGGAGTCATATACATCAGATAGAGGGAGTCATCATACAAGATAGAGGAGTCCAAACATCAGATAGAGGGAGTCATCATACATCAGATAGAGGGAGTCATCATACATCAGATAGAGGGAGTTAAAACATAGATAGAGGGAGTCATACATAGTAGAGGAGTCATAATAATCAGATAGAGGGAGTCATCATACATCAGATAGAGGGAGTCATAATACTCAGATAGAGGGAGTCATATACATCAGATAGAGGGGTAATACATCAGATAGAGGGATATACATAAGAGGAGTCATATACATCAAATAGAGGGGTCATCATACATCAGATAGAGGGAGTCATCATACATCAGATAGAGGGAGTCATCATAATCAGATAGAGGGAGTCAATACATCAGATAGAGGGATCATAAAATCAGATAGAGGGATCATCATACATCAGATAGAGGGAGTCATCATACATCAGATAGAGGGAGTCATCAATACATCAGATAGAGGGAATAATCAGAAAGGAGAATACATCAGATAGAGGGAGTCATAAACATCAGATAGAGGGAGTCATCATACATCAGATAGAGGGAGTCAATACATCAGATAGAGGAGTCATCATACATCAGATAGAGGGAGTCATAATACATAATAGGGGAGTCATATACATCAGATAGAGGGGTCATCATACATCAGATAGAGGGTCATATAACATCAGATAGAGGGAGTCTATACATCAGATAGAGGGAGTCATCATACATCAGATAAGGGAGTCATATACATCAGATAGAGGAGTCATATACACAGTAGGAGTCATATACATCAATAGAGGGAGTCATCATACATCAGATAGAGGGAGTCATCATACATCAGATAGAGGGAGTCATAATACATCAGATAGAGGGAGTCATATACATCAGATAGAGGGAGTCATCATACATCAGATAGAGGAGTCATCATACATCAGATAGAGGAGTCATCATACATCAGATAGAGGGAGTCATAATACATCAGATAGAGGGAGTCATATACATCAGATAGAGGGAGTCATCATACATCAGATAGAGGGTCATCATACATCAGATAGAGGGAGTCATAACATCAGATAGAGGGAGTCATATACATCAGATAGAGGGAGTCATCATACATCAGATAGAGAGTCATCATACATCAGATAGAGGGAGTCATATACATCAGATAGAGGGGTCATAATACATCAATAGAGGAGTCATCATACATCAGATAGAGGGAGTCATCATACATCAGATAGAGGGAGTCATAATACATCAGATAGAGGGATCATCATACATCAGATAGAGGGAGTCATATACATCAGATAGAGGGAGTCATCATACCAGATAGGGAGTCATAATACATCAGATAGAGGAGTCATAAAACATCAGATAGAGGGAGTCATAAAACATCAGATAGAGGGAGTCATAAAACATCCCGATAGGGGAGTCATAAAACATCAGATAGGGGTCATAACATCAGATAGAGGGTGTCCTTATACATCAGATAAGGGAGTCATAAAACATCAGATAGAGGGGTCATATCATCAGATAGAGGGGGTCATAATACACTCAGATAGAGGGGGTCATAAAACATCAGATAGAGGAGTCATCATACATCAGATGAGGGAGTCATAATACATCAGATAGAGGGAGTCATAATACATCAGAAAGGGAGTCAATACATCAATAGAGGGGTCATTATACATCAGATAGAGGAGTCATATACATCAGATAGAGGGAGTCATCATACATCAGATAGAGGGAGTCATCATACATCAGATAGAGGGATCATAATACATCAGATAGAGGGAGTCATAAAACATCAGATAAGGGAGTCATAATACATCAGATAGAGGGAGTCATAAAACATCAGATAGAGGGAGTCATCATACATCAGATAAGGGGTTTATCATACATCAGATAGAGGGAGTCATAATAATCAGATAGAGGGGTCAATATACATCAGATAGAGGGAGTCATATACATCAGATAGAGGGAGTCATAATACATCAGATAGAGGGGCATATACATCAGATAGAGGGAGTCATAATACATCAAAGAGGAGTCATCATACATCAGATAGAGGGATCATCATACATCAGATAGAGGGAGTCATAATACATCAGATAGAGGGGTCATTATACATCAGATAGAGAGTCCTAATACATCAGAAAAGAGGGAGTCATCTACATCAGATAGAGGGAGTCATCATACATCAATAGAGGGTCATAATACATCAGATAGAGGGAGTCATAATACATCAATAGAGGGAGTCATCATACATCAGATAGAGGGAGTCAAATACATCAGATAGAGGGAGTCATCATACATCAGATAGAGGGAGTCATAATACATCAGATAGAGGGAGTCATCATACATCGATAGAGGGAGTCATAAAACATCAGATAGAGGGAGTCTCATACATCAGATAGAGGGATTCATAATACATCAGATAGAGGGAGTATAATACATCAGATAGAGGGAGTCTATACATCAGATAGAGGAGTCATCATACATCAGATAGAGGGAGTCATAATACATCAGATAGGGAGTCATAAAAACATCAGATAGAGGGAGTCAAATACATCAGATAGAGGGAGTCATATACATCAGATAGAGGGAGTCATCATACATCAGATAGAGGGGGTCATAAAACATCAGATAGAGGGAGTCATAATACATCAGATAGAGGGAGTCATAAAACATCAGATAGAGGGAGTCATCATACATGATAGAGGAGGGCATAATACATCAGATAGAGGGAGTCATCATACATCAGATAGAGGAGTCATATACATCAGATAGAGGGAGTCATAAAACATCAGATAGAGGGAGTCATACATCAGATAGAGGGAGTCATATCATCAGATAGAGGGAGTATAAAACATCAGATAGAGGGGGTCATAATACATCAGATAGAGGGAGTCATAAAACATCAGATAGAGGGGGTCATTAAAACATCAGATAGAGGGAGTCATAAAACATCAGATAGAGGGAGTCATAATACATCAGATAGAGGGAGTCATCATACATCAGATAGAGGAGTCATAATACATCATAGAGGGAGTCATCATTACATCAGATAGAGGGGGTCATCATACATCAGATAGAGGAGTCATAATACATCAGATAGAGGGAGTCATCATACATCAGATAGAGGGATTCATCATACATCAGATAGAGGGGGTCATCATACATCAGATAGAGGGAGTCATCATACATCAGATAGAGGGAGTCATAATACATCAGATAGAGGGAGTCATAATACATCAGATAGAGGGAGTCATAATACATCAGATAGAGAGTCATCATACATCAGATAGAGGGAGTCATAATACATCAGATAGAGGGAGTCATCATACATCAGATAGAGGGAGTCATCATACATCAGATAGAGGGAGTCATAATACATCAGATAGAGGGTGTCATTATACATCAGATAGAGGGAGTCATCATACATCAGATAGAGGGAGTCATCATACATCAGATAGAGGGAGTCATCATACATCAGATAGAGGGAGTCATAATACATCAGATAGAAGGTGTCATTATACATCAGATAGAGGGAGTCATAATACATCAGATAGAGGGAGTCATCATACATCAGATAGAGGGAGTCATCATACATCAGATAGAGGGAGTCATAATACATCAGATAGAGGGAGTCATCATACATCAGATAGAGGGAGTCATCATACATCAGATAGAGGGAGTCATAATACATCAGATAGAGGGAGTCATCATACATCAGATAGAGGGAGTCATCATACATCAGATAGAGGGAGTCATAATACATCAGATAGAGGGAGTCATAATACATCAATAGAGGGAGTCATAATACATCAGATAGAGGGAGTCATATACATCAGATAGAGGGAGTCATATACATCAGATAGAGGGGGTCATCATACATCAGATAGAGGGAGTCATAAAACATCAGATAGAGGAGTCATATACATCAGATAGAGGGAGTCATAATACATCAGATAGAGGGAGTCATAATACATCAGATAGAGGGAGTCATATACATCAGATGAGGGAGTCATATACATCAGATAGAGGGAGTCATCATACATCAGATAGAGGGAGTCATAATACATCAATAGAGGGAGTCATCATACATCAATAGAGGGAGTCATAATACATCAGATAGAGGGAGTCATCATACATCAGATGAGGGGTCATTAAAACATCAGATAGAGGGAGTCATAATACATTAGATAGAGGGAGTCATCATACATCAGATAGAGGAGTCATCATACATCAGATAGAGGGAGTCATAATACATCAGATAGAGGGAGTCATAATACATCAGATAGAGGGAGTCATAATACATCAGATAGAGGGAGTCATAAAACATCAGATAGAGGGGGTCATCTACATCAGATAGAGGGTCATAAAACATCAGATAGAGGGATTTATAAAACATCAGATAGAGGGAGTCATCTACATCAGATAGAGGGAGTCATCATACATCAGATAGAGGGTTCATATACATCAGATAGAGGGGTCTTTTTACATCAGATAGAGGGAGTCATAAAACATCAGATAGAGGGAGTCATCATACATCAGATAGAGGAGTCATCATACATCAGATAGAGGGAGTCATAATACATCAGATAGAGGGGTCATTATACATCAGATAGAGGAGTCATAATACATCAGATAGAGGGAGTCATCATACATCAGAGAGGGAGTCATCATACATCGATAGAGGGGGTCATAATACATCAGATAGAGGGGGTCATATACTCAGATAGAGGGAGTCATCATACATCAGATAGAGGGGGTCATAATACATCAGATAGAGGGAGTCATCATACATCAGATTGAGGAGTCATCATACATCAGATAGAGGGAGTCATAAAACATCAGATAGAGGGAGTCATCATACATCAGATAGAGGGAGTCATAATACATCAGATAGAGGGAGTATAAAACATCAGATAGAGGGAGTCATTATACATCAGATAGAGGGAGTCATAAAACATCAGATAGAGGGAGTCATAATACATCAGATAGAGGGAGTCATCATACATCAGATAGAGGGAGTCATAATACATCAGATAGGGGAGAAAAGGGGGTCATCATACATCAGAATAGAGGGAGTCATCATACATCAGATAGAGGGAGTCATAATACATCAGATAGAGGGAGTCATAATACATCAGATAGAGGGAGTCATCATACATCAGATAGAGGGGGTCATCATACATCAGATAGAGGGGTTCATAAAACATCAGATAGAGGGAGTCATAAAACATCAGATAGAGGGAGTCATATACATCAGATAGAGGGAGTCATAATACATCAGATAGAGGGAGTCATAATACATCAGATAGAGGGAGTCATAAAACATCAGATAGAGGGAGTTATATACATCAGATAGAGGGAGTCATCATACATCAGATAGAGGGAGTCATAATCATCAGATAGAGGGAGTCATTAAAACATCAGATAGAGGGTCCCTAATACATCAGATAGAGGGATCCCTAATACATCAGATAGAGGGAGTCATCATACATCAGATAGAGGGAGTCTAATACATCAGATAGAGGGAGTCATCATTCATCAGATAGAGGGAGTCATCATAATCAGATAGAGGAAATCATAATACATCAGATAGAGGGAGTCATCATACATCAGATAGAGGGATTTATATACATCAGATAGAGGGAGTCATAAAACATCAGATAGAGGGGGTCATAAAACATCAGATAGAGGGAGTCATCATACATCAGATAGAGGGAGTCATAAAACATCAGATAGAGGGAGTCATAATACATCAGATAGAGGGAGTCATATACATCAGATAGAGGGAGTCATAATACATCAGATAGAGGGAGTCATAAAACATCAGATAGAGGGAGTCATCATACATCAATAGAGGGTCATCATACATCAGATAGAGGGAGTCATAAAAATCAGATAGAGGGGGTCATAATACATCAGATAGAGGGAGTCATATACATCAGATAGAGGAGTCATAAAACATCAGATAGAGGGGTCATTATACATCAGATAGAGGGAGTCATAAAACATCAGATAGAGGGAGTCATCATACATCAGATAGAGGGAGTCATATACATCAGATAGAGGGAGTCATAAAACATCAGATAGAGGGGTCATTAAAACATCAGATAGAGGGAGTCATAAAACATCAGATAGAGGGAGTCTCATACATCAGATAGAGGGGGTCATCATACATCAGATAGAGGGGGTCATAAAACATCAGATAGAGGGAGTCATAAAACATCAGATAGAGGGAGTCATATACATCAGATAGAGGGAGTCATAATACATCGATAGAGGGAGTCATTATACATCAGATAGAGGGAGTCATAATACATCAGATAGAGGGAGTCATCATACATCAGATAGATGGAGTCATCATACATCAGATAGAGGGAGTCATAATACATCAGATAGATGGAGTCATAAAACATCAGATAGAGGGAGTCATAATACATCAATAGAGGGAGTCATCATACATCAGATAGAGGGATCATCATACAAAAAGAAAAAAAGGGGTCATAATACATCAGATAGAGGGAGTCTTTAAAACATCAGATAGAGGGGGTCATCATACATCAGAAAAGAGGGGTCAAAATACTCAGATAGAGGAGTCATCATACATCAGATTGAGGGAGTCATCATACATCAGATAGAGGGAGTCATCATACATCAGATAGAGGAGTCATCATACTCGGGTAGAGGGGGGTCATAATACATCAGATAGAGGGGAGTATAATACATCAGATAGAGGGATCATTATACATCAGATAGAGGGAGTCATCATACATCGATAGAGGGAGTCATATACATCAATAGAGGGAGGGGATCATACATCAGATAGAGGGAGTCATAATACATCAGATAGAGGGAGTCATCATACATCAGATAGAGGGAGTCCATCATACATCAGATAGAGGAGTCATAATACATCAGATAGAGGGAGTCATAATACATCAGATAGAGGGAGTCATCATACATCAGATAGAGGGAGTCATCATACATCAGATAGAGGAGTCATAATACATCAGATGAGGGAGTCATATACATCAGATAGAGGGAGTCATCATACATCAGCTAGAGGGAGTCATAATACACTCATATAGAGGGAGTCATAATACATCAGATAGAGGGAGTCATAATACATCAGATAGAGGAGTCATACTACATCAGATAGATGGGAGTCATCATACATCAGATAGAGGGAGTCATAATACATCAGATAGAGGGAGTCATTCATACATCAGATAGAGGGAGTCATAATACATCAGATAGAGGGAGTCATAATACATCAGATAGAGGGAGTCATCATACATCAGATAGAGGGAGTCATAATACATCAGATAGAGGGAGTCATCATTCATCAGATAGAGGGAGTCATCATACATCAGATAGAGGGAGTCATAATACATCAGATATGAGGGATTCATCATACATCAGATTAGAGGGGTTCATCATACATCAGATAGAGGGAGTCATCATACTCAGATAGAGGGGGTCATAATACATCAGATAGAGGGGTCATAATACATCAGATAGAGGGGTCATAATACATCAGATAGAGGGATCTAATACATCAGATAGAGGGAGTCATCATACATCAGATAGAGGGAGTCATAATACATCAGATAGAGGGAGTCATAATACATCAGATAGAGGGAGTCATCATACATCAGATAGAGGGGAGTCATCATACATCAGATAGAGGAGTCATAATACATCAGATAGAGGGAGTCATCATACATCAGATAGAGGGAGTCATCATACATCAGATAGAGGGAGTCATAATACATCAGATAGAGGGAGTCATTCATACATCAGATAGAGGGAGTCATCATACATCAGATAGAGGGAGTCAGCATACATCGATAGAGGGAGTCATAATACATCAGATAGAGGGAGTCATAATACATCAGATAGAGGGAGTCATCATACATCAGATAGAGGGAGTCATAATACATCAGATAGAGGGAGTCATAATACATCAGATAGAGGGAGTCATAATACATCAGATAGAGGGAGTCATAATACATCAGATAGAGGAGGTCATCGTGTTTGGCCATGTTACGAGAAGACAAATACTGGAACATGGTGTAATAACTGGACAGATTTGCAGAAAGCGTATTGAGGAAGACAGCATAAAAAGATTATTACAATTTTGTGTCATGGCATGAAGGGGAGTCAACACACAAGTTGATCCATGACATAGAAGATCAGAATTGTGGAGAGGCATGATCGCCAATGCCAGCTGGCAAAGCACTGGATCATGATGATGATGAATGCTACTGACCATTGAGAGTATCTCTTGAGGTTTTGTTCTAACTTTGGCAGCTGTTGGAAACATGGTGGCAAGCTTATGTTGAATGTTGGACTAAAACACACTCTCAGTTTGGTGATGTTGAATATTGTACTATATCATTCATTTATCATCTAATGGTGTTAGGACATATAAAAACAGATGATGGCAGAAGTGAAATAGAAATCAAACAGAGAATAGGAATGACCAAAATGCTTTCAATGGCATGAAATCAGTATTAACATCTAGATAGGTTTTTTTTTTTTAAATTTACATATCCTTTTACAGGACATCGCTGTCAACAGCAGCATCTTTCAGCTGTCTGTTGATTTCTTGGCAGATTTACGCTCAGTAGTTTGCCATTGCTTTCTGACGGACCGGCTCAGTTATCCCGCAAGTCACCAGCGGGGGATGAACCCCCTCCCAGTTCTGCCCGCTACGAGACTCTGCGTAATAAACGGGATTACAGAGAAAGTGGTGTAAACCCCTCGGCCAGAGAGACAGACCTAGATAGATTAACAATGTAAAATGACACAAAGTAGTGCAGCTTTACATAACAGCTTTACTACAACATACTGGACGTATCCATTATGTGTTCATAAATCTGTTATGTAAAGCTGCACTACTTTGTGTCATTTTATATTGTTTACATTTCAACAGCTTTACAGCAGTCACCCAATTTTAGAGAGATTAACAACTCATTAAAAATGAGAATTGTCAAATGCTACGTATATTCAACGCTACTGTTTGGCTCGGAAGCCTGGACATTGAACAAGCAACTAGAAAGTCACATAGAAGCCCTGAGATGTGGATATATCAGTACGAATATGTCGTATTTTCATGCAAACAAAAACAATCAACTACTGAGAATGAAGAGAGTTATGAAAGAAATAAAGAGGAGGCAAGTGAAATATTTTGGCCACTTAAAGACATGATACTCTTATAGATTACCATACTGGAGGGTAAGGTTGAGGGCAAAGGAGCAAGAGGTAGACTATGATACAAGTGGAAGCTATACATCAAGAGATGGATGAACAATCAGCCTGACAGAATGTACAGTCAGGACGAGATACAGACAGTGATGTACATCCACTGCAGCCAACCTTCACTATGGAGATAGCATCTGATTGATTGAGGTGTTGAATACCGTCACACTATCACACCTATCTCACTGGGGTGTCTCAAGTGCTAAACAGCCTGCCTCATTTCCAAAAGTTGTGGGCTCGCTTCCGGCTCGGTCATTTCATTCGGTCAAGGGTTCCTCGGAACTCGTAGGGGTCATCGTTGGAGCTACAGAGCTCATTCTGTGTGCGACACTTTTGGCAGGCTGCACTGTGTGAAAGAGACTGAACAACTGGGATATAAACCCGGTGTGATGAAGTGATCTCTCTCTTTCAGCCCTTGTCTATTATTATTCAATAAGACAGATAAGGTTAGCGTTTGCTATGTTTATTGTTATTCTTATTATTTTCAATTTTTCACCTTTGAATTTTATACATGAAGCCCATAAATGAGCACTCTTCTGTTGTTTATGCATCACCTCAACAAGATGAGAGGAATTTTAGACTAGAACTAGTTGTTGTGTCAAGTGTCATTAGATGGGACATTTCCCTAATGTTTTAAAAAATAGTTGGAGGGCAAATAAAAATTAAGTTGGATAGAACTGACATCTAATGGTAAAATACTACTGCCGGTTGGTCGACTTTTGTCAAAAGAATGTGAGAATCTATGGGCATAGACCTATATAGGAAAGCCTTTTGTGGCAGGATTCAAAGATTAAATGCCTCAGGCCTGATATATTTTTATGATAATTAGGGACACACTACGAACACTATTAGAAAGGTCAGTAGAGACAAAGAAAGACATATATTTTGTGCTTCATAGATTATACTAAGGCATTATGATAAAGTAAAAACATGATGAACTGATTAAAATGTGGAAGATATTAACATTGATGGGAAATATCTCAGAATAATAAAAAAATATTTACTGGGACCAAACAGCAGCAATTAAAATGGGAAATAAAGAAGGAAATTATGAACACGTAAAGTTGGGAGTAAGACAGGGATGTGTTTTGTCACTGAAGACAACTGTGGTATTCTGTCACACTATTTTCATCTGTACATATTTTGCCCTGTAAACAATTAATGAAAGACTTTAGTTTATTTATAATCATTGTATGTCGTTCTCCATGTTTCCAATCCATACAGTCAATCAATCAATCATGTGCCATGCCGTAAAGCGTGGGCGGTCATGATTCGCCATTTCACTCGATCACCAGAGTCGTGGATCAGCTCAGTGTTCCTGTCTCGTCTATGCCATGTGGCCAAGCCATCCAGGTATTTTCCTCTCGGTCTTCCTCTTGGTCTGTTCCCTTCGATCTTGCCAGCTGTCACTAAGTTCTCCAGTCCATTTCTTCTCATAACATGTCCAAAAAATTTTGACTGTCTACGTCTAATTTCTCTAATCAATCTACGATTTTCATTTGTCTCTTGTAGTACTTGGTCATTGGTTTTTCTATCTGTCCATGGTATTCTTTGCATTTTCCTCAGAAACCACATTTCTGCAGCCATCAGATGTTTTTCATGCTTGACTGCACATTGTCCAAGTTTCACATCCATACAAAAGAACAGGCTCTATGTATCCCCTCAACACTCTTTTTCTCATTTCAATTGACATCATTTTATTGGTCAGAATGTTTTTCATCTTGCTAAAGGCTACTTTCGCAATGGCGATTCTTGTTCTAATCTCTTCAAGGCATCTGCCATCAGATGTTATGACTGTTCCGAGATAATTGAACCTGATTCACTTGTTGAAGAATATTCCCATTTACTTGTATATTACATTGTGGTACTTCGTTCTTCCTAGTGACGACCATAACCTGTGTCTTCCTACAATTTAATTCCAACCCCAGCTGCTCACTGTGGACAACCACAGCGTCTACTAATTGTTGCAGATCCTGTGCATTGTCTGCAATCAATACTGTGTCATCTGCATATCTAATGTTATTTATTTTTCGTCCTCCAATGCTGATTCCATTTAGGTCTTCTACATTTCTGAAAATATTTTCACTGTATAGGGAAAAAAGATCTGGAGACATTACACATCCCTGCCTAACACCTCTCTTAATAGGTTGGTATTGTCCTACTTCATTATCAATCCTTATGGCAGCTTGTTGTTTCCAATATATGTTTTTTATAAGTCTAATGTCTTTCCCATCAGTTTGTAGATCTGCAAGCATATCCACAATGTTGACATGTCTAACTCTATCAAAAGCCTTTGTGTAGTCAATAAAGCAAAGATGTATATCCTTGTTTACTTCTAAAGCACGTTCAATAACTGTTCGCAGCATATACACAGCATTTACTAGCAATTTCAGAATTATCGCCCTTTTTTTTAGCTCTTCACTTTTTTTTGTGTAATTTTGCGAACTTTTTCCTGCGTCCTCGAACGATCACTTCCGGTTTGACATGGACTGCTAAAAGAACAAAAAAACGAAAGCAGTGTGGTACGATCAAAGGGGAAGTTATTCTCATATATTTAGAAGTGGTTTTGCTAGCTAACCGCCAAGTTATTATATAAAAAAAAACGATTTATTTGGATTATATTTGGTTCTTTTCACGATTAGTAAGGTAATTTGTTTTATAACTCATGTAATTGAACATTCCCAGCATATTTTCTTCCATATTTGAATTCCCCGTTCAATTTTACATAAATATGAAGATTTTCAGCATTCCAGGTGTTTGCAGACGTTCAGGACAAAATATTTAGTGACATGGCCACGGCCGGCCGTCATACTCCGATTGCGGCGCCGATACAATAAACTATATAGCGGACCTGTATTTATTTACAATTAGAACTGGTAATTTAAGTACGGCCGGCTCCATGGCTGAGGGGTTAGCAGCTTTCTCCGCTAACCCCGAATACTCTCGTCACGTGACGCGACAAGAATTAGCAGTGGTTCGAATCGCAAAAGTGACTTATGAGAGTATGGAGCCGGTCGCTCAGAAAGTCGTGGCGTGCTGATGAGCGTAATCTAGCCTAGGAATCAACATACAGCTGAAAGATGCTGATGTTGACCGCAATATCCTGAAACAGGATGGAAAAGCGAAAAAAAAAAAAAAAATTTAAGTACTAACATTAAACAGAATACAAATGTCATGTGTAGCAGTAATGTATCTGTGTACTTGCATAATAATTAATATTTCAGCATTTTACATGTCTGAAAATAATTTTCAAAGCCAGTTTTCAGACCCGTCTGTAAACTTGTAAGGTGTTAAGTAAGGAGTACTTTTTTTCTTGCAGCACTTAATTATTTAATTTTAAATACAGTGCTGTAAAATAAGTTATATGTTTTAAATAAGTTAGTATTTAATTTTTAATTGCTGACTATTAATTAATTATTAGATACAGAACAGTGTGCTGTAATTGTAGAGCAGAAGGTAGAAATCAATTTTTAGTGAACAGTTAATTATTTTAATATTTTATATTTTAATTTTTTTATTATTTAATATCTTAATAATTAATTAACTGCTGCTTAATTTGTGCAGCAGTCACAAACTTAGTTACTTACATTAATGTTTATAATATTTAGTCAACAAAAGAAAGCTGTCGCAATGCAGTTAGTACATTAAGACAATATGATACATTTTCATGAATTGTTCTTTCACTAATGACGAACATTTCACATGACATTTATTAATATAATAAATATGCAGCTATTTTTAACTAGCAATTAGGTCACAGCACATCATAAGAAAAAGTCTTATAAGTCAAGTGCATCTTTGTCAGAGACTCTGAGACTCTTGTGCTTTGTACGATGCTTTCGCCAGGCCGCTGTGTGGAAAGAAACTGAGCAAACCTGGTGCAATGAAGTTGATCCTCTCATTCCTCTCGACACTCTATCGAAAGAGGAATATTACCTTTACTTTCCTGTTACCAAATCATAAGTAGAAACCCCATTTTAAAATATTTTCTGTATATGCAAATACTAATAATAATCATCATCAAGTGCCGGCTGGCGTAGGCGTTCATGGCTTTCCACAAATCTCAGTCTTTGGTGTTCTGGATCCTAATACTAAATTATATTATACACCTGCGTTATACACCTGAGAGAAGTGATGAGACTCGTTCATGCCAACGAACCAGGCATGCTAATACAGGAAAGTACTCTTACTAATAATTTAATATATTAAAATAATTAGTGAAACATAAAAAGCAATTAACCAAAGAATGGCCATCACTTGTGACACTCTTTCTTCTTCTTCTTCTTCTTCTTCTTCTTCTTCTTCTTCTTCTTCTTCTTTCGTTCGCCTAAATTATGTTTATAACTGCAATGTTGTCTCTTGTATGAATCTAACAGTCTTTTTTAGTTCATTCAGCGGTCCATAGAGTTTATCTTCCACTGTTGTCTCTCTAGGCCAGAAGGTTCGCCTGGATATGTTGTAGTTTGGGCAATCCTGGAGTATGTGCTCTGCTGTCTGCGACGCCAAACCACATGTGCACATGGACTGAGTCACCAATCTTGAATTTTGTATACATGTGGTTGCGTAACCTATTGTGTCCTGTTCTGAGGCGCAGAAGAATGACCTGTTCTGGTCTGTCCATAACGTGGTAGTCGTCTTGAGTAAGGTTTGGTGGCCTTCTGACTGATTTGATCATTCTTTTCTTTTGGTGGTATGTAATAGGCACATCTGGTTGTTCTTCTTGTGCTCCTTCCTTAGCCAATCGATCAGCTCTGTCGTTCCCGGGTACTCCACAGTGGGATGGTATCCACTGTATGGTGATCTTACGATGACTGCTAAGTTCAGAAAGTAGTGTCCTCAGAACTGGCAATTTCCCAGACAGAAGCGCCTCTATTACGGATTTGCATCTGTCAATATCACCACAATTTTTAAACCCAATTTTTAAATATTGACCAAAATAGCTACAGTTAGTTAGTCGACAGATCATCCTCATTGCACTATGTAACATAGCCACTATGTAATTAACCTCCCTATCCTAAAACATTAACGCTGATTGGCGCAGGAGCCTTTTACCAGCACAAGGCCAAAGTTTTTGGTACTCATGTTTACTACAACTTATTACTCATAAGGAGAATGTGTCTCTCTTCTAGTCCTCAGTCACTTGTTAACTATTTTCTGAACGAAGGGTTTTAAATAAAGCCCCGTCTTATTACTCTTTATTCTAAACAAAACAATAACTGTGAACAAAATTTTTTTAACAATTTTCAACTTATTTGTAAACAAGGGTAAATACTATTCAATACACAAGACAATTCAACTAAAATAATAATTCATGAGCCAACCAAAACGAAGTCAAAACAGGATATCATACCCCCCAACGTTTTGAAGACAAATTTTCTTTCCCCTCATATCAAATAAAGGTAATCAACCAATTTAAAGAAAGACATTATTCAAAATAATATGACATACATGATGAACAAAAGAAATCATTTTTACATATATCCTATCCATTGTTAGTCACTTTTATGGACTAACAATAAATTATTTATCTATTAAGAAAGCTCAACAAGTCAAATCTCAAAATCAAATGGTAATAAAAAATACATCTTCAAGACCACACGAGAATTTACATCCATATTACCTAACTTATTACCAAAATACAGGTTGTGTACCCTGGCTGGTATTTTGTAAACACTCTTTCTTGAACCATTTCCTGTGACATTCAAGATTCTGCCTGTCACACCTTTGCCACAGCCTGTGTCAATTTGATAAAACAATTCAGATGGACACCTTCCTGTGGTGATTTTCTATATATTTGAATAACGAAGACACAAACAATAGATTGCACGATTTATTGCCTGGCATATTTCGCTGCATCTCGTCAGGTACATACTGCAGAAATCTGAAAATATAAAAAATATAAAATTACACAGAGTAATGAAGCTTAAATAAAAGAATAACAAAAAACAAATGCCTACACAAAATACAATAAATAATCACGGAGAAGACCCTCCAGTGACTACACTGTTAATTAGGTCAGGGCACATCCTAAAAAAAAAATCAATAATACGTCAAGTTAGGCCTCGCCGCCCCGGATGCAATGATATATGGCACAATGTTGTCCGTTTAAAAATAAACAAGCCACGTTAATAGAAGGCAAATAATAAACAGTTGGCGGCCATTTTAAATTGTTAATTAGGTCAAGGCACATCCTATAAAAAAAAAAAAATAATACGTCAAGTTAGGCCTTGCCGCCCCGGACGCAATGATATATGGCACAATGTTGTCCGTTTAAAAATAAACAAGCCACGTTAATAGAAGGCAAATAATAAACAGTTGGCGGCCATTTTAAATTGTTAATTAGGTCAAGGCACATCCTATAAAAAAAAACAAATAATACGTCAAGTTAGGCCTCGCCGCCCCGGACGCAATGATATATGGCACAATGTTGTCCGTTTAAAAATAAACAAGCCACGTTAATAGAAGGCAAATAATAAACAGTTGGCGGCCATTTTAAATTGTTAATTAGGTCAGGGCACATCCTATAAAAAAAAAAAAATAATACGTCAAGTTAGGCCTCGCCGCCCCGGACGCAATGATATATGGCACAACGTTGTCCGTTTACAAATAAACAAGCCACAGTAATGGAAGGCAGAATTTCTCAAGTTTCCAATCTTAGGGCCGCGATAAATCCTGACTTATCAGTTAATTCTTCATTGGACTTCCTGGTATTAAATTACGTCACCATATAATTCATAACTCCGCTTAAAATCAACGTACAGTCTTCGTTGAGATACCGTTGGATTCGTCTCGTCAGGCTCTATGTAACTGGTATGATTTCATAAGTAAAAACCCAATTTTTAAATATTGACCAAAATTGCTACATTTACTGTACCCTTTCCTTCTACAAAACCACATTGTTCTTCCCCTATTTCAGGTTGTATTTTCTTCCTCACTCTTTGCATGATAATTCGTAACAAAATCTTTGTGATCTGACTCATTATACTAATTGTTCTATGTTGATCACATTCTAAGGCTCCTGATTTCTTTGGGATTGCAATAAATACAGAATTACATAATTCAGAAGGTATATCTCCAGTATCATATAATGTGTTCAGCAGTCTAGTGACTTGATCTAGTCCAAATTCTTCTAGAGCTCTAATCATTTCTGTTGTGATGTTATCTGCACCGGGGGCCTTGCCAGCTTTCATATGCTTAAGAACATTTTGAACCTCCATCTTTAAAATTGCTGGTCCTTCATTATTAAATCTAATAGCATACTGTTCCTCTCTGTTATCATTATACAGGTCTTTCACATAATCTGTCCATACATGTAGAATCTGATCTTTTTTTATTATGACTTTGCCATCTTTAGTTTTTAGACACCCTGTTGATGTACTTGTTCTTTTATTAGTAAGTTCCTGAATTCTTTTGTGTACTAATTTGGTATTTTGACTGTTGTGTTGTTTTTCAATTTCTAAGCACTTTTCCTCAAGCCATGATTCTTTTGCCTTCCTACATAATATTCTGACTTGTCTGTGAATTTCTTCATATTTGGCAGGATTATTTTTGTTGAGTCTTCTTGTTTCCATTAAGTGTAAAATTTCCTCTGTCATCCATTTCTTACGACCCACCTTCTTTAATTTTGGAATAGTTTTTTCTGCAGCCACATTGATTGAATTCTTTAACATTTCCCATTGATCATCCACATCCTGGAATAGGATCTCTAGATCAGACAATATTTCAAATCTGTTCTGTACTTCTATGTTTAATTTGTTTTGTATTTCCTTGTCATTACTCAATGTACACAAATCATATTTAGTGTTCCTGTTGTATACTTGACTTTCTTCAACTTTATCCTCAATGTTCCTGTGAGTAGTCTGTGGTCACTATAACAATCAGCACTGGGAACTGTTTTTTGCTACTGTTAGCGCGTTTCTAAATCTTCTGCTAATGAGAATGTAGTCAATCTGGTTTCTAATCCTGCTATCAGGACTCCTCCAGGTCCATAATCTTCTAGGGTGTTGCTTGAACCAGGTGTTTCCTACAATCATTTCCTGTTCTTTTGCCCACCCCTACTTT
>JACEFZ010008794.1:0-20000 GCA_014155875.1 Cepaea nemoralis
TCCCCTTCATTTTCCCACACCAGTTTTTTCACGTTTTTTTAACTTTTTTAAGTTAAAAGGCAAATGTACGAAATTTCCCCTTTGTCCTTCTTGGGCCAAGGATTCCCGGGTTAATAATCCTTTTTCGAAAAATTTGGGGTTTTGACGAAGGGTATGGGGGGGGGTTAAACTTTAATCGAACCTTGCGATCCAAGAAAAAGTTGTTTGACTCAAACCCTGACAATTGCAACTAAAAAACTGTTCTGAAGAAACTTAAGGATTTTTTTTGGAAACCCCTCTAAAGAAAAAAAACTTTTAGGTAAGGGGTCAAATTTAAAAAAAGGACGTTTTGGAATTGGGGGAACGTAAGAGGGGGTTGGAAATTTTTGAAAACGGGGGGGGAAAATATTAAAAAGAAAATATCAAGGGTTTATATTACAAAATGTTTGTTCCATCTCCCAAAATTTTTTGAAAAATAAAGGAACAAGAAAAGGGGGAAGCCCGAAAAAAGGGGGTTATGAAATTAAGAAAAAAACCTTTCAAAGACATTAAAGAAAAGGAAAAAAAGAAAGAAGAAGAAGAAAAAAAAGGAAGAAAAGAAAAAAGGGAAAAGAAGAAAAAAAAAGAAAAGAAAAAAGCGAAGGGAAAAAGGGAAAAGGGGGGGAAAAAAGGAAAAAAAAAAAAAAAAAAAAAGGGGGAAAAAAAAAAGGGGAAAAAAAGGTTGTTAGTTTGAGTCCGTTCCAACTTCACAGCAACCGCCCCCCTTTTTTCCCCCTTTGGTTTCCCCAAACGCCCCCCCCTGCCCGTTAAAAGGGAAAAAAGGGTCTCGAAAAAAAGCCCCACAGATACACTGTGCAAAAATCCCGCCGCCAGAATGTCCCCAAAATAGTCCCCCCAAAACCCCATTCTCCTGGGAATCGCAGTTTTTTTCCCTCTGTCTTTCCCGATGTTCAACCCCACGTCCGCAATTACAGTTCATCGTCGATGGTATGGGATCAAAAAAGCCAGCGCCCCGCATTTCGCATAAGGCAAAACCGTCAAATCTGGGCTAGCCGCTGCCTCGCCCAACATGCGTCCTTCCAAAAAACCTCGGGGAGATTCAAAAACTTTCACCGAAAATCACAGCTCCTGATCGCTCCAGCACTTAAATCTGGGAGGGCACGAACTATCAACCTCCTTATCCCTCTTCGACTCAGAAGAAGAAAAAGAAGAAGAAAAAGAAAAAAGAAAAGAGAAGAAGAAGAAGAAGAAAAGAAGGAAAAAAAGAGAAAAATCTGGTCATAAAAAAATATATTTAAAATTACTCCTTTATTATTTACTATCCACATATTTTTGCCTGATATAACTTTTACATGTATTCGTTTCCCGTTTTTGTTTCTTATTATTTTATGTGGATGAGAAAGGCTTCGAGTGGTGTCCCCCCTCAAGTCATAAATGCGATTGGGATTGATTCGGCCCACATTTTCACTGGGTGTGTGTTCCATTTTCTTTTTTTTCCCTGTCGCTTTTTTCTCTTTTTCCTATATCCTCTCTATTCTCGCTCTCTCTCTCTCTCTTCTCTCTTCTCTCTCTCTCTCTCTCTCCCTCCCTCTCTCTCTCCTCTCTCTCTCTCTTCGTTGTCTTCCCTTCTCTCACTCTCTCCCATCGTTCCTCTCTATCTCTTCCCCTTCGCATCGTCCCTATTTCTATTATCCCTTTTTTCTGTATGTCCTCTTTTCCCCCCCCCCCCTCTCTCTCTCCTCTCTCTTCTCTCTCTCCTCCTCTTTCTCTCTCTCTCTCTCTCATAAATATAATCCGCTGAAAGCACCACACTTTCACAACGGATACAAAATTAAAACTCAGAACAACGGATTCCCTTTTTTAAAATCACAGAAAAAGAAACATGCAGGGAATGTGCCATTTTGAACTGAAAGTGGAAAAACCTAAAGTCCCTAATGTCATAAAAAAATTTTTTTCCAGTCTTTTTTTTTAAATGACGCCCGTATCGCAAGGCCCCAAAACCTCGCCTCCCGTCCGGGTTCGGGGGTTCGATTCGCTTAGCGGCAATCCGTTTTTTATAATTGCCGGGCTGGCAAGTCGCCCCTCCTAAAGGCACTCAAAAATTTTGGGAATAATAGCAGCAGGCGTGGTTCGCCACATCCTCACTTTGTGCTGTTTGGGTCACACAAATATATCCAGCACTGTTGCTCACTACTGGAAAAATTTCCCAAACCATACGCAAATAAGACAAGGGACAAAGCAAGATATTGTATGAAATTTTTATAAGAAACCCTTTGGGAACTACTCGGCCATGTACTCAAATTGACAAACGACCCCCTACCAAGCCCTCATATGATCACCGTAGGGAAAAAAAAGGGGGAAGCCCAAGGAGACCTGCGAAGAACCATCATCAGAAAAGGGCCATTCACGGCCATGAACATCCAGATCTACAACAGTCACAAACCCGCCAGACATATAAGCCATGACTTCTGCCCTTCGCCCCCTTTGGCTCACGAGGAAAGAAAACTAACTAACTGTATGCTCAATACCAAAAGGGTCTGTAAAGGGTCTTTATGACTGACTGCACCGGGCCCGGGTCAGACATAGTTTGTAAAAAAAATATATATATATTTTATATATATATATATTCATCGATACATGAAGCCCATAAGCGGGCACTCTCCCGCTGTTTATACTTCACCTCGACACCGCAAGGTACAAGAGGAACATGATGAGATAAGATGAAATGAATAATCTATATAGGCCAGTTTGTGCAAACAGAAAGACACGTTAGTCAGTTTAAAATTACCGTGTTAGACAAGTGACTTTATTGTGAAAACATGTATATATTTTAGCTTGAAGGATTTATCTAGTTTTTTACTTTATGTTGTGTGAATTCAGCAGTATGTATCCGACGAGATGCAGCGAAATATGCCAGGCAATAAATCTTGCAATATATTATGTGTATCTTCGCTATTCAAATTAGACGTAGACCGTCAACATTTTCGGGCATGTTATGAGAAGAAATAAATAGCAGATCTTGGTGACAACTGACTGGCAAGATCGAGGCGAAGAGAACAAGGGTAAGACAGAGATGTAAATACCTGGATGGCTTGGCCACGTGACATGGTCGAGACAAGAACACTGAGCTGATCCACGACGCTGGTGATCGAGAGAAATGGCTAATTATAACCGCTGATGCTTATCGGCATGGTACATGAATTTATTTGTGTGTGTGTGTGTGTGTATGTGTGTGTGTGTGTGTGTGTGTGTGTTTAATATGTCTATATATTCACTATATTTTAATAGTATAGATCCTGTCACTCGATAGTGATACATTCTGCCACTTTAATGATGTTCTTTGATAGCGTGTCGTGCGCCTGTGGGACCAGGTGGAGAAAGTGGGGGGACAGATTGAGAACCTGTATTTGGAAAGAATGAGACTGCGGGGGTTTGGCAGGGGTTCTGGTAGAATCTTAAAACTGAGAGGGAAGACCAGGAGAACTTTCAATCAGATAGCGGTGGGAACGATTAGTAGTATGGTTCTTCGCTGGCCGTTGAATGAGGGGACGGAGCGCGTGTGGGAATGTCCTGAGTGCAGTGATATCGGTTCTAAGCTCAACTCAACTCAACTTTGATAGAATATCTCGCACTAAGGCTCGGGTTTGTAATGTTATAATTTTTAGTGTGTCTTTATTTCTTGTGACATTTGTACAGATACCTCACAGATTGTGTTTACTTTTAAGTGGTTGTTGATGCTCGATCAACATTTTTGTCCTCTTAAATTGATGACAGCTGTGTTGTTATTGTCGTAAATTGTGTCACCGTTGTCTGTGATGGGCTGGCGTAACCATGTCATGGTTGTCATCCTTGTGACTGTACGACATTTGTGACTATACTACATTTTGGTTGTCTAACATTATAATATCTTGGGTCATTGATTACCAACAACTGCGACACAATGAAATAAACTGAACGACGACTATCAGTTGCTCTTTAAAGCCTAAAACAACTGAATAGATTATGGAGTGGGACAGATATAACTACAAAAATTAGATTTTTAAGAGCATGCATCTTTCGCATTGTAACATACGCCTGTGAGACATGGACACTAACTAAGCAAGCTGAGCACCGCATAAATGTCCTTGAATATAAATGTTATAGATGAGTTCTAAGAATATCGTGGGTTAAAGAAAAGAACAAATGCATTCACACTTCAATAGCTGAATATTGAAGAAGGTTGGCTATCAAAGACGATAAAACAAAGAAAATTGAAATAGTTTGGTCACTTGAAACGTCACGAAATTTTGAAGAGAACAATATTGGAGGCGTATACGCATGGGAAGAGGAAGACCAAAGAGAAGATGGGTACAGGATGTGGCGGATAATCTCCAGATGGGTGTATCGGACGTGGGACATTTGGCTTATGATCGAAAGGTTTTCCTGAAGATTGTTATGCGAGCGAGGTTCTGCAAAGGACATGCTACTGAATGAATGAATGAATGAATGAATGAATGAATGAATGAATGAATGAACATTTACGTGCATGTTATATGTGTGAGTGTGTAATATTTGTAACCGAATCACATTTGGGATTGTAACCTTTACAGCATGTGATACATGTGTGACTGTCATACAGTGTAACATCTGTGACTGTGTAACTTTTATGATTGTGTTAAATTTGTGACAATGTCATTGTAGTGACTAGTGTAGACATCCTGTCAAGATGGCGGCGGGCGGTTGTGTGTTTTGAAACCGCTCGTTATTTTTACGTAGGAGATGGATAATTTCATTCCGTGCGTGTAATTTCTGCACTAGGATGCAAACCAGAAGTTTCCTCTCAAGATTTTCGCCAGTGCAACGGAGTTTCGTGCATCTGTGCGAATCAATCCTGAGTGTTTTTCGCAGCATGTTTAGGTTACTGTGTACTACACTAGTGATGTGTCTTCTTTTTTTTTTTTTCATCATGGCAGACCAGCGTTTGTGTCCCGTACAAAGGGTAAAGAAACCACCAACTAGACGAGGTGCAAGCAGGGTTGCCACTTTTTTTTTTTGGACCAAAAATATTTAGAAACGGCCCAAACAACATCCATAAATATCTAGATTTCGTTGGAAAGTATGTAGGAAAAATATCCAGATTGAGAAAGTAAGAAATTACATATGTATTGATGTGACTGCCGGCATCCCTGGCGAAGGAATTTACGCCAACCATTACCTATGCATTATTGGTTCCAATTGCAGCCTAATTCTTCAAGTTTAAATGTGTACTGACCAAAAGTTTCTTCAGTGCCTGAACTATACTTTCTGAATCACACTCTTCAAAGTGAACTAGTCCAAGAAATGTAGAAACTACTTTGTCTGTGCTGTTGCTATAATATACAACACATGTACCAAGCACTTTCAGAATCGAAATGTTATTCGGTTCGTCTAATAATAAACTATATTTATTTGTAGAAATATCACTGATCAAATCTTCTTCAAAGTGAGAAAACAAAGTACTTCTGATCATATTTGCACACTTGCTGCGATGCATTTTCACGTCCTTTAGCACTTTACTGTCAGAAATAGTGTTTTTAAACAAATCAATCAAATGGTCACAGTTCACGATTGCACAATGACAACTTAAAAACATTGCGACAGATCCTTCAACTTTTGATGATTCATTACTCTATGTAGTTCTGAAAACAAATGTGAACGGTGGCATATCCCTTAATGGCACTGAATTTTTATGTTTTTTTAGTCTCTGCATGTTTCAAGTCTTGTATTTTCGCTTTCACTTCGCACTTGCAGTACTTAAACGAGCCTTAGTCGCAATTCGATGAATTGACATCACCCAATCTTTAATTATGTCATCCTGCAGCCACTCTTTCCGAAATGTTTTTTCACATTGCTTTACTTTTGGCATGTTGAAAGATTTGTTCAAAGTGGAAGATACATATGAAGGTGAGCAATTACAATAAAAACCAAAAAAAATCACATGAAAAAGAATCGCAAAGTCGGCATCACAGCAATAATTCGCAACACGATGAGTTTACAGTTCAAATAGTTAGTTACTATCTTAGTTAGTTTATTAGTTAGTTAGTTAGTTAGACTTTCCTCTTGAGCCTAAGGCGACGCATAGGGCAGAAGTCATGGCTCTCCATGTCCGGCGGTTCGCTGCTACATGTTGTAGATCTTGGATGTTAATTTGGCCGTTGAATGAGCCCTCTCTGATGATGGTTCTACGCAGGGTCTTTCTTGGTCTTCCCCGTTTTCTTTTCCCTACTGGTGACCATAAGAGAGCTTGGTTGGGGAGCCTTGTCGTGTCCATTCTGAGTACATGACCGATGTAGTTCCAACGGCGTTTTCTTATAAAATTTGATACAATGTCTTACTTAGTCTCTTTTCTTATTTGCGTATTGGTTCTGAAATATGTTCAAATAATGTTATTATAATTTATGCGCCCTTTTACTCATTACCGGGGGGTTGCCAGATTTTTTAGCGTTGACCCAAGTCAGTTCAAAGTTTAAATAACGGCAGTTACCATTATTTACGCGCGTCCAGACCAAACAAAAAATGGGTAAATGACACCGAAAGAAAATTAAAATCTAGAAAGAATAAAAATATCCAACTCCAAATGAAAAGTATCTAGAATTGCATCCAGCATCCAAACGTCAGAAAACGGTATCCAGACGCCGGCAAAAACCTCTAGATCTGGATATAAATATCTAGAATGGCAACCCTGGGTGCAAGACATAAACGACAGGCGAGACAGGTGGGAGTCAGGAGTCACCGGCGGAAATGCCACCACCTGAGCCTCAAGAACACGCATATTCTATATTGGAACTTTGCCAGCGCAAAACAACGAGAGGCCCAATTTTGGAAAGTCTGGAATACAGAAACGATACAGTAGTGCTTCAGGAGACAAAACTGGGTGTTAATTAACTCCATATGGCCGGCTTAAATATTACAACAGGCGACACATGGGAATGGCGATTCTGATTTGGGACAACATAGTGGCTTCAGAGCTGAACATGTTCAGGTGTGACAGTAACGAGATTCAAATACAGGCTGTTAGAGTTCAATCCGGTCTACCATTCGTGATGGTTAATGTTTATGCCTGAAACTCGAGTGTGGATTCCCAGAGATGGCAGTGCCTGAGTGACATGTCATGAGAGGAATTTTATTTTCTGCGGCGATTTCAACGCTAAAGGAAAATTATGGGGTAACATTTCTTCCAACACACAGGGGGAGGAGCTCGAGGCGGCACTTGAAACCAGTGACCTTGTTTGCATCAACAGTGGCTGTGTCACCATTACAGCAAGTCGCCCAGGTGATGAGGACAGTGTTATTGACCTGGTGCTGGTTTCTCCTTCACTCACTACAGTATGTAGATGGGGTGTCCTAGGGCACCATAGCAGCGACCACCAGCCTTACAGCATATTGGTGGAGAATGGCAGAACCAGGCAGCACAAGTCAACAGTCAAGACCATAAAGTATGGTATTTAAGGGCAAGATGTGGTGAGTAAAATAACGCATGACAAGCGCAGGAATCATCATGGCTGCTTAAAATGCTGGGAACAGCCATTTTGGTGGAATTGTGAGGAGAAAAAGACCTGGATGGAAAAGCGTGATCTAGTAAGGAAATGGCAACATGCCAAGAAGAACAGAGTTGCCCATCCTAGTCTTATAGTGTACTTGGAAAGAGAGATGGACACCAAAGTTAGCTATTTCAAACACCTGGTTAAAGTGAAAAGCGAAAAGTGGGCAGAGTTGTGTCAACGAATAAGCTCAGACAAGTCACTGAAATTGTTCAGGCAACTACATGAAAGTATGAATTTGGTAGTCAAGAATAAGAGTGTTCCTGACTTCCAAAATGCTGACCGTATCTGGCATAGGTCTGGCGAGAATAAGGGCAAAGCTCTTTTTGAACGCTATCTAGAGCAGAGCAATTAGACACACATGAGAGGCCGAAATTTTGCAAAGGCGGTTATCTCAGATAGGTGAAAAGTCTAGAACATTACAGTTGAAGACAAAGTGACATTAAAACAGATCATGGTTGTGCTTCGACGCATCAATGCCAGATAGTATAAGGTATGACATAAACATGTGTACCAACAAGGAGCTAGAGGAATTAGCAGATATGTGCAACAACAGCATAGGAAGTGCTAGCATCAAGAAGGAGAGGTTACACAGCTATCTGATTCCCGTGCCAAAGCCTGGCAAATACCACACAACAATTCAGGTATATCGGGTAATAATGATGCAAAATACAATAGGTAAGCTGCTGGAGAAGTTAACTGCCAGGAAAATATCAAGTTAACTAGAGAGACAAGGTTGTTTTCCACCTACCCTTGGAGGGTACCGTCCAAACAGAGAAACCTGGACCAATGCAGCAGTTTTTGCTCATGATGTCTATAAAAGTTTCCACTCAGGCACTGAAACATGTGTTGCGGTGATTGATCATGAGGATGCGTACAACAGAATAGTGTTATATCTCTTAATGTTTCAGCTTCTTGAACTCAAGATAAGTCCATTCCTCCTTGGTTGGATCGCCGCAGCCCTCTTCCAACGGAAAGTAGTTTTTAGATGTAGCAGTTGGACCTCTGAACCAACAACAATATATCCGGGCCTGCCACAGGGATCACCATTATCTCCGGTGCTGGTCGACGCTTCACTGTGAGAATTACCGGCGAGCAGATCAGAGGACAGGGGAGGACGTTATCATATGCCGACGATGTGTTAGTGTATCGTCACGGTAAGGATAGAGATAAAGTTGCTGTGGATCTATACACAGAACTAAGTCGCATAAGCACTTGGTGTGTGGAATCTGGAGCATGGTCAACCCAACGAAGGCAGCAGAGACATGGTTCTCTTTGAATAACCATATTGTCAACACTCCAACACCAACTGTAAATCTGGGGTCAGAGACGGTGGAAAGAACGCAGACAATGAATTACCTGGGGTTACGTTTTGATCGAAGCCTTGCTTATAATGAGCACATAGACCAGGTGATAACAAAGACCAAGCGAGGTTTGGCTGCGATGCGGGTGATGACGGCGGCAAACTGTGTCTCCTTTGAAACCTGGACAACTTACCTATGTCTCCTTTACGAGGGTCTGGTCCTTTCTGTTTTGGAGTATGCTATGGCGATCCTAACTATCAGCCGTAAGTAGATGGAAAGGATGGAAAGGATACAGAATGAAGCTATAGTGTTGTTCTTTTATGTACAAGAGATATGGCATGCAGGCGATGCACTACCTTCTTGATTTTCCAACCATTGGGGACAGAATACAAATTTGCAGAGCACGTGCTTACCTCAGAGTCAACGCAAACACAAAACATCCACTGCACAGTGAAATTTAGAAGGTAAAGTGCAGCAGATTAAAAAGAGGAAAGTTGTCGATGGGTCAAGCCGAAGACATTCTTCAACAGGTGTGTTCACTTGAGGACGTAGAACCTGGCGGCAGTGGGTACGAAAGCCAACAGATTTCTGCACGTCCTTTTCAATTTGCATCCCAACTAGACAGAAAATGCAGACAAGAAAATCAGGCTGCCGTGGAGACGGAAGTACAGGCTTTGATCTTCGAGAATTCTCTGGAGGGTAATGCTGTCATTTACACAGACGGGTCGGTCGTTCCAGGAGTGAGAAGTTCATGAGCTTTTACGGCTCAGGGCGGAGGGAGAATTGAGAAGGAAGTTTCTGGTGCTTTTGCTTTGACCATAAGTAGACTATGGAAATCATCCATCCATTGGCACATTGCCGTCTTGACAGACGATAGTTTGTGCTTTAAAAAGGCATAATAACTTTTAACTATGGCGGTAGCGAGTGTGACTGATAAGGCCAATTTGCGCTGTAAATGTCCGTTCACAGTGGGTGCATGTGAACACGTGGTCATTTCCACCATCATGCACCATCTTACGTCTCAAACGCTTGGTATGTGACTTTTCTGCAATAATTTTCTCCTTTGACTTTATTCCATTTCTGATATTTGCCCTCCATGCAACACGTTCAGCGGCGACTTGCTCGCAATGTGCATTATCAATGCCTGTATCAATCATGTCCCGCTTACACACATCTTTGTATCGTAGTAGAGGCCGACCCTGAGATCTCTTACCCATCTGTAATTCACCAAAAAAGATATCCTTTGGTATTCTACCATCATCCATCCTCCTAAGATGTCCTATCCATCTAAGTCTACGAAGACTGAGCATGGAATAAACTGTCACACAACCTAATCTTTCCAATACTTCAGTATTTGTGATTTTGTCTTGCCACTTAATACCAAGAATTCTTCGCAGACACCGCATATGAAAGCTGTTTAAGTTGTTCTCTTGGTGTGAGTAAGTTGTCCAGGTTTCACTGCCATAGAGAAGAGTACTAAGGACACAGGCTTGATAGACAAGGACTTTTGTTTTGGCAGTAAGCAGTTAAGACCAGGGATGGAGTTATTGCCTCTCCATAGCACAAAGCCTGGGCTAAAATATAGAGATCATGTGTTGCCCATGCAGCATGATCCCTCTCTCGGCCTGCCTAGTTTACTCCAGAGGAAAGGTAACACCCCTACATCTGGAACAAGACAAGCTGCAGAAGCTGCCGGATCAGCAAAGCAATGCTCTAACTGTCCGCCTGTCGGAGCTTCGATCCTAGACCAGTCGCCAACCAAGGCTTAGGGCCTGGTCTGCCCTGCCATGACATTTTGTCTTTAGCTTGCATTTCCTCGCACCAGGGTAAGGCTTGTACCCTCCCAATTGCGCTCTTCCGCCCGAAGCCGTTGGCACAATGTGGGGTGTCGGGTTTGGTAAGCGCCGCCCAACGTTCAGCGCTAACAGAAACCAGGTAGTACCGCCTACTGTTATACGGTAGCTCAGTCATATCTGACTAAGACCTGACATCATATGGAAATCATGGCAGTAAGTAAAGCAATAACATGGTTCGAGGACAGTGAGGAGCATTTTGTTTGATATTAACTGGCACAGGAACGGGGCATAATGGAGACGACTCCATAACTAACTAACTAACTAACTAACTAACTAACTAACTAACTAACTAACTAACTAACTAACTAACTAACTCACTCACTCACTCACTCACTCACTAACTCACTAACCCACTAACCCACTAACCAACTAACCAACTAACTACCTAACTAACTAACTAACTAACTAACTAACTAGTGACTATATCATAGTTATTACTGTGAATCATGTAAGTATATCACATGTGTGAGTAATTCACATTTATTACTGTGTAGCATGTAAGGCTTTTGTGATATCTGTGACCATGTACAATTTGTGACTGTCTAACATTTGTAACCTTGTCACACTTGTGAATGCGTAAGTGTTGGACTAAGTCACAATTTAAAGCTTAATATGTTTGTGATTATGTGATTATAATGTTTGTGATTATGTGATTATAGTGTTTGTGATTATGTCACATGTGTGGCTGTGTAACATGTGTTACCATATAATGTTTGTTATTGCATCGTTTATGTGGCAGTACAACCGTGGTGACTTTGTAACACTCGTGGTTATGTTATACGTGTGACAGTGTAACACTTGTAAACCAACGGCGACTGTTGTGATCGTTGTGACACTTTTGATTGTCGTGACTGTTATGTCTGTTGTAACATTGGTGGTTGTATTACTATCATGGAGGTGCGATCAACGAATGCTTGATCGTTTTAATGGTTGTGCATGTTGTGAATGTTTTGAAGGCTGCGTAATTTGATTGTGTGAGGCTTGTGGTTGTTGTGATTGTTGTGACATTCTTGATTGTATATCTGTTATCATTATGTAACTTTGTAGTTTGTAACTCTTGTGACTGATGGTTTTAAACTGTTTTGGCTGTTATAAATAATGTAATAGTTGTGATTATTGTAATTTTTAATTATTATGTTGTCAATGGACAATTTCTGTGGCAAGAAATCACAAACAGCGAAAAAATGCCGGGGTTGACGTCATGTAAATGATATGCACATAACTATTGTTGTTAACGGGAGTAACTATTGATATGTCGTGATTGATGTACTTGTTAAAGATTATATTGTAATTGCCGTAAATGTTGTAAAGATTGCGACTTTTATAATATAACTATTGTGATCATGTGACTGGTGTGTTGGTTGTGACTGCTGTTGTGATCACGTGGCAGGTTTGTTGGTTGTGACTGCTGTTTAGAAAAAGGGATTAAAGGCAAGATGATTGACTTCATTGCACCGGGTTTTATCCATTATGGCTTGGTCTCGATCCACAGACAGGAAATGAACCCATGACATTGTGAACGTGAGACAGCGACTTAACTATTTTCCCATGGATACTCCCTGTCACCGTTGTGAGGTTGCGACTTCACATTATTCCTATACAAACGAGGGCGTGTTCTGTGGGATGGCAGGTATTTGTAGTTGGTGTTTTCTACAGGTGTCATTAGGTGACAGCAACATCGAATTTTATATCCCCGTTCGTCGGGTGGCGCTAGGTGTCTCATGCGCATGCGCAGCGCATAAACAAAATGGCAACTGTACTTACGGAGTGTACAACCAAAGAGCAATGTGCTGTTGTGCGTTTTTTTTTCTCTTGTGGGCAAAAGGACTGCCTGCAAAGGACAATTATAGGGAAATTCTTCCTTATTATGCTGACAAATGTTTGTCCCGTAAAGCGATGCATAGCTGCTTAGAACAAATTTCTCAAGGACGCTCTAATATAGTTGATGAAATACGATCTGGCCGTCCTGTTGAGATTGCAACAGAAGCATCCATGCAGCGGGTGGAGGAGATGATTAGAGGTGCCTGGCGAGTAACGATAGACTCTGTAGCATCTGCAACAGGGTTCTCACATGGTTCTATCGATGCTTTATGATGCAATTCGAAGAAAACGTCTAGGAATGCTGACGAGAGGAGTGTTGCATCTTCATGACAATGCTAGACCACATTAACTCAGGAGAAAATTAGCCAACAAAGGTGGGAAGTTCTGGAACATCCATCTTACATTTCCGATTTAGTCCCTAGCGATTTCCATCTTTTTGGTCCTCTGAAAACCCACCTTGGCGGGAGCCATTTCGCAAACGACGCCGAAGTTGAATATGAAGTGAAAACGTGGTTAAGAAAAAGGAGCACGCAGTTCTATGCAGCTGGTTTGGGAGGACTGATAAAACGATGGGATAAGTGCATCAATGTTGGTGGAAATTATGTTGAGAAATAAAGGGGCAATGTATGTATGAAAATAAACTGGTTTCAATTTGTTATCATATTTAGTTATTTAGGGGACTGAGTGGTCTCGAGGTATGGTGTCCGCCTCGAGTGTTGGAGGTCCCGGGTTCAAGCCCCGGTAAGGACCGGATTATTTTCACGTGGACTTCCTGTAATAGAATTGTCCCTGGTCTCTGGGTAGTGAGATCGGACGCCCTTGTGTATTGCTGCGCACGTAATAAAATCCCTTGGCAGTTTAAAATCGAAAAAAAAGTAGCCTGACGGCGCTGCCCGGGCAAAATTTCGAGTTAAAATATTTACCCAAAGTATTTCAGGATCCTCGCCGATGCTACGGAGTTCGTGCATTGAGCTGAGTTTCTCCAGACTCACGTTTGAATTAGAAGGAAAATGGAGCACTTATAGGTTAAACCCATGTGCCGTGATATTCACCCAACGACTAAACTAAACTAAACTAAACTAAACTAAACTTTAGTTATTTTTTACGGCCATTTGTGACTTACGTATTGAATTCCCCTCGTGCTTCTGTGTGCTGGAGCTGAACCTTGCCTGTAGAATCTAGTCTTTTACCTCTTGGAGACTTTGATGTCAAAAGAATTCTAAAGCCTTTTAGTACTCGTGTGTTTAGAGTGCTTTGACATTTTGAATCCCTGCGTGCCAATGACATTGAATATTTATATTGTTTCGTGTGTTCTGTTATCGCTACTTTGCTCATCTACTTCTATGAATGCCGATAATTGCAAGTGAATTTAATTCTCATGGAATTTTCCCCCCCTGTTGCTTTGAACTCAAGCGTTGTCCATACACGTGTTACTACTTCTAGTGCACTGGACTGATATTTACGTGTGGAGTATCTTTTCCTATTGCGAGTATCTCTCACCATCATGCTAACCCACTCCGGCTTCTGAGGTACTTGTAAATTTTGTCCCCAACTCAAGGACGAGAAGTCAACATTTTAGTTCAGCTGACCGGTGTTGGGTTTCAACCCGCAACCTCGACATCACCACACCGGTAGTTTAAGAGTGAACGCTTTTATGCATTCGACCATTGTGACCTCCTCACGACATTTGAAAGCTAGTGGAACATACACCCGCAACCATCTCAGGCCAAGCCGTAATGTTTTTTTTTTTTAGCGTTTCCATCCTGTTTCAGGATATTGCGGTCAACACCAGCATCTTTCAGCTGTATGTTGTTTCCTTGGCTAGATTACGCTCATCAGCACGCCACGACTTTCTGAACGACCGGCTCCATACTCTCATAAGTCACTAGCGTGACTCGAACAACTTCTAATTCTCGTCCGCTCACGTTGACCACGAGAGTACTCGGGATTAACGGAGAAAGCTGCTAACCCCTCGGCCAGGCAGCCGGCCAAGCCGTAATGTTTGTTTGTTTTTGTTTTTAAATTTCCTATAACTTGTTATAACGATTTGATCTATGCCGTCGGAGATGGCAGTTTGTGGAGAGCCATGATCGCTCACATCAGTCGGCAAGGCACCGTAGGATGATGATGATAACTCGTTATTTATTGTACTCAAATTATACATCTCTGATTCGAATTCTCTTATCCTCGTGTTTTAGGTCGATGTCTATTTTGTTTACCCTGTGGTTCACAGTGTCGGGGTTGTATGGTTGCACTGTTATCACGTTTCCTCACCGTATGTCTTGTCCAGTACCAGTGTTCTTCCCCCAGGTCTTGATTCGCTGGGATCCGCCCACTTCTCACCGTAAGCTCGACATTAGCCATTCTGCCATACAATTTTAGCCCTTCATTCTGCGCTGGGATCCGCTCACTTCTCACCGTAAGTTCGACATTAGTCATTCTGCCATACAATTTTAGCCATTCATTTTGGGCAGACACCATCTAATGTCGGTTGGTAATTTATTAGTAACTATTTTAGTCGTTGTCCAGTGTTCTGATCCAAACAGCAGTATCGATTTAACGTTACAGATAAAAGTGTAGTAAAAAGGTAGTAACTGGACATGGCCCTTAAGGTGTATTGGGCATGATGCTCTAGATCCATCTTCTTATAAACCAATCGGTATTAGGTGGGTTATGTGGTCAGTATCACACTGACCGAGTTTACTTCCCAGATATTACCTGATACCCCTAGAGTGAGAGACTCGGGAGTAAGAATTGGTACGGCCAGATACGTGAGGCACATCGAACGAACGAACAAACTTTATTTTCGAAGGGTAACAAATTGGGCTCGCAGGCCCGTCTTACATTCGGCCCTTGGGCTATCGATAATATGAGGGGCCTCGTCAGCCAACACATCACTGGAACTATTAGACGCCGGACGCTGATGTATACGTATCTTATACTTGGTTGGGGGGGGGGGGGACATCTGAGCACCCATGAACATGTCCGGAGAGCAAGTATGATATCCCAACAGATAACTAACTAACCTGAATGGTACCCATTGTAGGTTTGGTTGACATGAGAGTCCACATCGACTTGAAATAAAAAATGCTAATCTGCCCAAATGCAGATGGGAATCAGTTGGCCATCGACTAGCCTCTAGCTAGAAAGCCTCGTTCAGCATATCGTGCTAGACCCATATTTTATTAGACCAGTTGGAACACGTCAGCGCTGGCGTCACTGACAGCCAGTTGCGCTGCTAATGAGCACGAAAAGACACGGGTTCGAACCCTGGGCTCCTCGACTGCCAAAGTGATGGAAAGACTGGTCACCTATTCCTCAGTGCATTCAAACCTAACTATGTTATGGTCCTTTCACATCACTGACCCATAACAGGAAGCTTGCTTCGGAGTACATTTAAAATTTAAAAAAAAACATATTTAATCGCCACGCGGTGAGCCTGGTATAGTTTTCTTGTTTTTTGTTATTTTTAAATTTCATTTGACATCCAGATATTTTCTAGTGCAATGAAAATACATCTTGCCTTTTGTATTCTCCTTTGAACATCCCTAACTAATGTTTCATATTTCTTGTCCCGTATTGTTGCAAGTTAAAGTACCCACAACGCACACAGTTATTTTATTTTAGAAATGTAAAAACGCATACACGGTGTAATTTTTAAGGGCCAGGACCGAATTATGCTTTGAAGTCCTTCAAAATTCGCTCTAGCGTGATTTAGTTTCACTTAGCCGCTTTGTCTGGTTCTAAAATGAAACTTCTGTCAGACCATTAGCGATCATGATTTTTAAGTCCCTAAAGCACCAACCGACAACACTAACCAGCTTTCTTTCTTTTAGTGACTTCGTTTTCATGATAACGGCTTTCAGTGTGGAGACAGGAGTGGGGGTTAACTGCAGTAAAGAGATGTCGGTACACTGAAAGAACGACTGCATAAAGTGGTAAATGTCAGCTTTACTAGTAGACTAGCAGACATGTCAAATTCGGCGTTCCGGATATAAAACGTTCCGCTGTAAGAGTAACACATTAAAGACGATGAGTGAATTCAAATAACCATTAAGTAAAGTTGTGAAAACATATACGTTTAAAAAAAAAAGAAATGTCTTCTTCGTTCGTCCGAAATGTTTGTTTTGGACTTAAATGCGTTGCGCCTGTTTACAACAGATCTGCGATATGTGCCGATATGTGCTCCTTTCAGCCGATACATCCGACCTCTTCAGGCATTTGTTGACCGGGTTAACCTTTCCCCGGAAAGTAAGAAACTAAAAGCAACAACAATGAAGCAAGACAGGACTATTCAGGAAAATAAGCAATGTTTCAATGACGACTTGGGGGTAGGGGATCTGAACTTTTCTTGTTTTCTCATAACTTACATCGCCTGTGTTCCGCTTAGACGTTTTGGAATCTTTATAATCTCATCTTATCTCATGTGATCTTGTTCCTCTTGCACATTGTGTGCATTAATTTTCAGCATTCTTCTTTGAAACCACAACTCTAAGGCTTCCAGGGAAGTTTTCTATATACATATATAAATGACACTTTCCCACACAGAAAGGTATACTGGGTGTGTGGTGCTGCGTCCTTATTTCTACCGACCAATGATGTGGTCAATAGCTAGTCGGCTGCGTGCACTTCCCAGAAGATGTGCACTTCCTCCTTTAGTCTGTCTCGACCAGGGAGCCCAGTTCAAAATTTAAAAAAAAAAAGAAAGGCCATCGCGAGAAAGTTTCGAACGCACGACTGCTGGGTCGGCAGACAAGCGTGCTAGCCACTACGTTATCGCGACTCTCTCTCTTCTCTCTCTCTCTCTCTCTCTCTCTCTCTCTCTCTCTCTCTCTTTCTCCCTCCCTGTATCTCTCTCTTTCTCTGTCTCTCTCTCTCTCTCTCTCTCTCTCTTTCTCCCTCCCTGCATCTCTCTCTTTCTCTCTCTCTCTCTCTCTCTCTCTCTCTCTCTCTCTCTCTCTCACTCTCTCTCTCACATATACCAGAGAGGTTCAAATTAAAACCTTAAAAGTGTGATAGAAAATTACAACAACCATGCCATTGTCTTGTAACCTGTCGATATTATTGGTAAGGATGCCAAGTGTTGTAAGCATGTGACTTCACGGCGTAGACGAACACGGTGACTACATAATGACAGTTTAAAGATGCCAACTCAACCTTTAACATGCCCGAAATAGGAGCAGCGTTCTGTTATCCGATTTCTTTTATCAGAGAAGGGCCGAAACCCATATAAATTCATAGGTAAATGAAGGTCCAGTATGGTGATGGATGCCTGTCAATCCAGCAAGAGTATGAGTGGAGTATGCCGTTTCAAAACGGTGTGACTTTTGTGACATATTTTTCTGTCCGATGAAGACAGGCGACAAAGAGTATATATTTCCCACAAGAATCCAAGCATTTTATCGAAAACGTTGCATTGAACGCAGTGGTGACTACATCGAAAAATTATAGAGTTCATCTTTACTTTTTCAGAACATATTCACGAAAAACCAAACACAAAAAAACATTTAAGGTTTTCCTTGAAGCCCCATCGTATTTCAGCAGGCCCAAAAGGTTTATCTCGCCTGCGATTAAACTTCCCGTGCGCTGACGACGTGATAGTGTAAGATAATAAGGATAATAGGATAAGTTCAACATTCTGCCACCTCTTCTGTCTTGCATATTTGGTGATTTATCGTTAGATGAGCTATTGTGGTAAACTGTATTGTGTGGTGTTTCCCATTAGCTCTATACCAGGTTGAAGTTTAATGTTGGTTCAGTGGGTTAGTGTATTGTTTCTATTTTTCTGGCACAAGACAATCGTGGAGAAGATGTTAAGCAGGTCGTTTGCCTGGTCCACGCGTGCTTAGTGGTGATGGAGAGATACACATCTTATGTATAAGTTTATTTAATTGATATTGACTAGTTTATCTTACTGGAGTCCATAAAGGGATGTAAAGTATAGTGCCACCCAAACCTACAATACATGTTGTAAATGGCTTCCAACTGGAGTTAGATAGTGAGGGGCTACTTCAACTCGTTCACATTTTACTTGCAAATTCCAACCACTCACAAACACATCTACACAGAACTTGGAGTGAGTTGACTGAGGACGTAAGTTCCACTAGAATATGAAACAAAGAAGAAGTAGAGAAGAAGAAGAATGAAGGGTGAGCAGTACCCGTCAAGATCCTGGTAGATGTCGCGGGATTGATTCTTTCTTTTCTGATAGCGAGTCTCCGTGGCGAAGTGGTCAAGTCGTTTGACTCGGGCTCCGAAGGTTGTGATTTCGATTCCGGGCCGCGTCCTTCGGTTCACGAGTGAAATTTTTCGGAGACTCTTGTGGGTCGTCGCTAGAGCTACGGAGTCCATGCTTGGTGCGATGCTTTCCGCGCTGCGGAAAGAGACCGAGCCATACGGGATAAACCCGGTACAATGTAGTGACTCTGTCGACTTTTACGCGACTTTTTAAGCGACCTTTCTGATAGCTTGGACAACTTTCTTTGCCTTAATGAATGAGGCACCTCTATCTTCTTGTTGACGATGTCAAACTCAAAGCTCAAATGTGTTTCACTTTTTCCCCACGCTCGCTCATTCTAAACTCGATCGTAATCCAGACAGAGCTACTATACTAGTACTTGCAGCTACTAGTGCGTGCACTGAACTGATTTTGAGTATGGTTTAACTTTCTATATTATCAGTGTTAATCATTCGCCACCAGGCGAACCCAATCTGACTTCTTAGGTACTTGTAATTTATATCATAAAGTCAAGGACGAGAAGCCAACATAAGTCCAAGTGACTTTTGTGTTTTATGAAGGTGAAAGAGAGAGGTTGCTACGATCACAATCACCAGAGAGTTTTAGGCGAGAATAATAACGTAAATGCGACAAACACCTGATTGCAGTGTGTTTTCATATTATCTTCTTTGTCACTGCAAACACTGAATTGTAATGTGTTTTCCTATTATCTTCTTTGTCATTACAAACATCTAATGTATTTTCGTATTATCTCCACAATCTTGATATAAAATCGCTCCGGCTATCCCAGCGGCAGGTATGAACGGAGCCAACTGAGCGTGGTTATCGATGTTAATGACTTCTTGGATATCAAACTGATCTAGTTCATCGACAGCCTGCAAAGCTTTCACTTGTGCATGAGAGAGGATGTTAAATATGTTTTTCTTAAAACACCAGTTTCTCTATCAGCATGCCAAGGTATACATACAAATCTGATGTGTCTCCGCGTTGTGGGCATGGACAAGTTGATACAAACAGCCATTGCTTGATTAATTTTAAACTATCCCCATTTGTGTTGATAATGCAGCGAAGATATTCAAAGCTTGTGATATTTAACATTTCTTTAATGTTGATTGTGATCTAAACGCTGTGATCTAAATGCTAAACGATAACGACAGTAGCATGTTTTTTGTTGTTGTTGTATTTTTTTTTTTAAACAGATCATCACAGCCAACCCAACATTTGTTATTGCTATTTGTGATTT
>JACEFZ010008795.1:0-23017 GCA_014155875.1 Cepaea nemoralis
TCCCCGTTAGACCCATGACCGGACTCGTGGTCACTCGGGCGCTGACCGGCCAGGTGACAACTACATGGGGGACAGCACCACCTTCTTTGCGCTTACTATTTACGCCGGCTCCTTCCACTCCACCCTGGCCACAGATACACGCGCACACACATGAAGAGCCTCCAGCTCATTAGATCAGACTTTTTTCTTTTTAAAAAAATTTTACCCGCCAAAAACAACGAGCTTAACAAGCCAAAGACACACTCCACAGGCACCACATACACCCAGCACCACCGCACCACATACTCCCACCACTAGACACCACACAGCACCACGTGGTGCCAGCACCACGAGCACCACGTGGTGCGCACCACGCGGCACCACAATTTCGGGGGGGTGTAGGCATCATATAATACTACTCAGCATCAGTACCGCAGGATTGGGTGCACAGCTATCTCATCCCTCTCCCAAAACCATTCAAGGATCATTCAAAGCTTAGCGGCTTTAGGATCATCACCCTTCAAAATGCATCTGGGAAGGGTTTAGAGAAGATAGTCGCTGTCAAGCTACAAAAGTTTTTGGAAAAGGGGAAGCTTCTTCCAAGAGATCTGGGGAGCTACAGGCCAGGAAAAGATACCTGGTCAAATGCAGCCACTTTTGCCTTTGACGTTTTTGAGGGGTTCCAGGGTAGACAGGAAAAGATGGCGGTGGCGCTTGATCTCGAGGATGCATACAACAGAGATAGATATGATATTTTGATGACCGCACTGATGGAGAATGGGGTCAATCCCTGGTTGGTGAACTGGATAGCAGCCGTCCTGTATTCTAGTCGGGTTGCTCTCCGTCTGGGTGAATGGTCCTCAGAGACACATATGTTAACCCCGGGACTGCCACAGGGATCTGCAATCTCACCTGTGCTCTTTAACGTGTATACCAGCAAGATTGAAAATCTAGAAGCACCAGGGGCTGGAAGGATACTAATATTTGCAGATGATAATCTTGCGTATAGGCAGGGGAGAGATAGGGTACAGACAGCCCAGGAGCTACAGGCGACAGTAGACAAAGTGATTGACTGGTGCACTGAAATGAGTGCTGTCATCCACCCGGAAAAGGCAGCTGTTTTATGGTGCTCTCTGGACAACAGGATTGTGAGCGCTGATGTCCCAAGCTTCACGATAGATGGTAGAAACGTCAACAGAGAGAACAAACTGAAGTATCTGGGAATCAAATTTGACAGGAGCCTGTCCTTCAAGGATCATGTGGAGACGGTTGTGACAAGATCTCTAAATGGACTCAACGCACTTAAAACTATGGCTGCAATGGACACAGAGCAAAGAATGCTTTTCACACTATACCAACACTTGATCCTATCAATGACTGATTATGGACTAGGACTGCTCGCTGTCTCAAAGAGTCAGTTGGTGAAGTTAGAGCGCATACAGAACGAAGCTATGCGGGTCATTCTGGGATGCACCAGAGACACCCCAGTAGTGTGTATGCGTTATATCCTTGGTTTACCGACTGTTGCAGGTAGGCTCAAGGTGATGCAGGTGAAGGCATACCTCAGAGTAGCTACAGACACAGATCACCCTTTGCATGAGGCGCTGGACGCAGTTAAGGGTCAGCGACTGATAAGAGGAAAATCATGGATGGCTCAGACATGTGTGTATCTTGGAGAACATTAGGCGAGGAGAGGAGTGGGTCAGAGTGCCAGCGGAGCAGTCAGACTTGTGCAGAGTTATAATCACATTGAGCTGAGAGTGCAGGGAGTGGCCAGCATGGGCCACGGAAGTGGAAATCCAGCAACTAATTCAGGATAATGCTCACTTGGGTGATGTGATTATCTACACGGATGGTTCGGTGTCGAGAGATAGGAGAAGTGCCTGGGGGTTCATAGCAATAGCTGATGGCCGACGTTTAGTGCAGGACAGCCTGGCATATGATACCACAACATCTAGCTTAAGAATGGAGGTGGAGGCGGTCACTTCAGCTTTCCGCTGGATCGAGAATACGATACACATCCACATCATGATTGTAACTGACTCAGAAAGCATACTGAGGAAGGTGAGGACAGGCATGCTTCGCGCAGAGTGGCTTACTTCGCTTCGGAGGTCACGGGTGTCAAGCATCGCCTGGATCTTTTCTCCGGGGCATGCCGGTGTGCTGGGGAATGAACAGGCGGACAGATTGGCTGGCTCTGCAAAACTTGGTGGAGTATTGATGCATGACAAGGCAGACGTGGTTGCGGCCTTGTGGGAGCACGTGTACACCTCGGAGTAGCAAATGGATCATCATGGTCTGGCAAGAATGAGACAGCGAGGAGTGACGAGGGGATCTGGCCGACGCTCGACGCTCAGAGGAAAGGCGAGACGGACATATAATCAGATTGCAACTGGTACTATTGGTGTTGGAACTCTTCGCTGGCTGCTGAGGATGGGGACGGAGCGCCTATGGGAATGCCCCGAATGCTATGATGTCGGTTCCTAGATCAATCAATCAATCAATTAATTAATCGATCAATCAATCGATCAATCAATCAATCAATCAATCAGTCATTCAATCAATCAATCAATCAATCAATCAGGAGCATCGCAGAGAACGCCAATTCCATAGCTTCAGCGATGTTCCTTGTGGGTCTTCGAAAATATTGCCATCATGACCCGAATGAAGGAATCCATATACAAACACACAACTTTCTGAGCGCGAGGCAGACACTTGACTACTTCGTCTCTGAGACTTCGGTATATTCTTCTTCTTCTGCGTTCGTCCGGAATATTGTTTTAGATGTGATTGCGTTGTACCTGTTTACAGCAGAGCTGAGATACTTGCGCCTTTAGGCCGACACATCCAACTTCTGCGGGCATTTGTTGACCGATTTAGCCTTCCCTGGTGTTTAGAAGGACATTCGACTCTCACTTTTGTGGTGTCACCTACACCCCAACTGATCAAATTAGAACGGCCGGAGACATCCCTGTCAGCCCTCAAGGGAAGTCAGGGGCATACCAAGGGCATTCCCAGTCATCTAAGGATGCTTCCATAATTGCAGAGCCGAAACATAGCGCTCTGAGACTGGGCTCACCCAAGGAATCGTCACGTCCTGCACATGGCTGCTTAGCCTCATATCAGTATATTGGGCATTTCGTTCGCCACAGGCCGCTCCCCATGCAAACCAGGAGAGATCAGTCTGCAGATGACATCCACTCAGCAAGCTTTCGATTCGGACTTTCCACGTAATGGATTTGCTATCCAAGCAATATTCCATTTTGATTCAGTACCAAAACAAAAATTAGGTTGGGACCAATCAAAAATGGGTCGCGGAAAATGGGAAAGTAGGGGGTGGGGTGTCACAGTTATGGGTTAAAAGTTGTTAATGTGGTTGCAGACATGTTGTATTATATATCAAATTAAAGGGGCTTGCATAGGGAAAACAACATTTATATAAGCCAATGGTACAGATCACTCTTTGGTTGTTGCAAAGGGTTAGACTGACACCAAAGAGAATCTACACAGCTAAACACAAATCTAGCCCCAGGATTAATATTATTAACACTCACGATCCTGAAAAGTGCTTTCAGTTTCAACAGCAACTTGAAGACGCTTTCACTGATACACCAGAAAAGTGTACAGTAAATGAAAAGTGGGGTCAATTTAAGGAAACTCTTTATAAAACTGCCGTAGGGGTTTACGGCACTGTGGATCATAAGAGGCAGGACTGGTTTGCGGCAAACAGCCAGACTCTGCAGCCCTTGATTGATAAGAAGATAGCTCTCTTAAGAAACAAGGAAAGACCAACGCGTAACAATCTGAGTGAGCTAAAGCAAGCTAGGAAGGATGTTGAAAAGGCTGCCAGGCAGTGTGCATATGATTATTGGATAAAGTTATGTGAGTCCATTCAAATCGCAAGTGATAAGGGAAACATCAGAAGCATGTATGAAGGAATAAAGAAAGCCTGTGGTCCAGTGATCAAAAGAAGTGCACCATTGAAAACCTTGACTGGAGAAATCATAACTGATAAGAAACAGCAGATGGACAGATGGGTAGAACACTATTTGGAGCTTTACTCAAGTGAGACCAAACTACCGGATGATGCCCTCAACGCCATAAAGGCGCTACCAACTCTTGACCACCTGGACACACTTCCCACCATAAAAGAAGTTAAGTGTGCTATAAATGAACTTGCATCTGGCAAGGCTTCAGGTAATGATGGGATTCCAATAGAGGTTATCAGGAGTGGGCAAGACACACTCACTCTACGGATCCACCAGCTAATAGAGCTATGCTGGCGAGAAGGACAAGTCCCACAGGATTTCAAAGATTCAAGAATAATAACACTGTACAAGGACAAGGGCGATCGGAGCGACTGCAACAACTATAGGGGTATCTCACTTCTGTGTATTGTTGGAAAAGTATTTGCCAGAATTGTTCTGCGCAGACTTCAAGTCCTAGGAGATCAAGTCTACCCCGAATCACAGTGTGGCTTTCGACAGAACCGGTCTACAATTGATATGATATTCTCATTGCGACAAATACAAGAAAAATACCGTGAACAGAATCAAACACTGTTTATTGCCTTCATCGACCCCACAAAGGCATTTGATTTGGTCAGTCATGAGGGTCTGTTCAAGGCACTAAAGAAGATTGGCTGCCCATCAACTCTTCTGTCCATTGTGGAATCGTTCCACACAGGCATGAAGGGTATAATCAAGTTTGATGGTGCAACTTCTGAAGAGTTTGAAATCAAGAGTGGAGTTAAGCAAGGTTGTGTACTATAGTGTGTTTTTTTGTTGTTGCCTCAATATAAAATTCAATATCTCATTAACCAACTGAGGGAAAATGATGAGATTTAGTATATAACCTTATCATTATATGAAAAATTTTTCTTCTGGAGATTTTACAGCAGATTTCAAAGTTAGTTTATATGCGGTATATTAATTACGACATAGAGATTACCTCCATGATTTTAACAGTATTACAGCTTCACCAAGAGACGTCCGGGAATTTTTGAAATTTTCACGTGATTTCCGTTTTGAAACAAACAGCGCGAAGATTCAGAGGTGTCTCCAAATGGGGGTTCTTTCATGAAACGTGATTATATAAATAAACTAGCTGACAAGGCCCGGCTTCTGGCGGGGATCTATCTATCTATCTATCTATCTATCTATCTATCTATCTATCTATCTATCTATCTATCTATCTATCTATCTATCTATCTATCTATCTATCTATCTATCTATCTATCTATCTATCTATCTATCTATCTATCTATCTATCTATCTATCTATCTATCTATCTATCTATCTATCTATCTATCTATCTATCTATCTATCTATCTATCTATCTATCTATCTATCTATCTATCTATCTATCTATCTATCTATCTATCTATCTATCTATCTATCTATCTATCTATCTATCTATCTATCTATCTATCTATCTATCTATCTATCTATCTATCTATCTATCTATCTATCTATCTATCTATCTATCTATCTATCTATCTATCTATCTATCTATCTATCTATCTATCTATCTATCTATCTATCTATCTATCTATCTATCTATCTATCTATCTATCTATCTATCTATCTATCATCTATCTATCTATCTATCTATCTATCTATCTATCTATCTATCTATCTATCTATCTATCTATCTATCTATCTATCTATCTGCCTACCTGCCGGCCGGCCGACCGACCGACCGACCGACCGACCCAGCCAGCCAGCCAGCCAGCCAGCCATCCACCCACCCACCCACCTACCTTTCTACCTACCTACCTACCTCCCTTTCTGTCTGTCTGTCTGTCTGTCTGTCTGTCTGTCTGTCTGTCCGCGCTATTAAATATTGATAAAAGTTACTCGAAAAAACGTCAGGACCATGTGTTGAAAGAGGAAGAGGACTATTGGAGAAAGGATGGATTGAAGGTTGTATGTTCGATTCCGGGCCGCGTCCTTCATTTCAAGAGTGCATTTTTTTTCGGACACTCCCGAGGGTCGTCGCTGGAGCTACGGAGTTCGTGCTTTGTGAGACGTTTTCCGCGCTGCGGAAAGAAACTGAGCCATATGGGATAAAAACCCTGTGCAATGCAGCCGACCCTGTCCATTGTAAGCTACTTCTTTCATTGCACCCACTCCCATACGAATCCGGATACGCCTTTGTTTGTCATCAAATCAAATCAAATCAAATCAACTTTATTAGGGTCACAAATTAGGCGCGCAGGCCCGTCTTACATTCGGCCCTTCCAATCACTCGTCTTTCGTTCATCAAGAGCATTATACATTTACATAGGAAGAAAAATAAACATTGTGAAATGAATGTTGTAAACATAAACCAGGCTAATTACCATGTTATGAGGCCCATCTCCCACCTATCCATACATCACCCCACCCACACCCCCACCTACCCACACACACGCGCACCAAGGGACACATAAACACCCCCACCTACCGACACACACGCACACCAAGGGACACATATATACCCCACCAACCGACCCATCCCCCTCCCGCACATCCCCCACCCACACACACTGCCCTCACCTGATCCCCCAACCAAAACACACTCGCCACTCAAAAACATTCCTCCACCAACCCACACATCCCACGCCCATCCACATCCTACCCCACACATCCTCTCCCCACCCACACCTCAAACCACCAATCCCCCAGCCACATCTCCATCCACAACATATTCCCCACCCACACACACAATCCCCCACCAACCCACACATCGCACATCCACTCACACATCCCCAAACCATACACACACATCCCCACCAACTGACATGTCCCTACCCCCCCCCCACACACACACACACACACACATCTCCCTAACGACCCATACATCCCCAATCCACTCACACACACCCCACCACCCACACATACAACTTCCACCCACCCACACATGCCTTAACCTAATCCCCCACCACACAATCCCCCACCCGCACATCACATACACCCCCTACCACGCACTATTCCCAACCCACGCACCACACACACATATCCCTCACCAACACATCCCCACTTATACACCACACACATATCCCCCACCCAGATACCACACAATATTCCCACCCACACACACACAGATACCCTTACCCATCCACCCCACATACCCCCACTCACACACCACAAAAATCCCCCACCCACACACACATACCTCACCCACACAATATCACCAACCAACACACCACACACCTCTCCCCACCCACACACGCATTCCCTACCCGTCCACCAACACACACTCACTCACGCATACATCCTGTCATCTGAATTTGCAGGTCCCCATTACCGTAAACATAACTTTTTTAGCGAGAAATCACTAGTTGTTAAGCAAAACATCAAAGGAATGTCGCCGCTTTCAATGATTTAAGTTATTTTTGGACCTATCAAAGACATATTCCTTGGGTGGGGGTAAATATAAGACGGCTGGAAAAATTTCATAACGATGCAACAGACAGTTTTCAAAATAATTGATCGTGAATGAAGGCATTCAAATGTGGACATACTATAGCTCCCACCCTTTTTGGAATATACTTTTCACTTCTACTGAAATATGCCTTTCGTGATCAGGATGGTGGTATATACATTCACTCACGCTCAGATGGTGGCCTCTACAATGTTCAGAGATTGAAGGCTAAGACCAAAATTAGGAGGGTACTGATCAGAGAGTTGCTTTTTGCAGATGATGCTGCAGTTACGACCTACTCTGAAGAAGAATTGCAATGTCTACTATCTGCATTCTCCAATGCTTGTTCTGAATTTGTTTTAACAATTAGCAAAAAGAAGACACACATTATGTCACAAGGTGCACATGGGGTACCATCAATCTTTACTGACGACGCCGAACTAGAGATGGTAGACCATTTTACATATCTAGGATCAGTGGTAAATAGCAAATTATCCCTAGATCAGGAAATCAACATCCGGATTGGTAAGGCAGCAACAACAATGAACAGGTTAAGAAAAAGAGTCTGGGAGAATATGAAGCTTACTGCCAAAACAAAAGTCCTTGTCTATCAAGCCTGTGTCCTTAGTACTCTTCTTTATGGCAGTGAAACCTAGACAACTTACTCAACCAAGAGAAACGTTTAAACGGCTTTCATATGCGGTGTCTGCGAAGAATTCTTGGTATTAAGTGGCAAGACAAAATCACAAATACTGAAGTATTGGAAAGATCAGGTTGTGTGACAGTTTATTCCATGCTCAGTCTTCGTAGACTTAGATGGATAGGACATCTTAGGAGGATGGATGATGGTAGAATACCAAAGGATATCTTTTTTGGTGAATTACAGATGGGTAGGAGATCTCAGGGTCGGCCTCTACTACGATACAAAGATGTGTGTAAGCGGGACATGATTGATACAGGCATTGATAATGCACAATGGGAGCAAGTCGCTGCTGAACGTGTTGCATGGAGGGCAAAGATCAGAAATGGAATAAAGACAAAGGAGAAAATTATTGCAGATAAGTTACACACCGAGCGTGTGAGACGTAAGATGGTGCATGATGGTGGAAATGACCACGTGTTCACATGCACCCACTGTGAACGAACATTTACAGCGCGAATTGGCCTTATCAGTCACATTCGCTACCGCCATAGGTAAAAGTTATTATGCCTTTTCAAAGCACAAACTATCGTCTGTCAAGACGGCAAGGTGCCAATGAGCATAGGGAAAACAACATTTATATAAGCCAATTGCAGATACGGGAAGTTGCTTCAGACGATTAGTCATCCCATGGCGGCACTTCTTCTGCTTCTTCTTCTTCTTCTTCTTCTTCTTCTTCTTCTTCTTCTTCTTCTCCTTCTTCTTCTTCTTCTTCTTCTTCTTCTTCTTCTTCTTCTTCTTCTTCTTCTTCTTCTTCTTCTTCTTCTTCTTCTTCTTCTTCTTCTTCTTCTTCTTCTTCTTCTTCTTCTTCCTCTTCTTCTTCTTCTTCTTCTTCTTCTTCTTCTTCTTCTTCTTCTTCTTCTTCTTCTTCTTCTTCTTCTTCTTCTTCTTCTTCTTCTTCTTCTTCTTCTTCTTCTTCTCTAGCATTCCGAGCCATTGAGGTTCTTTGCTGCAGATACAAGCCGTCTCCATTCGTCTCTCTGGTGGACCTTCTCTTGCTAGTCGTTGATTCCAAGTGCTTGTAGGTCTGTATATGTATTATCTCTCCACCGTCTTCTTGATCTACCTCGGGGTCTACGGTCATTTATTTCCTGAGCGTAAGCGAGTTCATGGCCGCACTAAATCAGTTAAATTTTAACTCAGTGTGCAACCCTCACAGAAAGATGAACAGACAGACCGATCGACCCAACGACCGACAGACAGAACACGGACAGACATACAGACAGACATATGTCAACAGTAACCAATAAACAAAAGTGGACAATGAACAAAACACACGCAGAAAACACAATTCACCGTATCTGGTACCTGCGGTTGTGGCTCGCATGCTGTGTCAGTGTCCTCAGTACACTCGCTGACAGCCCTATAACCTGCCGGACACACTCTACAGGATGTGCACTCTAAGCCAACAAGATCTGTTTTGTGAGAGCATTATGAAAGAACTCCATTAGTCATCACCATGGTTTATGGATGTTGAGTTAAGATTAATCTTCACTTTATGTAGACAATGGCTAGGGTCACTGACCTGTATGCCAGTGCTAAGAAAGAAAACAATGGCAGAGCACCTTCTTTATAGGGGGTTAAAAGAAGGACTAACGGACAGAAGATCGACTCTATTGCACAGGGTTTTATCCCATTTGGCTCGATCTCTTCCGCAGGGAGGCCTGCCGAAAGTATCGTAGCTCCAGCGACGATCCCCGGGATTATCTGAGAAAATTCACCCGTAAACCGAATGACTGGGTGCGGAATCGAACGCACAGCCTTCGGAGAGCGAGGCAGGCTTCGTAACCACGTTAGGCTACGAATGAGCAAACTAAACAAACGAACCAACTGTATCTTTATAGGGTAAGAAATTGGTTACGCAGGTCCTTTCTGAAATTCAGCCCTTTCTGTCACTTATTCTGCGCACATGATGATTATCTTACTCTTCCGGTGCTCTGATGGCTGCGTAAGATACTTAACAGTCTTTCATCATAGCGTAAAAAGGTATCTGCTCATGACGTGATGTGATATGTATCCCGAAATTGGCGATATGGAGAAAAATTATCGAGCGGGCCAATTAAAGTTTGATGACGATATTATTATCAGTGTGTGTGTGTGTGTGTGTGTGTGTGTGTGTGTGTGTGTGTGTGCGTGTTTAGGTAGCCTAGTGTTTAGTCTACGTCTAGTTAGATTACTCTGCACTGGCCAATTGGACTTAAAAGTTGACTTCTCGTTCATAAAATAATGGCAAATTACTGAAGGTAACATTTTCTAGAAAATCTACGTATGGCGCGGATCGCTAGGTCCTGCACAAGGACATGTGATTTAGAAGTTTATATGGGAGATCAGCATGACCGAATGGATAAGAACGCATGTTTTTAAACATCCGGTGTGCTGATGCGGGGTAAGCGGTTCAACCCCTACACCGGACAGTTGGACAAAAATGTTGATCTCTCGTTCTTGACTTAGAAAATTACAAGTACCTCCGAAGTCGGAGTGGGTTCGCCTAATGGTGAGGGACACTGGTAAAAGGAAATGCTAACCCACACGCAAAACTCAGTCCAGCACTACTAGAAGTTGTGTGTATGGACTACGCTTGAGTTCAAAGTGAGCGAGCGCCAAAATAGCAAATTTAAAAAAAAAAAAAATGTATATTCAGTTTTATGCATTTTAAATTTATTTCGCACTGCACATTGTAAGAAAAACAAAGAAAAGCATGACTGTCTGCGCTTACCATTTTCACTGTACCGTGTAGTACCCGGCCGACATTTAAATTGGGCGTTTTCAGTGGCGCTACATTTCTTGACCATCACAGTGTCAGCGTTCTCTTCTGTGCAGGGCACGCAACTCTGGCACTTATGGTTCTCTCTCGTCTGATAGTATCCTAATCAGATCGATACACAATAGTTTAGCATGGTCATTTGTGCCTGTTAATTCGTAATTGCTCAATAAAGGTGTTTAAAAGAAAATGAGATGTGTATGGAGTTGTTGTCATCAATCATGTGCCGTCTCCACAATGAAGGTTAGCTGCAATGGATCTCCAACACTATCTGTCTCTCGCCTTGATTGTACATTATGTCAGGCTGATGTTCGTCCGTCTCTTGATGTTATCTTCCCACTTGTATCGTTATCTGCCTCTTGCTCGCTTGCCCTCAACCTTGCCTTCCATTATGGTTTTTATAAGAGTATCATGTCTTTTAACGTGGCCGAAGTATTTCTCTTGCCTTCTCTCTATTTTATTCATCAACTCTCTCTCTCTCTCTCTCTCTCTCTCTCTCTCTCTCTCTCTCTCTCTCTCTCTCTCTCTCTCTCTCTTCATTCCCAGTTTTTCTAGAACCTCTGTATTTGATTGTCCGTGGCGAAGTGGTCAAGCGGTTTGACTCGGGCTCCGAAGGTTGTGAGTTCCATTCCGGGCTGCGTCCTTTAGTTCACGAGTGAAATTTTTCGGAGACTCCTGTGGGTCGTCGCCAGAGCTACAGAGTTTGTGCTTTGTGCGACGCTTTCCGCGCTAAGGAAAGAGACTGAGCCATATGAGCTACAAACCTGGTGCGATGAAGTCGACCCTGTCGACTTTTAAGCGACTTTTTTAAAAAAATACGACATATTCGTCTGTATATCCACATCTCTAGGGCTTCTGGGGTTTCTAGTCGCGTGTTCTTCTTCTTCTTCTTCGTTCATCCGGAGTTTTTTTTTCGGATGTGATTGCGTTGTGCTTGTTTACAGCAGAGCTGCGTTCTTGCGCCGTTAGGCCGACACATCCGACTTCTGCGGTAGTCGCGTGTTCAATGTCCAGGCTTCCGAGCCATACAGTAGCGTTGAATATACGTAGCATTTGACAATTCTCAATTTTAATGCGTTATTAATCTCTCTAGATGGTAATACTGGTTTCATGCCGTTGAAAGCATCTTAGGCCATTCCTATTCTCTTTTTGATTTCTATTTAACTTCTCCCATCATCTGTTATTATATGTCCAAGATAGGAGAAACTTGTTACTTGATTTAGTATCTGCCCATTTACTGTGATGTTTATTGATGACCTTTCCTTTTCACTGCTAATTATCATAGTTTTTGTTTTTTGGGTGTTAATATCTAAGCCACATTCTGCACTATGCCTATTACTTCTTCCCCTAGGTCTTGTAACTCTTGCTCACTTTCTGCTAGTAACACGGTATCGTCAGCATACCTAAGATTGTTTATCATTCTTCCACTGATGTTAAGTCCAGGCATTTCAACTTGTTTAAAAATTCTTTCTCTGTATACGTTGAAGAGACTTGAGGACAGTACACATCCCTGGCGTACTCCTCTTTTTATCTCTATAGGCGACGAATAGTTATTACCGCATCTAATAGACGTCACTTATTCCCAGTACAAGTTACTAAATAAGTCTGATGTTCTTTCCGTCTACTCATATATCTTGAAGGCACTAATTAGTCGTTCATGTTGTACTCTATCAAAAGCTTTCTTGTAGTTGTATAAAACAAACATATATACTTTTTTGAACTTCTATATATTTTTCAATGAACATCCTCAAACAGATAATTGCTTCTCTGGTGCCGCTGTTTTTGCGGAACCCAAATTGTCCTTCAGCTACTTCCTCATCTATTTTATGTTGAATTCTTTCTTGTATGACCTTGAGCAGTATCTTAGTTATGTAGCTCATTAAGCTAATAGTTCTGTAATCCTCACAATCAACAGCTCTTATCTTCTTCGGTAGTGTGATGAAAATTGATGTTTTTCAAATTCTTGGGGATGTACCCCGTATTATATACATATATATATATATATATATATATATATATATATATATATATATATATATATATATATATATATATATATATATATATATATATATAATATGATTCAGTCCCAAACAAACAGTAGGTGTGGACTAAACATGGTACACAATGTATACAAGTATTATAATGATCAAGTATTATAATGTAACTTTTCATTCATAGAGCACTATTTGCGGAAAATATCACACACACACATAACAACAACAACAACACATAACACTATCATCCTAGTATGAGAGAACGAACGAACGAACGAACGAACGAACGAACGAACGAACGAACTTTATTTTCAAAATTGGGCAAGGAGTCCCGTCTTACATTCGACCCTTCCTATCACTCATCTTTCGTTCATCAATTGTGCATGTTACATTAACATAGGGAAATAAACATTGTCAAATGAATGTTGTAAACATAACCAATGCATATTACCATGTAATGAGATAGGGAGGCAGACACACGTACACACGCACGTTTATAACACATACATGCAATTCTCCATGTATACTTGCATCATTTACACATACTCTCAGAGTTATGCATCCACTCAACACACAAATACACACTCCCTCGCATACACATATACTTACTCACAATCACAAACTCACTAACAAAAGTGTACTCCTACCTACCTGCCTACCCACACACGCACGCACGCACGCACACCTGCCTGCCTGCCTGCCTGCCTGCCTGCCTACCTACCTACCTACCTACCTACCTACCTACCTACCTACCTACCTACCTACCTACCTACATACATACATACATACATACATACATACATACATACATACATACATACATACTCTCTCTTTCTCTCTCTCTCTCTCTCTCTCTCTCATACATACATACATACATACATACATACATACATACATACATACATACATACATACATACATACATACATACATACATACATACATACATACATACATACTCTCTCTCTCTCTCTCTCTCTCTCTCTCTCTCTCTCTCTCTCTCTCTCTCTCACGCCCATATATCTTCATTCATACATCACAGGGAGGAAGGGCGAGGAATGAGAGAGAGAGAGAGAGAGAGAGAGAGAGATGAGAGAGATGAGAGAGATGAGAGAGAGAGAGAGAGAGAGATACGAGAGAGAGAGTAGAGAGTGTGTGTGTGTACTTGTTACGCTGGCAGGGTGCCACAGAAAACAATCAGCGGTCGAACGTATGAAGATGGTTGTGAAGGGATAACGCCACCTGTTATGGCCAATAAAACGTATGATGATGATAATACACTACACACTAATGACTAAAAATACAACCACTTACCCGTCGGACAACTCAGACACACAGTGCCATTCCACAGCTGCCCCGAGTTGCAAGTTCCGAAGTCACAAATTGCTAAGTTTTCATTGATAAACACACAGAACAGTAGGACACACTTGCAGTATGCGGCTATCATTTCCTTTCCCATTGGTATTCTGCAATAGATATTATCTCCTTGTTGCACTTGTTCCTAAACAATTTGTGGAGATAAATTGGGGAACAGAAAATGAAGGTAACAGACCGGAGCATGGATGCATCAACAAGTTAGACAAAAACGTGCAGAGGGCACTCGTTTTAGGCAAATACTTACTGAATGCCGGTGTCCCTGGCTAGGGAGTTTACGACTTTCTCCGTAATTCCGTATATTCAAGTGTGTAACGCAGCTGTGCGAGATTCGGTAGCGGATCGCGTTGCGTTGGTATGTACGGGGGGGGGGGGGGGGGGGGGTATGTGAGCCGGTCGCTCAGAAAGCAATGGAAAATTACTGAGCGTAATCTTGCCAAGACATCAACAGCATCTGAAAAATGCTGCTATTGCTGCAATGTCCTGTAAAGGATTTAAAAAAAAAAAAAAACTTACTGTATACACTTGAGAGACTTGTCAGCGTGTGGCTTCAGAGACGATTCTATCTACACGACTCGCGCCTGGGAGACCTGCCAGCGTTTGGCTCTACACAACTGGCGATCGTTTGCCACTTGGGTAGTTGAAATATGATACAGATACACAACAAGTGGGTTGGGAGGGGGTCGAGGCTGGCGAAGACCTCAGGTTCACCGTCTTGTTCAGACCCAAACCGGAACAGACAGACAGCAAGCGTTGATCTTTGCGGAAGGGAGCGGAGGTGAAGGAGGAAGACGGGGAGGAGAAGGAGGAGAAAAGAAAGGAGGAGGAGAAGAAGATGAAGAAGAAGGATAAGACAGAGGAGGAGGAGGAGGAGGAGGAGGAGGAGGAAGGTTAGGAGGAGGGGGAATGTCAGGAGAAGAAGAAGAAGAAAAAGAAAAAGAAGAAGAAGAGGAAGAAGAAGAAGAAGAAGAAGAAGAAGAAGAAGAAGAAGAAGAAGAAGAAGAAGAAGAAGAAGAAGAAGAAGAAGCGTAACTGTATACCTACGGAGACCGCCAACTGAAAAAAAATGTGGCTGTGTTGTCTATGCATATATATGCACGCACGCATGCACGCACACACAAGAGGTGCAGATCGGGGCAAACAATTAAAACCCTACCTATCCTGCACAGTTCGCGGCGACTATATTAGTCAGTCGGCAGTAATTCCTCAGGTTTGAGGACCACCCCCTCCATTCCTTTTTCTCTCCCCCCCCCCCCCACTTCCTTGTAATGGCAGTAATGCCAGTTTTTTTGTGTTTTTTTTTTTATTCCGCTGCATTTCGTTATATGAAGTAAATAATCAGTCATAATGCTCCACACTAGAACAGTATCAGTGAATAGATGTGTATGACGTATAGCAGCCGAGGTTTTCTGATCCTTTCCACTGTACGTTGTTATTTATTTATTCACATAGAAACATATGTATTGAGAATGATGGCAGCGCCATACACCCGTGACGATAAATGCAATCTTTAGGGCAAAAAATACACTTGTACACTCCATACGGTGCACTGGCCATATGGTGCTAGAATGATATTTGTATAGACCAATCGACACTTAATGTGTGACGTTGATATAGGCTGTTAATAGGACATTGCGCAACACCAGCGCACACATTTTAGCTTAGGTTTTTATTTTCCAAGTTTTTTATTTTTTTTTCATTAGATCGTTTGTGTTTGTTCTTGAAGAAGATCACTAAGACCAAAACGTGGGATTCGTTGTGATGTTGTTTAGCTCATATTTACATTTTCCCTTTAGGCTTGTTTAGTATTATTTATTTTCATTGTTATTTTCCCCACTGTGATTTCTGTCAACCAGGCGTGAGTTCGTTGTAAAGTATGTACCCGTGTCTGTGTTTGTAATTGCCCTCTCTTTTTCGCAGGAGTACATAACAATACATAGCAGTTTTCATTGTATATTGTCATATCCTGCTTCCTTCCATTCTACATTACCCCTATCCCGTTCAACCTCAGAAGAGAAGTTATATTAGGGTCCATGACCTGGCTCAGATTAATAATCCCGTGATTGAGTCAGCCACAGTTCGGATATTAATGAGAAGGTGATTGTTGTCCGAAGAGCGTAATGGCTGTCCATATCCAACTGTAGCGGTTATTTCTCTTATCTGTCCTGAGGCAAGGGAGTCTCCGTGGCGATTTGGTTTCACCGTCTGCCTCGCGCTCCGAAGGTTGTGGGTTCGATTCCAGGCCACGTTGTTCAACACCCACGAGTGAAATTTTCTCGGAGACTCCTGGGGGTCGTTGCTGGAGCTACGAATTTGCTACAAGAAAGAAAAAAAAACAATGACAACTGTAAACTGATTATAGAAATTAGACGTTGACAATCAGTTTTTTTTTAAAAACACGTTATGAGAAGAAATGAATTAGAGAACTTGGTGACAACTGGCAAGATTGATGGGAAGAGAACTAGGGGAAGACCGAGAAGTAAATACCTGGATGGCCTGGCCACGTGGTTTGGTCGAGACAAGAACACTGAGCTCATCCACGACTCTGGTGATCGAGTGAGATGGCGAAACATGACTGCCTACGCTTATCAACATGGCACATGAATGTGTGACGCTTTTGGCCGAACTCTTTGCAGAAAGAGCCGGAGCCATACAGGGTATAACCCGGTGCAACGAAGTCGACTCTTTTGCCTTCTTAACTCTTTGTCTTGTCGAGAGGCCCCAACGCTTCCGCCGGTTGGCACGGCACATGATGATGATAATAATATCCCTAACCCACTCTCCGCCATAATAATGACGTGATTTCTAGTAATTTGAACAGTGTAACAATCGTTTAAAATTTGCGTCATGTTTTTAATCAACTTCCCGTTCTTTCTCAATTTCCTGTATAGACCGTGTCCGCCCAAGATTAATGTGTGCCAATTACTGTCTTGTAGTGAAATCATGACACGGCCATCGTTCTTCTACGCGCCATTTGACGTTGTGGGCAGGAAAAGTTAGCTCTCGGGGTCCTACTGTGTCGCTGTTGTTACGGTGAGTCCGAGGTTTTGTGATCATCATCATCAAGTGCCCTGCCAACTAGCGTAGTCTTTCATGGCTCTCCACAGATCTCGGTCTTTGGTGTTCTGGATCAACTCTGCTGATGGTATTCCTCCATGCCACTGTCTCAATCCATCAAGCATCATTTCTCTTGGTCTGCTTCTGCCTCTCTTCCCCTCGATTTTTCCAGTTGTCACGATGCTCTCCAATGTCTCTCTTCTCATCACATGACCAAAGAAAGCTGTTTGTCTCTTTCTTATTGTTGTATATAGTTTTCTAGTTTCATATGTTAGTTACTTTGGCAGTCCAAGGAATTCGCAACATTCGTCTCAAAACCACATTTCTGTTGCTTCTAAGTTTTTCCTAACTTGTTCATTTACATTCCATTTTTCATGGTCTTGTGATGTTCTAGTTATATCAAGTTGTCGAAGTGAGAGACTGATTTTTTTTTTTAAGCGGGGGGATTTGGGGGGGGGGGGGGGGGGGGGCGGAGGTAGATTTAAAAAAAAGGAATAGATAAGAAAACGTGATAGATTGAAAAGACTACCATCTTTCGAAGCAGATGCAGGAACATGCTATACGTCTGTTACGTGATATGGCTGATGCACGGAGGAATAAGCGGCCAGTCTTTTTCTCAATTAGCAGACGACTAACGAAGGTGTCCAACCTTTGTCGGACCGCACTCATGAAATTATCGGCAAGTTTCCTATCGACTGCACTAACGCGCCCGCCGATACCATTTTGGCGAAAGACAGAGCGTGCTGGAGATACTTTGCATAGCCGACCTCCCTTATGAATACGACAGCTGGTTTGATCAGGGGGGGGGGGGGGGGAGAGGTTAGATTCCGATCTGAAACATGACGGGGTTTTTGTTCAATTCTGGCAAAGCAAGTTTTTTTCTTTTCTTCGCTCGCTGTGACATCAAGCGTAATCCATACACGTATATGGATTACGCTTGAAGTCAAAGCGAGCGAATGAAACAAAACGAACAAAAATGCTAGTGCATTGGACTGTTTTTGTGTGTGTGTGTACATTAGCTTTCCCTATTACTAGTGTCCTTCGCCATCAGACGAACCTACTCCGACTTCAGAGATACTTGTAATGCCAAATCAAGGACGGGATGCCAACATTTTGGTCCAACTGACCAGTGAATAGGTTGAATCTGCTACTTTGGCTTCATCACACCGGAAATTTAAGAGCGAACGTTCTTATCCATTCGGCCATGCTAACCCTCGGTCAAGACAAGTGATCTTTATCTTTCGGAGACTGAATTAAAAACAAATAAAAATATCTGGGCAGTGTGTTCACAGACGATGGAAGACTATCGGAGATATAGAAACGAGCATACATAAAGCAAACATCAACTATCAAACAGCACTTATCCTAAAACATCAAATATACCAGTATACGTTAAAAGCTGACAGGCGCTTTATTCGTCCCATGCTGTCTTATCAAAGTCAGACAAGGACATTCCAAGAAACACACAAGCGTAACATCACATTAACAGAGGTGAGATGCATACAAAGGCAGCTGGAAAAACAAAACAAAAAGAGGCAGAGAGTCAAATAAAAAAATAAGACCATGTGTTATGACTTTATAGAACACCTAATAATGAAATGATTCGGGCACTTAGCTAGAATGGAACAACATCAACAAGCGACTAGGATGTTCCATGTGAGAACATCGGGATATGGGGTGACTACTTGGAGTAAAACAGACATTTTTTTTTTTAAGCATATCCTTTACAGGACTTAGCTGTCAACACCAGCATCTTTCAGCTGTATGTTGATCTCTTGGCAAGATTACGCTCAGTAGTTTGCCATTGCTTTCTGAGCGGCCGGCTCAGTATCCCGCAAGTCACGAGCGGGGGTCGAACCGCCTCAGCTCTCGCTCCGCTACGAGACTCTGCGTGATAAACGGGATTACAGAGAGAAAGTGTTGTAACCCCACAGCCAGAGAGACCGGCAAAACAGACATTAAAGAAATAAAATATGACATTAGCACGCGTAACAAGACAAGGGAAAAACAAACAATAACATGTATCTCTTCTCTGAGTCGCTTCATGAAAAAAGCAGTGGGGCGAAAGGATAATAATAATAATAAGAAGAAGCAGCAGAGGAAGTAGGAGAAGAAGAAGAAGAAGAAGAAGAAGAAGAAGAAGAAGAAGAAGAAGAAGAAGAAGAAGAAGAAGAAGAAGAAGAAGAAGAAGAAGAAGAAGAAGAATATACAAATGCCGCCCTGTACACTAAGTAGCCACTGCTTAGGTAAGAGATTTTTCTGCCTCCGTACAGAAGCAAACCCCCATTAGCACACGCCAGCAATGGTTCAGTAAGACGTCGTGACAGTTTTGCTAAGTAACATAAATATCACTATCTGGCGCGTGCAGTCACATTTTAGAAAAGAAATCGTATACAAGTTAAAACTAAATGTGAAAATATATCTTTGAGTGTAGCTTGGAACACGAAGCCCGCACAATAAGTTCAGTCTGGTGTTGAGTCACGTCTGCAGGGAAGGCTGACCTGGTAAACAAATGTCAAATGGCGAGGTGACGTTTGGCATGGCGGTATATATATATATATAAAATATATATATATATATATATAATATATATATATATATATATATATATATATATATATATAATATATATATGCAAAAATCTCAGCCTTTTAGGAACAGAAGCGAAGCAAATACCCGCCACAAGAATATGAAGACGACGTTGTAGTGATAGCAGCAGTAGTGGTGATGGCAGTAATACTAGTAGTAGTAGCTGTTGTAGTAGTAGTAGTGGTGGTGGTAGTAGTAGTAGTAGTAGTAGTAGTAGTTGTTGTTGTTGTTGTTGCAGAAGTAGTAGTTGTAGTACTAGTAGTAGCAACAGCAGAAGCAGCAGCAGTAGTAGAATAACGCGGCATGCGGGATTTCAACTACGTCCGTAGCTCCTACGCAACAGGGCCGGCTGACCGTCTGTCCCATCCACATTTCCTTGTAGCCATTTTCGGTTCGGTCGGTTGGAGAGGCCAGGCTTCTTTAAAAATAAAACCAAAAAATATTATCCGCCAAGGTGGGGATCGAACGCATGACCACACAATCGTCAGACAAGCGAACTAACCACTCAGCTATGTCGACTCCACAAATAGAAGTACTGCTGTCTAAGGCCCCTATCGCTGTTCATTTAGAAACTACATATCTGTTATACATGGTGTATTTTTAATGACTGTGGGTGTTTGAAAATATTGCCTTTCCAAGTTTTGTATTTACTTTTATTTTGCATGAGCTCCACAGAGGGTGAATACAAAACTTGGAACGGCAATATTTTCAAACACCCCACAATCATTACATATACACCCTATACGAAACCAGTAGTGATGAGTAGTGAGATTCGTCACAATCGTACAAACTTAACATTGCTAAATATATCAGCATCTTAACACATCGCGCAAATTTAACATTGCTAATAGTAATTAGAAACCGTAATTGTAGTAAGAGTGCAGTAGTACTATTTGTATTTATTGTAGTAGTAGTAGTAGTAGTAGTAGTAGTAGTAGTAGTAGTAGTAGTAGTAGTAGTAGTAGTAGTAGTAGTAGTAGTAGTAGTAGTAGTAGTAGTAGTAGTAGTAGTGCCGGCTTCCTGGCCTAGAGGCTAGCGCCTTTCTCCGTAATCTCGTATACTCTCGTAAGTAACGTGACGACGGTGAGAATCAGCAGTGGTTCGAATCGCGTCGGTAACTTACGGGGTAAGTGAGCCGGCCGCTCAGAAAGCAATGGCAAACTACTGAGCGTAATCTTGCCAAGAAATCAACAATCAACTGAAAGATGCTGATGTTGACAGCGATGTCCTGTAAAGGATTTTTTTTTTTTTTTTTAGTATATCCTTTACAGGACTTAGCTGTCAACACCAGCATCTTTCAGCTGTATGTTGATCTCTTGGCAAGATTACGCTCAGTAGTTTGCCATTGCTTTCTGAGCGGCCGGCTCAGTATCCCGCAAGTCACGAGCGGGGGTCGAACCGCCTCAGCTCTCGCTCCGCTACGAGACTCTGCGTGATAAACGGGATTACAGAGAGAAAGTGTTGTAACCCCACAGCCAGAGAGACCGGCCTGTAAAGGATATGCAAACACATTAGTAGTAGTAGTATTGTAGTAATAGTTTGTAGAACAGCTGAATGTGCAAATATCGCAGCCCTGCTGTAAACAGACGCGATGCGTATACGAAGAAATAAAAAGACGACGTTGTAAACTTGCCTAGTGAATCACACACAGCCAACAACAACAACAACAACAACAACAACAACAACAACAACAACAACAACAACAAAAATATGTGGGGATGAACAGCGACGTCATGCAATAAGACTTGCGACTAACTTTATAAAGTAATAGTTATTTTGGTAGAAACTAACACTTCACTTACCTCGATGCAATCTCAGTGTTGGTCTCAAAGCTGTTGGTAGCGATCAATGGTCTAGTTAATAGTGAACATACAGTTAAGCTTATCAGCGCTTGAAAGATTCAGCATATGTGCATGGCAGATACGTTGTTATTAATACATCCCCATTCTTCGGGTTTCCGATTTGACCTACAGTGAGACATGTCTCTTAGCTAAAAATAGGCGTACCGTAACGAAAGTGGTTGAGTTAGAATGCAACTGAAGAAATAGTTAACTGTCAATGTTTTAATTGCGACAGATGACAGCACAGTGGCGTGCATGGGGGGGGGGGGGTGCAGGGGGTGCGACGGCCCCGGGCATCCAGCCGGGAGGGGGGCATCCAGTTAGGGAGAGGGGGCAGCACAGTGCAGTCGGATGGGAGCAGGAATGAATGAGGCAAAGAACAATTAAGGGGCATCCAATCAAGGGGTTGGCCCCGGGCATCAAAGACGCCACTGTGGCAGCACCCGGTGTGTTCACAGCATGCGTGGAATATATCCGTGGCAAATGACGATGCACTAAAATATAGCTATCGTTTTCAAATGCGCGGCAACAAAGGTGTCAGTGAGTCATCGAGTATGATGAACCTGGTAGTTCGGTGTACATATGAATATACAGTCCTCGATACGCGTCCATAATAGCAACGCAACACTGGTAATAGCACAAAGACACACATATTTAACCAAAGTACACACACACACACACACACACACACACACAACTGTACTTTGGTTAAATATGTATTGAGAGAGAGAGAGAGAGAGAGAGAGAGAGAGAGAGAAAGAGAGAGAGAGAGAGAGAGAGAGTCTGTGCGTGTGAAGGTATCTCTTCAGGTTACACACACACACACACACACATATATATATGTATATATATATATATATATATATATATATATATATATATATATATATATATATATATATATATACACACACACATAAGCGTGGCCACGGGATTTAATGCGCTTGCGTGTAAACTTCCGGAGCGCTGATGGCGGGGTACTGGCTTCCTCCCCTACACCAGTCAGTTGGACTTCAGCGTTGACTTCTCGTTCAGAAAGCACTGGCAGAATGTTGATCGCACAATTACCAAGTAAATCAACCTGGTGTTGGGGTTGATCGCAACGTCCCACAAAGATCACGCACCTGAAGTATATATAAGTGCACTATTTGCAACATATAATTGAGCAGTGGGCGCCTGTGACCTAGGGGGTAGTGAACGCAGTTTCACAATCCCGACATACCGGGTTCGAAGTCTGCCGCAGGCCATTTGGAAGTAGAACGCTTCGCGTTGATTTTTACACTGATATGAGTTTATTTCGTTTAGAAAGCCA
>JACEFZ010008796.1:0-23665 GCA_014155875.1 Cepaea nemoralis
AACTTGTCTGTGTACCTGCAGGTCTATTAAACATCCTCAAGAAAGACACAAACTATTCGTGTACCGACTCTATGTCAGGTGGTTCTTTTCTTGCCTCAAACCTCCACCTATTTCTGTCGATGCTTTGTCTACCCTTCCTGTACCCATGCCTCATGTTTCCTATATCTGTAAAACATCTGTTTGCTAATACTGTTTCAGTGATGTCGTTAACACTCTTTTGAACAGCCTTAACTTTGCAGTCTGCATATTGTACCTTTACACTGGAGTCTCTGTTTAGTCTGACCTCTTTATTAAATCCTGGCCAATATACCTGGCATCCTGCTCGATGCTGCTTCCGCCTTACTCCTATGTGCCCTGCACATGCCCTATCCTGAGCTGTTCTTGTATATCGGTCTCTATGTGCTAACAGTAATACAACTTGCCCACATGCAGTTCCGCCATCTGAAAACCTGCGAGTGAGACCATTGTTCTTCCTTTCGAAGCACCATCTACCCTTCTTTGATTGTCTATGTCTCACTTTACTACTCCCTTGGAAACATTTGTCGAGAGTAGTATCTAGTCTCTGGGATTCCCTACAACTATATTTGAGATCCATTCTCACCTGCTCAGCTGTCCTATCCTTGTCCTCTGTGTCTACTTCAAGTGCCTCTTTTTCTTCAACTATACTCTCTAGTTTAGGTTTTCTCTTGGTAACTACCTCATTACTACTTAACCTATGTATCTGGTCCCAATAAACTACTTCTTCTTCTGTACAATCTTTACCTCCTGGCACGTTTCAAATCTGCCACTGGTGAGTCTAGAACACACGCTACCACTCTTCCTGTGACACATGGTGTTTTTACTGCTATCACGCAAATGGGTATAATTCTACTGTCCCGTTAAATGTTATGCATCTAATCTTTTCCCCTGTGTACTCCGAGGGGTTCACTAAACTTTTTCTAACTCCGATAGACGTACACCCGGAATCTCTAATTGTTAATGCTGCCCTATCATTAACGAAACCATGGTGCATCTTCATGCTTCTACCTGCATGGACTGCTGATCCTGCTTTCACTGTATGACCGCACACTAAGACTGGCTGACCGTATTTTTCAAAAAGAGGTTTGCACCCACTATATTCTTCATTGTTGATAGTCTCAATCACGTGTGCTGCATTAGAATGCTCCGTTTCCCTCATCGTACAATGATAGCTGACATGCCCCTTCTTTCCACATTTGAAACAGATGATTTCCTTCCTTGCGTTACTTGTTTGCTCACTGGATGGTCGTGCATCACACTGTGCTGCCTTGTGTCTCCAGCTCCCACAATTCCAGCATCCGGCATAACTATTTGGACGTCTCTGGAAATTCCCCCTTTTGTATGGGTACCGTCCTGCTCTGCCAAAATGGTTGCCACGGAAACCATTATCTTGAGACTCTTCTTGTTCATACTTCTGTGCTGACTCCACACTTTTCGATCTTGGTCTAACAACTGGATTCTGGTCTTTTTTAGTGTACGCTGCACAAACTATTTCCTCACTCATTAGTCTACCAATAGAACTGTTTGGATGTGCCGTCATGTAATTTTGCCCTAACTGTGACATTGTATCTATGTCCTTTGGCTTACGTTCCTCAAAGAAAGCTACTAAGTTTGTATTGCATGATGATAAAACTTTGTCTCTTAACACTAAATCCACTAATTTATTAAAATCTTTTCCTACCTCTGCAAGCTCCATCCATTTGTTAAATGTATTCTTTACTGTGTTAACAAAATCTGTGAAATCTTGATTTGTCTCTGGCCCTAACTGTCTAAACTTTGTTCTATATCCATGCTCAGTTAGTTTGGAACTTTGTAAGCAGACGTTGACGCAAAATAGTGTAGTTGTTTCTTCTTCCACAGGTAAATTAAACATTGTATCTAGGGCCTTACCCGTAAGAATCTTGGCTAGTCGCATCGCATACTCTCCCTCTGGAATACCTAACACTTTCGCTGATACTTCGAATCATCCCAGATAAGATTCAAGATGGTCCCGGTCTGTAAAATATGGCAATTTCAATCGTTGTGATGACTGTGAAGGTTTTCTGCCTTCCTCACTTTGACCTTTTGATGATAGTTCTAATTTTCTGAGAGCAATTTCAGTTTCCATTTGACACTTGAGTTTCTCTTTCTCAATTTCCATTTTCATTTGTGTCTCTTTCTCTTCCTGTAGACACTTAGCTTCAGTTACCTTTTCTTCCTGTAGACGCCTTGCCTCGCGTTCATTATGCCTCTCTTTCAATCTGTTTTTGTTCTTTTGCTTCGGCATACTCCTGTAACTCTTTACCCTTCAGGCCTAACCGTTCACCTGCTTCAATATATTCAATTAACGTAGGCATCTTGTACTTGTGGACACGTTGCTGTCTGTCAGCCAACTATAAATATAAAGACTCTGCTTCTGGTCTTTGTGTACCTCCCTAAGTACACCACCACTCCCAGTGTACGTAAATTCGTAGTGCTAAAATATCACTCTGTACTCACCCAGTCACTCTATAAGCACTAGGTAGTGAGGGGGGAACATTACCTATACTCCCTCGTATATATCCCAAATAGCCATAGACAATTTCTGGAAATATTGTTAAACATACATATAAATACACTTACAAACAAATGAATGATAACAATAAGTGTTGTCTATAAAACGCTAGACGCACAAGCCAAGTACACGGAGACGGTGATCACAAAGAAATAAACCACAGTAACATCCACAAGCTTGTGTGAAACGACCACAGTGCGCGTAATATATGTAAACTGACACCGAAAACAGTCTATATAGCAGAATTAGTCGCAAGAGATACAATAATAACACATATATACTCAAAGAAATAAAATATCAAACATAAAAATAATAAGAAGAAAAGAAGGAATCTCAAATCAATAATATACACAGATTTGACGCAATACACAACGGCTCTAGATATTGGTTCGGACCACAATGCCAATGCACACCCCGCTAACTTTTTTAGCGTTGTCCTTACAAAAATATCGTAAGCACAAGAACCACGTTTTGCAAGGCCTATCTTGACTTAGATAGTGATCGCAAAAAGTGCCTATCCAACAACTACATGTAATAACATATCCATATATATATATATATATATATATATATATATATATATATATATATATATATATATATATATATATATATATATATATATATATATATATATAAGTACACAAACGATAACGACAGTTAAGATGATGAGAGCAAAAAAAAAATGTCCAGATTGTTGGCCGACAAATATGAGCTTATTAATCCGTCGCCAAAAGTTCTTATTTTGCTGTTAATAGTTTTTCACAATCGGCTGGAAGTGTCTGTTGGCCAAAATTCAGAAATGTCTACGACGTCAAATTTCAAAATGACCCATTGATTTGTTGCGTTGTTACTGAATTTCACGTGGTGATCACAAGTTCCAACCGTCGAAAACGTTGAAGGTGATAGTAATTATCCAAAATGTTCTGTCTCGACACAGTTCGTCACGTTATTGTACTTTCCCTGGACGTAGTGACAACAAAGCAATAATCCAAACGTTTTTATACCTTCGTTGCGGAGATGGCGCTTTGCTGTATCATATATGTTCTGGATTGCCGTTACCCGACAAGATTTTAAAAAAATAAATTTGGCAGCAACTGTCCAGCACTTTAACTCTGTACAGTCAGTTCATTTTAGCAACTGTATGCGACCACGATTGCGGTGACGATACGTAATCCTTTGTTGTAAAAATGTTTGCTCATGACAGAGTAATGATAACACATTGATTTTAACAAAGACGAACACTAAAGTCTGGTTTTCGTTCAAAAGCACCTTGTTTATCCAGTTCTCCTCTGGAAAATTTTAGTAAATTTCCACCGCATCGGCCTAGACCCTACAGGTCAACCTCAGTCAGTACCTCAGTACTCTGTATCACAATAATACACACTTAATGTGACTGTAAACTGACCGGAAACTTTTTCCGTCATACACAAACAATTCACCGTCCTCGTAAACAGCGCTGACCGTCAACCCGTTTTGTCCGTGGAGACTCACAATTTCCACCGTCCTCCCCCGTCGTGTTACCTGTGGTGAAATTCCTCACTTGTCGACCTGCGACCACACCGTGCGTTGTCCTTCGCACACACACACAATGTCTCACCACGCACAGGACTTCGCAACGAAATTGCTCACTGTCTGTTATCTTTGGTTTTTTTCAATCCTGTCTTTATCTCCGACAGCGATACTGTCCAACTGTGCTGTTCGCTTGGCCTATAAACACAAGCGGCTGTCTGCGTTAATTCTGTGGCGTCCCCGCTAGCTTCAGCAATGCTGTTGGTATCGAATTTACCTGTAGTGATCTTCACGTGAGCTGTCTGCTAGCTTGAGTATTGACTCTCGTCTGTCTGTGTTAATTATCTGGCGCACCAAAGAGTTCACATTAATCTCTTGAAGCAATAATATCCAAATTGTCAAGGGTTTGTTAGTTTGATGGGACAAAGTCACCAGGTAATAACTCCTCTCTCAGCGAAGAGCCCAAAGATATCTCAATATTGCACGGTGTTTCTTGACCGAATGCAGCTGTCAGAAAATCTTTACTAAGCGACGAGCTCCTAGATATCTCAGATTGACAACAATGTCTATCTTGTTCTTGATCGGACGAAGCCTCTAGATAATCTCAATATTACACCGTTTTCCTTGGCCGGACGAGCCTTCCAGATAATTAATGCACTGGGTTTCTTGATCGGACGAGCCTTCCAGATAATATCACGAAGTTCTTGATGATAAGTGCGTGATATGGTCGTTGTCTAGGTAACGATGCTCCTGGTTGTCAATTGAGCTATCTAACTGTCTTACAATATAACTCACCCCCGCAGTGCACATTCACCAGTCATTAAACAAGATTGAGTTGGCGCACATAATCCTTTATTGCAGAAAGAACACGGACAAAGGGAACACAACTCTATATCCAGAAACAATATAATCCATAGAATATAATTATCCTCCTCACAACTTAACCAGCACTCATCACTGCCTTCTCAAGCCTGCTTCATATCAATCCACAAGACAGGTAATCCAGCTACTATCCACAGTTGGACCTCACACATCACAACCCACACACTGGGTCTAGTCTCCGCTAGCTATCCAACCCACTTTGATTTCAGGCCTCCACTCACTTGAAAACCCACTCTGGGTTCAGGCCTCCATTAACTATCCAACCCCCACTGGGTTTTAGGCCTGCATTCATAACTGCGAAAACAACACAACAAAAGATCTGACCCACAGTCAGTCTAAGCTCCCACGTATTAGCCCACCGATCCGCTCGGCGCCAAAACATCAACTCTCCTCCAGCGACTCGACTCCTCAGTCGGTCCCAGCTTCCACTGCCCAGTCAAAGTTTTCCACTGTCTTTTAACCCTGCTGTGTAGCCCCTCCCTGGGCTCCCCACAACATTACACCCCAGCCTAAGACTGTCTCTCTCCCCATCCACCCTGGGGGTCCCCCACTCACCCTCACCATTATTTTTCATGGCTGGTTGTTTTTCTCGTAGTCTCGCTACTGGGGTCACACACCTCAATGTCAATGACCCAGGCATATGTCAACAGAGATGATGCAAGGACAAGCCAAATCGGTTCATTTTGTGTTAATCCTTCAATAGTCTGGGTACCCACGTTGTGCACACTTTCTTAAATTTAAATCGATCACGCATTATGCTGTGTGCTGAACCATGTGTGCACCCTATTGCAGATGATACGGAGTCTATCGTTATCGCCTGTCACCTCTAATCATCTCCTCCACCCGCTGCACGGATGATTCTGTTGCAATCTTAACGGGACGACCAGATCGGATTTCGTCAACAATTTTAGAGCATCCTTCAGAAAATTTTCCTACCAAGCTATGCACCGCTTTACGGGACAAACATTTGTCAACACACACAGGAAACATTTCATTATGAATGTCCTTTACAGGCAGTCCTTTTGCCCACAAAAACGCACAACAGCACGTGGCACTTTGGTTTTACACTCCATAAGAACATTTTGTTTATTCGCCGAGAATGCTCATGAGACACCTAGTGCCACCTGACGAACGGGAATATAAAGTTCGATGTTGCTGTCACCTAATGACACCTGTAGAAAAACACGAACTACATTTACCAGACATCCCACATAACTGTGTGACTTACTTATTGACTAGCCCTCGTACAAGTCTGTATCGTCTTTCGTTTCGCTCTTCCAATCCATCGTTGCCAACTGGGCATCCATCGACTTGATTTCCTACCTTTGCTTTGATGTCACCCATTATGATATTTATTTCTGAATTTTTACATTTCTTCAAAGCAGGCTCTTATGCCACATAGTGGTCACGCCCACACGCACCACCTAATGTGAATTAGGAGATTCCCAGTCTAACAATAGAATGACTTGACGACTAGAAACTTAGGACGACGTAATCATCGTCAGGGAGAGCAGAAGGTGAATTCGAGAAAGGACCTCAAGATGGCTGTGTGTGTATTTCCCTGAAAGCTCCGTGAGCAAAAGGTTTGATCATCTAGGGCAAGGCATTGTTACTGAGGAAGAGATATCGCCTGTTTATATAGCATTCTTGTCATACTCAGGACCGGGACATATATCAAGTATAGACAACGAGTTATTTTGGACATTAGCTGCAATATGCTTTAGGAGATTGGGTAATTATAGAATTAGATGAACGGCCAAGTGTGTATTCACATATATAACGTCCCGTCCCCGTGTCAGGGGCCCGTTATATGATACAGCAGTGTTGTGTTCATTTTGTCTAAAAAGAGAGCAGATCCGAAATAAAAGGATTTATCTCAAAATTATATCAGTCTTCCAGGTGAGCGACTTTTGTTACATAAATTCATTCAAGTTTGAGTTTTAATGCTTCGGCGGTTGAATGCACGTCGAAACACGTGGGGTCTGCGTTCCGAGGAAACCATGATAATATAAATAAACGACGATTGATTCTCGCCAGATCAGTAATAAACATGAAATGCACGCCACGATGATATATTCCGAAGCACGATGTTGCATCAGGACTATGCACAATGCATCAACATGGCGCCCGATTTAATATAAGCTGCCTGACGTCGCCAGAAAACTAAACATAGCATATTATTGTTACACGGAGAGTAAGACAGTATTACAGATTATTAATGAGAAAAGAATGACTACCGCTTTTGCAATGATGACAATTGCACGTCAAGTTGAAGTGCACGAATAGTTCGAACGACGCGCACCATTTTAAACGTAACAGAAGACAGAACTTACAGCTAGCGCAAACAACAGTTGCTGACTGCAACCATGTAATATTAATGATTGATTATTCAAATCAAATGTTGTTTCTTACACACAAGGTAAGAAAGTAAACTGGTGCTATTTCATAAAGCTATACGACAATGTAACACGTTATCAGTTCGATGTCCGCTATCAGTAGACATACTACACGTGCGAGTACCAGTTGATTACACAGGACATGTTTTGGAATTAGACGTAGTTTACACAGCACACTGCACAACTCTTGAACATTAATATAATACAGCAAACATACACTTGGCGAGGAAGATTACTTACACTTTCCTTCTTGGTGAAGGAAATATACGTACACACGATATATTACGCCACGGACATTATTTTATACTTGAAGACACTACTTACGGGACAGAGGAGCACGAGAAGTTATTACAACAAATAAAAACTCTGTTTAGTACATATCCTATTTTGAAATTACCTGATATTTCAAAAGACTTTGTTTTACAAACGGATGCTAGTCTACATGCTACTTCAGCTGTATTACTTCAATTACATGAAGGGAAACTACATCCTATTCTTTACTTCAGTAAAAAGCTATCTGAAACTCAAAGAAATTATGCTGTTACTGAACTAGAAGCTTTAGCTTTAATTGAAAGTATTGAAAAGTTCTCTAGATACTTACTAGGTAGGAAATTTCTAGTTCTTTCGGATAATAAACCGCTACAAATTTTCAAATCGGGTCATCCGAAGAATTCTAGAATACATATATGGTCATTACTATTACAGGATTATGAATTCGACATTTGTCATATTCCTGGAAAAGATAATAATCTTGCTGACATTCTGAGTCGATTATAGAATGGCAGATCTTCTTGTTGATTATTTAGAGTTGAATTAGAGGTATAGTTCTTTTTGTATTAAGTTCAAAGTTCAGATATATATGGAAATGATTACTTGTGTATTACAAGCCTTATTAGTGGGTCAAGATAACAATGACCAACATGTTAAGATAGGTTATTTGATTAAATATTATAAATAAGGTACATTTGTATCTGATATGTGTTCAAAACAGAGCCACGGCAAGGATGAAAGTTATTAACAGACACAAGGACTTCCGGTTGGAAAGAACTCTCAAACACTTGAGTATAAAGTTGTAATTGTGAATGACTATATCTAATTTATTTAGCATTTATATTAGTTAATGAGAAATGTTGGGTCCGAAGGGTATGTGTCATGTTATGCTGTATGCTTATGAATCAGTACAAAGGCTAAATATGACCAAGTGACAGTCCAAATCCCAAAAGAAAATATCGGGAAAAAGTTAAGGTGGAATCACAGACAAGCACCCTACCCATTAAATGACAATACGACAATAAGTAACGACTACGACTAACATGGTTACTTGAAAAACGTCATTATTACCCTCGTCCTAGAACTAGGACATACTTGTCATTAGGACAAGGTAGGGACTAATATTCAATTATTAGTTGAACTGATCCCATAGGATCAGTCACACGACGTTCGACGTAGGGTTCGGACAGGTGGGCGTGCCCGTTATGTAGCATTTATGATTTTTATTTTTAGCGTTAGTGATGGGGTAATTCCTACCCTGGAGCTATGTGGTAGTGCGTAAAAATATGGTTACAGTTGTAAGTAATTATGAGAGGAAAAATGACATAGCAATTTTTTTGGGAGGGGGCATTATGCCACATAGTGGTCACGCCCACACGCACCACCTAATGTGAATTAGGAGATTCCCAGTCTAACAATAGAATGACTTGACGACTAGAAACTTAGGATGACGTAATCATCGTCAGGGAGAGCAGAAGGTGACTTCGAGAAAGGACCTCAAGACGGCTGTGTGTGTTTTTCCCTGAAAGCTCCGTGAGCAAAAGGTTTGATCATCTAGGGCAAGGCATTGTTACTGAGGAAGAGATATCGCCTGTTTATATAGCATTCTTGTCATACTCAGGACCGGGACATATATCAAGTATAGACAACGAGTTATTTTGGACATTAGCTGCAATATGCTTTAGGAGATTGGGTAATTATAGAATTAGATGAACGGCCAAGTGTGTATTCACATATATAACGTCCCGTCCCCGTGTCAGGGGCCCGTTATATGATACAGCAGTGTTGTGTTCATTTTGTCTATCAAGAGAGCAGATCCGAAATAAAAGGATTTATCTCAAAATTATATCAGTCTTCCAGGTGAGCGACTTTTGTTACATAAATTCATTCAAGTTTGAGTTTTAATGCTTCGGCGGTTGAATGCACGTCGAGACATCCATGACGTCATAAAATTCCTCTATACAGTTCTCACTACATTCTCCTGTTTAGGCATATATTTGAATGACGTTTATGTTAAAAATACCGCCGATTAATGTTACCAATAGTACCCTGTCTGACACAGCCCAATATCCTTGAACAGATTCTCGCACTAGAGCACTAGAAACGATTGCTTGTAGGTTCTGACAAAAATCACGTAATTTTTGAATGGGACACCTATTATTTCTATTTAAATCAATTTATGAATGGTATCCCTTCTCGGCCTTTTGGCTAAGATCAAAGTGTAGTATCTGCACTTGATCTTGCCAGGGCCACCAGCAGAGGCAGTCATCCGAATGACACACAGGGACGTCAGGATCTGATGGGGCGGCTCTGATTCTTGGAGGAACAGCGAGCCCTTATTTACCCAAAAAAAGGCACTTTTCCGAATAACGGTCACAAATTATTTAGTGTAAAAAGTATCCCTTACAGGGCCTCATAAGATTGATGGTTTCGATCACTTCCGGTTCAATGTGACGTGGACTGCTAGACCGATCGATGGATGCAATAAATGTTTCCTGGGCCCGAAGGGCCCACACTATCGTCGGAGTGTATATCTATTTCCACTTATAACTAATAGGTATACAGTCCGACGACAGTGAGGGCCTGCCGGGCCCAAAAATATTATTGTATCCATCGATCGATCTAGTAGTCCACGTCATACTAAATCAGAAATTATCGACAACACATTCAATGCTCGTTCCGATTTGTCAATTTTTTCACAAAGAACATGCTTTCGGACATTATTTACAACTTTTGTGCCACAATTTTCACAAATAACTGTAAAATATTATTGGTACGTAATTCCATTTTCTCAGTTCTTTATTTTAGTTCGTAGTGTTTAATATTTTTTAAAATTATATCACCTAATGAGGCCCTGTAAGGGATGCTTTTTACAATAAATAATTTGGGACCGTTATTCGGAAGAGTGAAAAAAAAAATTTCTTGAAAAGTTCTTGAAAGTTAAAAGAAAAGTTATTTTAAAAAATGTAAAAAAAAAAAAAAACCACATGAAAAGAAACACGTGTAATTAAAATAGAGGAAAGGGACTTAACATTATGACAGTTTTTATTTTATGGGATATTAATCAAAGCAGCTTAAACGTATTATGTGTTTTAAATAACTGTAGTATTTATAATAAGTGTTATCAGAGCTTTATAGAAATTACTTATAGATATTTAAGACATAACTGAGGGAAATAAGATATTTAGGTTATCATGAAAGTGTTTATAAACATGGCGACTTTATTTTACAAGTATGAACATTTAGTAATGTATTTTCCTATTTTCCCTCGATATTTAATTAAGTGTGTTGTGGTTTCAATGGTACGTGCAGCAATCTTGAAGATCGAAACCTATTTTTGTCTGGTCTGTAAACGGCCTAATATCCTTAATATCGCCACTTGGCTTAGATTGAAGTGTAGAATTTGCGCTTGATCTTGCTATGGACACATGCAGAGGCTGTCATCCGAATGACACGACGTGGGACTTTCAAGAGCGTCTCTGACCCTGTTGGGAGCGGCGAGCAAATTAAAAAGACAAACCGATCCTTAATATTCAGCACTTTTGATTGTCTCATGGCTTTTGATCTCTCTCTCTCTCTCTCTCTCTCTCTCTCTCTCTCTCTCTCTCTCTCTCTCTCTCTCTCTCTCTTAATATATATATCTCTATCCCTCCTTCTCTATTTCTCCCTCTCCCACTCCCTCTATCTCCCTTTTAATCTCCCTCCCTCTCCCTCTCTCTCACCCTCTCGCAGCTATCTCTCTCCTTTCTCTCTCTACCTCTATCTTTTTGTCCCTTTCTCACCCTCTTCCCTCATCTCTCTATCCTTCTTTCTCCCCTTCTCCCGCTCTCCTCTCTCTGTCCCTCCCTCTCTCTCTCTCTCTCTCTCTCTCTCTCTCTCTCTCTCTTAGAAGACACACATACCTGTTTCAATCTAATTGGTAAAATGGGACACCTATTGTCATTGTTATGTATGGTCATTGAGTGATGCTATTAATTGTTTACATTGGAAGAAATCTAATTTTAGAGAATTTGTTGTTGCTTTTAAATAAGGGCTCGCTGTTAACCCAAGGGCCAGAGCCGCCCCATCATTCCCCCACATCCCTGTGTGTCATTCGGTTGATTGCCTCGGCTTGTGACCCTGGCAAGATCAAGTGCAGATACTACACTTTGATCTCAGCCGAAAGGCCGACAAGGGATAGCAGTCATAAATTGATTTCAATAGAAATTATAGGTGTCCCATTCAAACATTATGTGATTTTTGTCAGAACGTGATCTTTGTCAGGCAAAGGTTTCTAGTGCTCTGGTGTGAGTAATTTCTCTCGTAAAATTTAGATAATAAATATGTATTTGATTGTCTCTTTTTAATAAATTAAACTTTCGTCCACTGAAATACGTGGACAAAAATATTTCATTAGATTGTTACACTTTTTCCACTTTACACAAGAAGTCTAGTCTCGTCTTATATATATATATATATATATATATATATATATATATATATATATATATATATATATATATATATATATATATATATATATATATATATATATATATCATGTGCCATGCCGGAAAGCGTGGGCGGTCATGACTCACCATTTCACTCGATCACCAGAGTCGTGGATCAGCTCAGTGTTCCTGTCTCGTCCATGCCATGTGGCCAAACCATCCAGATATTTTCCTCTCGGTCTTCCTCTTGGTCTGTTCCGTTCGATCTTGCCAGTTGTCACTAAGTTCTCCAGTCCATTTCTTCTCATTACATGCGCAAAAGATTTTGACTGTCTTCGTCTAATTTCTCTAATCAATGTACGATAATATATATATATATATATATATATATATATATATATATATATATATATATATATAGCGCCCACCGTTGTTCATGAGTTCGAATCTGCAACGGGGCGGATGTTTACAATTGACCTGAGCTCCGAGGTCGTCCCTGCCTAAAATGGATATCCTGGAAATTGCTTGGGAATTAAAGGCGGCAGCTGTGATACTGACCTCATCATCCAAAGAGCGCCGATTGGTCGATTCAAAATATGGGTCTGGCGCCAAATTCCAATTGCATCTCATGGCCTGTAAAACTGCCATTATTATTATTATTATTATTATTATTATTATTATTATTATTATTATTATTATTATTATTATTATTATTATTATTATTTAGGTATGGTTTGAAAGAACAAAAAACTGGATTACATTTTCCGAGATTCATCTCATAATTCTGGTGTCGTTTTTATTTTAAAAAGTAATACAAAGAGCGGGCAGTTTTCGGCAAAATGTACTTTCTTGTGTCGTGTCAGCGCCATCATAATATTTAAGAGAAAAATGTAGCTGATGGTGCTCATAATTACAGAAACACTATCAGCTAGGGAAGAAAGAGTCTGCCCTAACAACACACCCTCCCAATCTTACTTAGTTTCTGTGAATGTCTAGTAGTTTGATAAGTCAAGAGTTTTATATGCATGATAGTGTTTGTAAGTATTATAATGACGATATGTGGTCAGCTATGTTTTGTTGTTTAGTGTATTTATTGGCTTAGTTTATAGACAAGCATTGAATCTTCCTCCTCAGCCTCTTCATCCTGGTTAATCTGGAAGTACGGAAGCACAAACGCCTCCTTGGAGGATGCCACAACCCTCAGCCAGTCATCCAGGTTGTATTTTTTCAAATACTTCTTTGTCGAGTGCTGCAGATTCCTCTTCCAAAAGGGCACATCGATGGTCAGGTTGAGTTTGTTTTTCTGCAGATCAAAAGGGGCATTATTTTCAAAAGCTGCCAGTCGTGCCGTCACCTTGAATGCGTTCTTCCAGATAGTTCTCAAAGTTGTCAGTCTTGAAGTCAATTTTAATGCGATCTTCCAGATACTTCTCAAAGTTGTCAGTCTTGAAGTCAATTTTAATGCGATCTTTCAGATACTTATCAAAGATGCCATTCTTGTCGTCAACCTTAATGCATTCTTCCAGATAATTCTCAAAGTTAGTAGAATCCATGATCCCATCCTCCACCGGGTGGGTGCAGTGCACAGGTGTACTTCAAGGTAGTCTTCTTCCTGCCCCTTTCGTGCCCCGGTGACGGGTTAGGTTTTCAAGCTCGTGTCTTAGTGACATCAGTTTAACTTGCTTCATTTTCTGTATCCATTTCATGGCAATAAGTGCCAAGAGCCGGAACTCACACATCATGCCCGACATCTTTCTACTGAAGTTCTAGAAAGAGCGTCCATGCCCAGTATCCACACTATACTAATATAAATCAGATTTGCTGGGCTGTTCACTTAACTCGTATGCCAGATCACAGGCTCTCAAAACAATTTTTAGGCGGCCAGAGGAAACTCTTTGCTTAAAGACACTATGAAAATCTCACTGAAAGCTTTTGGAATTCATCTTGACACCTGTAAGACTGCTGCTAAAGACCGTAATTCGTGGCGCACATCATTACATAAGGGTGCAGTCGATTGTGAAGCAACCAGGACTGTAAGAGCTGTGAAGACAAGGCTGGACAGAAAAACCACTGCAGGAGATCTTCCTCCTGGAACGTTAAGCATTCTTTGCCCACATTGTCAAAGAACATTTCGAGCCAAAATAGGCCTTATCAGCCATCTTAGTACTCACGGCTCCATACTTCAACCCCACTGGATGAAATGAATGGTCATCATCATTCTTGATGGACAAACAACAATTGTATTAGTAGTAGTTGTAGTAGAAGTTGTAGTAGTAGTAGTAGTAGTAGTAGTAGTAGTAGTAGTAGTAGTAGTAGTAGTAGTAGTAGTAGTAGTAGTAGTAGTAGTAGTAGTAGTAGTAGTAGTAGTAGTTGTTGTTGTTGTTGCAAAAACTAAAGTTGTAGTTGTAGTAGTAGTTGTTGTAGCTGTAGTAGTAGTAGTAGTAGTAGTAGTAGTAGTAGTAGTAGTAGTAGTAGTAGTAGTAGTAGTAGTAGTAGTAGTAGTAGTAGTAGTAGTAGTAGTAGTAGTAGTAGCAGTAATAGTGTTAGCAGAAGCAGCAGCAGTAGTAGTTGTTGTTGTTGTAGTTGTTGCGGTAGTAATAGTAGTACTTCTTGCAGTAGTAGTTGTAAGTGTTGCAGTAGTATTAGTAGAAGCAGTTGTTGAAGTAGTAGATGTAGTTGTTTCAGTAGTAGTAGTAGCAGTTGTTGCAGTAGTAGTAGTTGTTGTAGTGGTTGCAGTAGTACAGTGGTTCTCAACCTTTTTTGGCCCGTGCATCCCTTCACCATTTTTTCAGAACGTCATCCCCCCCCCCCCCCCCCTATTCATATTTCTTACCAAAAATTTGGCCCGGGTCCCCCTTACCATGTTTTCAGAACGTTATTTCCCCTTTTCGAATTTCCTACCTAAATATCCCGCCCCGCCCCAAAACAGTATATGTAATAATGGAAGCTAAATTTAATAGCATATACTAAAACAAGTCTAGAATTCCACATAAAACGTGATTTGTGGGTCTGCTTACTTTATAAATTGAATTTTAGAAGGGTGGGACGTACAGAACCGTGCAGTATGAAGGGAAAAACAATATCAAATAAACGGTTCTTGTATTAACGCGATCTTGAAATAATCTTAATTCACCCCCCCCCCCCCCCCCCGGAAATCCTAAAATTCCTCCCTGGGGGGAATTCCCCACCAGTTGAGAACCACTGCAGTAGTAGTAGTAGTAGTAGTAGTAGTAGTAGTAGTAGTAGTAGTAGTAGTAGTAGTAGTAGTAGTAGTAGTAGTAGTAGTAGTAGTAGTAGTAGTAGTAGTAGTAGTAGTAGTAGTAGTAGTAGTAGTAGTAGTAGTAGTAGTAGTAGTAGTAGTAGTAGTAGTAGTAGTAGTAGTAGTAGTAGTAGTAGTAGTAGTAGTGAGGCCGGCGGTGGTGATTTGGATAATGTTGGGCGTTTGTGTTGAGCAGATCAGATATAATCGTAGATACATTATAGGTACATTATTAGGGAATAATTATGTTCAGTGCGGATAGGACCGCCATCACGGCACAACGATACCCGCAAAAATTCTCCAGTTACCTCCCCCCCCCCCCCCCCCCACCCCTCTTAGGTAACACAAGGAGAATCCCCAGCACAAGGCACTAACTCCGTAGCACCACCGAGGACCCGCATGTGTGTTTATATAACAGCGCCACATGTGTAAATGTTCGTTTTGTGGGGAGCTTTTCTCATGTAGCTTGAGCTGCCTATATAGCGCTCTGTTTTCGACCTCCACTCTCGAGATATTTTTAACGCTCCCTAGGTACACACAGGTCGTTCTGATCGATCTGGGAAGACTAGACATCCGATCTACCACTCCGATATATCTAGTTATATTTATTGTTTACTGGTTTTTCAGTACCTGATTAACAGCAGGCAGCCCCTATTTTCAATAACATGTTGAATGAGAGATGTGTACGGTAAAGTATAACCCATGTCAGATACTGCTTTTAGAGTGCGAAGTGTTATAGTTTCACATATTCTAGATCACGGTGTACCGAGACAGTTTTCTTCCTCACCCCCTTCCCTTCCCAGACAGATTCCAGAATATTCCGAGAAGTGTCTGGTGCCCATTTTGTGAAGCTGGGTTGACAACAGAGCCGTGTTGGTCAGAAGAAAGAATTCTGACACTGTCTTGGCAAGCACCGCTTAGCCAAATGATGCTGAGAAAATGTGTGAATGACAACGATAATAATAATGGTATAGGTAGGCGATTATGGTAATTATAACAGCGATAACATAGATGGTAACGATAACAACGATAAAAAGAGCTTTGATGGTAATGATAACAATGATGGCAAACAATAATAACTAGGAAAGTGACAACAATAATCGTAACAATAACAACAATGAATACCATAACAACAATGTTAACTATAACCGCAATGACATAGCGATGGTAACGATAGTAATGATCGTAACGATAACAGCGACGGTAACGATAACAGGGAAATTCCGACGATAACGATAACATCGATGGTAACGACAACAACTACTGTGGCGATAACACCGAGTATTAACGATAACAGCGATGATAACAATAACAGCGATAAGAGCGGCTGTAGTGTAACAGCGAGTATTAATGATATCTGGGTCAGGGGTCATGTGATATTCTGTGAGTTATCGATTCACGGCGTGCTAGACATCTGTAAGTAAGGTAGACAGTTATTGCTTTCCTTCTTGGCAGCGACCATACTAGTCGGTGATTGTAGGTGTTCACCGTATAAAGAAATCCTCTGCGTACTATAGCGAACTTGAGACTATAACCAACAACTACCTGTCGGTTGAACTCCAGCTCAGTGCAGCATCAACATCATCACATGAATTGCCTATAAGCGTGGACGTTTCATATTACTCTGCTAGGTAGGCTCATCGGGTACTCCACCTTGCCCAAAGGTGATCCATAGGCTAGCGGGAGAAAGGAGGTACATAACTTCAAAATTTGCAGATATGGCAGCTCTGATTTAAGTATGTGCAGCGAAATTATGTCAACAACAACAACAATAACAACAACAACAACAACAACAACAACATGGACGAGCAAAGAAGATGACCTAAACAAGAATCAGTAACAATATTACATGTCCTTTACAGGACGTTGCCATCAACTTCCGGTTGATTTTCTATACAATTTTGCGTTCAATAGTTTGCCATTGCTTTCTGAAAGTCAATGTTGAAGTGCAATTTTATGCCAGTTTAGGGATTGAACGCATTACCTCGTCATCAGTTCACCGGAGGGTTAGAATGAACGCTCTTAACCTTTCGGCCACGTCGACTGCTTATGAAAAATTAGTGCATTAATGAGAAAATACAACTCTTAGAAATTGCTTTATTCATATGGTAAAACATAACAACATTATGGAATGACCAACAAACATCACACAAGTATAAAACATTGTAGCTATATTAAAACAACATTAATCAGCAAAACATATATATCAAACGAGATGTCTTGTCTTGCATATCCTTGTCTATATTCTTCTCTACCTTTGTCTTTTCTCTAGTCTTGTTTTCGCTAGTCTTGTCTTTCATCGTCTTTTCTCTAGTCTTGTCTTGAATTGTATTTTCTCAGGTTTTGACCTTGGGGGTCTTTTTTCAAGTTTTATCTTCTATTGTCTTTTTCTTGTCTTGCTTTACATAGGCATGTTTTCCATTAATTGTTCTCTTATTTTGTTTTCGATACTTTTGTCAAGAAAACAGCCAAGAAGTGGCTCGTTGAAGATAGAATATATCTATATAGATTTGGCTGTACTTGGTATCACCAGAAGTGAGAAAGGAGGAGTTAAGACATGCAACGTAATCTGGTTACTTATGACTGCATAGGCAAGAGACCTCCCGGACATAGATTCCCACTTCTGGACAATATGTGTGAACCCCCACTAAATGATACAATAATGTGTGTACTTGATTACGCTACACAAACATTTATAAACATTTAGAATTATACGGACAAATTGAGTTTTAAAATACAACAACTGTGTTTATTATTGCTATTGATGATCATATGATGATGATGATTATATTATGGTATACGTAACTCATCTGGCTGAAAAGCTCAGAAGCACATAGGTCATGCTTCCCCCAGTGAGACGCAGTTCACTGTCAGATTGAAGGAGTCCAAATTGGTCCCTTCACAAGGCTAAGTCACTTCCGGATATGGATTGTTGACTACCCATTGCTCCTAAGAGATCTGGTTTATAGCTAGGAAATTCCATCATAATACTTCGCAAAGAAGTCCAACAGAACGAAATGTTAATATTTCTCCAGTAGGTATCCTAAGAATGCTATTGTGAATTTGCGTCTGAAGTCATGCTGGCCATGCATGTAGTTTTATTCTATTCAATTCCTGGCTAGTTTCCAGGTTGGTTAATTAATATGTCCGCGTTCCTGTTAGCTCCACCTATTTTTCATGTAGGACGATTTACCCCGATGGATTAAGTGCCAAATTCTTTTCACCCCTCCTCCTTTCCTGTGAAGGGTAGTTTCATCTGTCAATCAAATTGACCGATGCCCCCCACGCCTGAAACAATGAAACCTGCTTTGGCGGCAATGCAGTTGCGTCATTACATTCCAATAGGTGGTTAACACAAGCCTTCCCGGTTGCTGGCAGGAATGTGTCAGCCATGTGTTCCTACTTTGCCGCCCGTATTGCAGTGAGGTGTTAAGCATCTGGTCCTAATTGCTCCTTTGTGGTGGCAATTACAGACGTTGTCCCGTCTCCCCAATGTCTGGACTTATAGATAGGTGTTAGGCCTGCATTATATTGCCGTCTTTGGATTACACGGGGTTTTCCCCTGAGTAGCACTGCCATGTATTATTTCAGACGGGTCTGGCTGACCCTCTTATCTCCCATTCTGCCGTGGCTGGTTCACACGTTAGGTCCTGTTGAACGTAAGGTGTTAGTCCTTATTCCAACCGCAGGCTTGTAAACTAACACTGACTGGCTCCGCGATGTCTGGTTGATCAGAACATCAAAGGGATAATCTCTTAGATGTAGAGACCAGACATTGCTTTGATCTACCAATGTAGTAAAAATGATAGTGCGGGCTCTAAGTGACTCTGTATTTTTCTCTTACGTTTTTATCCTCTTCTGGGGAACGTTTATTCTTTTAGAGAATTTTAGAAAAATATTGTGGGCTCTGTAATTCCTTGAAAACTTGGGTAATTATGATGCTGCTGGGGCTGTCCCGTCACATAGCTCTCCAATTTAAGTAGGTTCATTAATGAAGCCTATAACAGAGCCTCGGCAGCATTCAAGAATGTATCTAAGTTCTCTCCGTTCTCCAACTGCCTCCAAGTCTGGGTTTCCAATATTCTTTGTGGCAGTGGGATGTTCTATGAGTCAAAAGAAATATCCCATGTCCATCCTCCCATGATAAATCTTGCAAATCTTTGCTTCTGGTGTTGTGTCGGATTTCCGCGCTATTGCTCGGTAATGTCCTGTCCTCTGGAGGTTTTACTTTTTCCCAGCCGGGAAATTGCAAAATGTATAACAAGATTCTCCTGCGCCGCAGAGAGACTGTTATTATCCACTTTATTTCTGGCCCTTGTCCTATAAGCAGAGGAAGTGCCATCAGTGTTTTCTTAAAAGAATTGGTCGCAGTAATGTTGCTCCATTTTCTTTTCCTCCGTCGGCCAAAGATAATAAAATCCTTTAATCTCCTCCTTTTGGCAGGAAATTTGCTAAACATCATAATTTTATGATGTGCATTCAACTCATACTTGCCTCTTTCTTGGTAGGGCGTCCGTTTACTTCCTCCTGATGTAAGAGTTTTCTTCTCTCGATAATTATTTATCCAGGTGCGTTCCTCTTCAACAGAGTTCCATTTTGAATCTGTGTTTGAAAGTATAAGGCTAGTAGAAGTTGTCCAGCTTTGAGAAATCATGTTGTTCCCCAAGAACTGTGAATTTGTATCACTCCTTGTAGAAGTATACATAAACAGCTGTTCTCCCCATCCAACATTGGTTGAAGTGAAAGGTAAACAAGGTCCTGAGTGTTGAGTATACCAACCGCTCCGGTTTTGTTCCGCTGCAGAGTCCATCATTTGTGATCCCCTGTTAGCTTCAGCTGTGTTGATGATAGGTAATACCTTCATCCTGTCCAAAGAAGTATTGTCTTCTATGTTGTTAGCAGACATGTTTATCGTCCCTGAATCAGAGTCCGTGGTATAACCTACATGAATGCTTTGTGTATCTTGAGTTTCCTTTTCGAAAGACTCCAAGATACTGACATCGTAAGAATTCTCCTCCGTGTCTTGTTTGTCCTCCATGGCTGGGCTCTCTTGTGCCAAGTCCAATTGAGGTATTCTCTCCCTGGTCTGGTTTTCTTGTGCCAAATCCAATAGAAGTGAATGTTGTGGGGTGTCATTTTCAATGTCATCTCCCACCTGAGATAAGTAATTCATACTGATAATTGTTTCATCTTGTGTGGCCACATAGAAAGAAACACTGGAATCCTGTTTTACACCCATTCCAGTCTCAGCTGAATTCATTTCCACTCCTAGTTTATCTGAACTGAAGGGAATAAGAGAATCGGGTAAGGTCTCGCCTTCGATCTCTTTAATAGTTTTCCTCAGGTCCTCCTCCTCCTGGATTTTCTCCTTTGGGAAGTCTTAGGAAGCTCCTGAGATTGCTGGGTTGCCAAGTCAGCTAATCCGCTTTTATTGCGGTGTAAACATTTTTCACATTTGTGACTGTTTACTGTATCCTGGGTACATTTTTCCATATTCCGTTTATTTTTCGGAATTGAGGGAAGCATCTGCCTTTCTGTGCGCAAGATTTTGTTTTTCTGAGCCATGGGGATTTGCGAAGGAATGCGTGCCTCTTCTTTGTGACGGTCAGCTTCCCCGCTTTCTATCAGAGTTTCGGCTTGAGTGATTGGCTTTTCCTCAATCGAGCTGGTAGATTCCTCCACGTTCAGTATTTCAATTTGCTTCTTCTTAATCTCATCTTCTTCAGCTTTGTGGCGCATATCTGCTTCTAATTCTGCAAGTCATTTCATCATCTGTTCATCTTCTTTGTCCCACCAATCCATTTCATCTCTAATAAATAGTTCTAGCTTCTCTCCTACTAAGCTGAGCCTTATGCCCCATCCTCTAGCGGACTCTAAGAAATCTGTGCGTGCATCCATGATCTCTTCTCAGCTTAAACTCAGGTAAGTAATTATATTATTACCCTACAGAGAGCTAGTTAGATTTATACTAGAGCAGGATAGTGACAAGAGGAACAGACACTGCTATGAGAATGATAGTAGTGAATTAGAGTGAGAAAGTTGATGCAAAGCAGTCCGTCATACACTGAATTGACTAAGCATTATCAAATTATTCATGATTAAATCAAATGATAAAGCATGTAATCAAGAATCATCAAGAAAATCATCAATAAACTAATTAATATCACTAATTAATGTGATTATTAATTCTACAGTTGTGGATGATGTAAACTAACTCATATATTATCCGTTATTAACTTTTTAACAAGTTATTTAAATTCTACAAACTTCCCTAGAAACAAATTCCTAAGTTAATACTTAGCAAATGTAATGGGTGAAGAATGAAAGAATGGTTTATGAAAATCAATAGTCTAGAATTTATTCTCTGATTCTATCATGGATGAGAAGTCCTAATGTGTCAAAATCTTGCCTACAATCAAGCAAGCTATTACATTAGAAATAAATTATAACTAACTAATACTGCTAAGAATGTAAGTGAGAATGACCTAGGTTCTATCCATGGCAAGACCAGAATAATACCAGACTAACAGATTTGAAATAGGTTCGTTCCTTGCGAGCGAACCAAAGTGTTCTAGGGTTTACTCCCGGATTCTATAGCGGGCGAGCAGACCAATAAGTCGGAAGCGAACCAAAATTTTCTAGGGTGTACTCCCGGATTCTATAGCGGACGAGCAGACCAATATCTTGGACGCGAACCAAAGTTTTCTAGGGTGTACTCCCGGATTCTATAGCGGACGAGCAGACCAATATGTCACCAACTGGCTGGTGTTAGATCCCAGATGGGCAACCACTCAGCCAAAATCATTTTCTTCTACTGGTGGTTAGTTCTGGATGTAGTTTGAGATCCCCTAACTCTGTCAGAAGGGACTAATTACCACTGACTAATCCCAGAGAGAAAACGTGGAACAAATGTCTGTTATGCTGATTTAAGACACTGTCCCTGATACTCAAGAAAACAGCCAAGAAGTGGCTCGTTGAAGATAGAATATATCTATATAGATTTGGCTGTACTTGGTATCACCAGAAGTGAGAAAGGAGGAGTTAAGACATGCAACGTAATCTGGTTACTTATGACTGCATAGGCAAGAGACCTCCCGGACATAGATTCCCACTTCTGGACAATATGTGTGAACCCCCACTAAATGATACAATAATGTGTGTACTTGATTACGCTACACAAACATTTATAAACATTTAGAATTATACGGACAAATTGAGTTTTAACATACAACAACTGTGTTTATTATTGCTAATTGATGATCATATGATGATGATGATTATATTATGGTGTACGTAACTCATCTGGCTGAAAAGCTCAGAAGCACATAGGTCATGCTTCCCCCAGTGAGACGCAGTTCACTGTCAGATTGAAGGAGTCCAAATTGGTCCCTTCACAAGGCTAAGTCACTTCCGGATATGGATTGTTGACTGCCCATTGCTCCTAAGAGATCTGGTTTATAGCTAGGAAATTCCATCATAATACTTCGCACAGAAGTCCAACAGAACGAAATGTTAATATTTCTCCAGTAGGTATCCTAAGAATGCTATTGTGAATTTGCGTCTGAAGTCTTGCTGGCCATGCATGTAGTTTTATTCTATTCAATTCCTGGCTAGTTTCCAGGTTGGTTAATTAATATGTCCGCGTTCCTGTTAGCTCCACCTATTTTTCATGTAGGACGATTTACACCGATGGATTAAGTGCCAAATTCTTTTCACCCCTCCTCCTTTCCTGTGAAGGGTAGTTTCATCTGTCAATCAAATTGACCGATGCCCCCCACGCCTGAAACAATGAAACCTGCTTTGGCGGCAATGCAGTTGCGTCATTACATTCCAATAGGTGGTTAACACAAGCCTTCCCAGGTTGCTGGCAGGAATGTGTCAGCCATGTGTTCCTACTTTGCCGCCCGTATTGCAGTGAGGTGTTAAGCATCTGGTCCTAATTGCTCCTTTGTGGTGGCAATTACAGACGTTGTCCCGTCTCCCCAATGTCTGGACTTATAGATAGGTGTTAGGCCTGCATTATATTGCCGTCTTTGGATTACACGGGGTTTTCCCCTGAGTAGCACTGCCATGTATTATTTCAGACGGGTCTGGCTGACCCTCTTATCTCCCATTCTGCCGTGGCTGGTTCACACGTTAGGTCCTGTTGAACGTAAGGTGTTAGTCCTTATTCCAACCGCAGGCTTGTAAACTAACACTGACTGGCTCCGCGATGTCTGGTTGATCAGAACATCAAAGGGATAATCTCTTAGATGTAGAGACCAGACATTGCTTTGATCTACCAATGTAGTAAAAATGATAGTGCGGGCTCTAGAGTGACTCTGTATTTTTCTCTTACGTTTTTATCCTCTTCTGGGGGCGTTTA
>JACEFZ010008797.1:0-20544 GCA_014155875.1 Cepaea nemoralis
GCCTTTTCCAAAATTGACTGCTAACGATCAAATACCGCCATCACGTGATCATTCGTCATACCTGACTTTGTCTTAAGACGCGTGACTCACACGAACTGTTCACGTGTACTACATTCCGCCGCTTACATAGTTAAGTCGTGTAGTGATAGCACTGACATTGCTCAAAGTAGCACATTCTTACACAAAATCTGTCTTCCACGGGAACGCTGTTCTGTCCCAATGGGAAAAAAAAAGTGCGACCCCACGAGGCCGGATCTTGCTGCTCAGGAATTTAGGGAAGAACTATAAATAAATGTTGTGAATGATGTATGAACCCGTTGCTTCGTCACCTCAGGGTTTCCGGGCATTTATAATGTAATGTCCTTCTGTAGTAACAGCGGATAAAATCGCCCTAAGCGCTTAAACTTACGATGCGCTGATGTCGACGTAGCGGGATGAAGCTCTAGGCGGGTCAGTTGGACTTCAACGTTCTCGTTCAGAAAGCAACGGCAAAACAGTGAACGTATAATTGTCTAGGAAATAAACTTAAGCTTGATCGACACGTCCTGGTCTTGCAAAGAACATGCAACATTATAATTTATTATCAGCAAGGGTGCGTAGGAGTTAGTGAAACGCAGTTTCACAATTCCCCGACACACTGAGTGGCGAGTTGGAAATCAGCCGCGGACGATTTAGAAGTATATTTATTTGCGTTGATTTTGATAGTATGAGGTGTCGGTCGTTCAGAAAGCAATGGTAACTTACTGACCATACAGTTGCCTAGTAAATCAGTCAATAAATGACAGGGTTTACTGCAATGTGCTTAAAACAACATGCGATAACTTAGTGAGTCCTTTAATTTGTACTTCTTTCCTCTACTTCAAGTGATTGTAATGGCCTCAAGGTTCTATAAGAATTCATATTATAAAACGAAGGGCATATGTAATAAATTCTTATCTTTTATCTTTGTATCTCTAAATTCGTTGAACATCATAGGGCTCAGAGCAGTGGCGGACTGGGTCTAAAATTATTGGTTGCCGGGAAACTTAGCTACAAAAGGACATTAGCAATTTTTGTCTTTTATCTGCGCTCTTTCGCTTTGAACTCAAGCGTAGTCCATGCAAATGTTACTACTTCTAGTACACTGACATGCACTTCTAGCAGACATGTGGCATTATGTATCAAATTAAAGAGGGTTGAATAAGGAAAGCAACTGTATATAAGTCCATGGCAGATACGTGAAGTCACCTAAAACGATTAATCATCCCATGGCACTGAAACAGTTAAACAAATATTGTATGCCATTTGCGGGATGTTGCCATCAACCCCAGGTTTTTTCTAGGCAATTTTACTCTCAGTAGTTTGTCATTGCCTTATGAACGAGAAGTCAACGTTTGAGTCCAGCTTAATGCCGGTGCAGGGATTGAACCCCTATCCCGCCCTAATAGTTATGGTTAGGATGAAAGTTGGGATGAGGAGTTAGGTCTGGCATGTAGTTAAAAGCTGATGTCCTCAGTGCAGAGACTGCAATCCGTGCGTCCTTGTGGTAGTCGGTTACTGACCGTAGTCTCACAATGACAAGGTTGAGGACAAGAGCTGAAAAGGTAGACAACGTTATAAGTGGGAAGATAACATCAAGAGATGGACGAACATCAATCTGACGAGAGACAGACAGTGTTGGAGATCCATTGCAGCCAACCTTCATTGTGGAAACAGCACCTGATTGATTGATTGATCCTGCCATCAGCGCAGCAGAAATTTAAGAACGAGCACTCTTATCATTTCAGCCTGTACACATTGTTGGAAATCCTGACTGAATCAAATTTTAATGGCTTAATCGTGATAATAACGAATGAGCAAAAAACAAATGAAAACCGTTCATTGATTCCAGAAATCATGTGATGTCAGTCAAGATTTTTAGCGCACATTATGCAGAGAAATAAACTAGAACATTTAGTGACAACTAGCAAGATTGACGGGAAAAGAGCAATGGGAAGGCGAGGAGATAAATATAAATTATATATCAATGTAACATGTTAAAATAACTATCTATGAATAATTATACACAAAAATGAAGGTTGAAATATGTACAACATATAAATAATATATATCCCGATTATAATCCAGGAAGATTGAACAGGACATTGAAAACAAAAACAAATAATGCTTAACTATATATAATATATGATAATCAGTATAAACATACTCAACCGTATGAAAGAGTCTCAATTTATCTATTATAACATATGTTGAATAACATTATTTGTGAACAATTAAAAATAAATAGAATGTTTAACGATGTACAACATATAATATTTATTCCAGTTACAGCCCAGGAGGAATGAACGGGATATTGAAAACAAAAACAGATAAAGAAAAAATGTCGCATATGATAAGCTGCGACATCTCTCGCCACTTCACGTTACCGTGAGTTGCTAAGCTTGAATGGGCCTAGCCTTAGAGACTGCTCACTAGGCGGAATGATTTAACTTTGCTTACAAGTAGGAACTACTTTTTCAGTCTGTAGCGGGTGCGGCCATTTTGGAAGGGCAGATTTATTTTGTGTTTTAATCGCTTTCAATCGTCGTTGTAAAATTGACATCTTCCTATTTCCGAAATGACAACAAGGGAGGAGTGTGTTTATAAAGCTAAGCTTGCTGAGCAAGCTGAGCGGTATGATGGTAAGTGCCTTTTCATAGTGACCCTTGCCGTTGGCACCATTTGTTGGATTTTTGCACTTTTAACGGTATTATGACTTGCGTTGTAAAATCAGTCAAAAACTCAACAAATCATGATTCATTCCATGTAAGCATAACAGTGCATTTAGAAAATGTCTTCACCTTTACGGAAATTAAGTCCAAAAGCTCAAATATTAAGGCATTAACTGAAATATCAGTTTTAAAATCAGCATTCCTTAACTACTGCATTCCTTTCCTTTCAATGGCAGGCGCCATCTTGTTAAGAATTGTCATTAGAAATATACGAATTCTTAAAACAAGCGCCCCTCTGACTGTATAACATGATTGCAGTGGACGTTTGAGTCAATAAATATCTTGTCTAATTATAGAAAAGTCAGTAGAAACTTATTTTCCTTGCAAGCAGACGGGGTTTCAATTTTTCGCTCTGGTACATTACATGCGGACATTGTCATCACATCCCCAACACTGAAATAGTTGAAATACAATTTACAATGAACGGGTGCATCCCTAATTTTTCAACAATAGTCGTTGCTAAGTGATTAAACATGAGCTCAAGTCTATACAAGGCTAGCCATTTAAGTTATCTTATTGGTGTAGTAAAGTTGTCTTTGATATTGTGTAAAAACAACCAGTCTTATTTCTGTTGGCTAATGAAAAAAATCCCAGATCACATTGAACTCTTTTCTGACAAGTTTTGGTACTGGTAGATTGTGAAGGCCAAAGACATCTAATGGGATATTGGTACCTGGATAATGCAAACTATGTTTGTTTAGCCCCCTGCTGATCAGGGTTACCTGAAACCATTGGCATTTGTGCAGGTGGGTGGATGAAGTAGAAGAGCAGTTGACAGCTGTAGGTCTCCAATTTCACTGCTGTCGGCAGAGTATCTCTATTTCTGAGCCAATCACTACGACCATTGACCAGTATAGTCACTGCTAAGAGGGAAAGCAATGACAAACTACTTTCTTTACAAATGCTGTATCTAGAAACCTTCATTATGGTAGGTACAGATACCTAGAAAATCATGTTTTGTCAATTTGTAGAGAACTTGGTGACAACTGTCACGGTTGAGGGGAAAAGAACAAGGGGAAAGCAGGGAAGCAAATTTCTGGATGGCTTGGCCACATGGCATGGTCGAGACAAGATGACAGCTGATCCTATGACCCTTCCCCCAGCTTATTGTATTGACATGACACATGATGATGATTACTTAGCAGCAGTGTATTCAATCATTGAATTCTTATCGGCATTTTCAGCTTGAGTAATTATATTTACAACTGATATCCCTTATTTCATATACAATGTCAGCAGGTTCACATGGCCGAATGGGTAAGAACGCATATTCTTAACCATTCGGTGTACTGATGCAGAGGTTAGCAGTTCAGCCCCTACACCGGATAGCTAGACTAAAATGTTGACCAGTTGTCCTTGACTTGGGGACGTAAATTACAAGTACCTCTGAAGTCAGAGTGGGTTTGCCTGATGGCAAGGGGCACTGTTAAATTAATAGGGAAAGCTAATCCACTCGCAAAATTCAGTCCATCACTACTATAATTAGTGTGTATGGACTAGGCTTGAGTTCAAAGCGAGCGAGCGCGCGCAAAAAAAAATACAATGTCATCAATTGGTTACTAGCATAATCTTTTACCAATTTTTCTGAGCTACTGTTATCCCATGAAAAGGAGGTCAGCATGGCCGAATGGATAATAGCGCTTGCTCTTAAACTTTCAGTGGGCTGACGCCAAGGTATTGGGTTCAGCCCCTACACTGGTCAGTTTGATTAAAATGTTGACTTTTTGTCCTTGACTCGGGGATGTAAATTACAAGAAACTCATGTTAGAGTGGGTTTGGTTGATGGCAGGGGACGCTGGTAATAGGAAAAGCGAATCTGCATACTTCTTCTTTTCGTTCATCCGGAGTGTTTTTTCAGATGTGATTGCGGTGTGTCTGTTATGCGCCCTTGGGCCGAAACCCGTAGGCCAACACATCCGGCTACAGCGTGCTTTTTTGACCAGGTAGCATTCCTGGGAGACTCTCTCTTTTGTGGTGCCATCTACAACCCAGCTGGCCAAGGTTGAACGGTCGAAGACAACGGTCATCCCTCAAAGGAAGGCAGGGACAGTCCATAGCATTTTCCGCCATCCAAGGTTGCTTCCATAGTTGCAGGGCTGACACATAGCGCCCTGGTTCTGGGCTCACTGAGGGAATCGTCAGTCCTGCTCATGGCTGCTTTAAATCCTCACTTCAATATATTGGTCATTTCGTTTGCCCCGGGCCATTCCCGCACAAACCAGACAAGTTTGCAGACGGTATCCACTCAGCGAGTTTTCGGACATGTGCTTGTCGTTGCGCCCGTCAGAGCTGTTCCAGGCACGACAGACATTCGGAAAACTACCTAGTCAGAGCTGTTCCGAACAAGAGCGGCATTCGGAAACTAGGTAGTCAGAGCTGTTCCTAGCACGAGAGACATTCGGACGAGACATTTCACTCGGACGTAATTGCGTAGTGTCAATTTTTAGTTTGCCACCCGTAGGACGACACTTCCGACTTCCGGCGGGCATTTTTTAATGAGGTTAGCCTTCCTCTGGTTTCGAGGCACGTTAGACTGTTGTGATGTCGCCAACATCTCAGCTGGTCAAGATAGTACGATCAACGACATCGCGGTCGGCCCTCAAGGGAAGGCAGGGGCAGACCATGGGCATTCCCTCGCTATCCAAGGAGGCTTCCATAATTGCAGAGCCGGCACATATTGCTCTGAGACTGGGCTCACCCGAGGAGTTGCCACGTCCTGCTCATGACTGCTTTAGTTCCTCACTTCCATGTGTTGGGAATCTCGCTTGCCACTGATCGCTCAAGCACACACCAGGAGCGGTCAGACTGCGAGCGACATCCACTCGGTAAGCTTTTGCTTTTGACTTCGGACCACGCAATAGGTTCGCTCGCCGTGCGTTCCATTTCGCGTCATTGAGACGTTCTTCCACTTTTGTCTACACTCTCTATGAGTTAGATACAGACAGTTTTCGTAACCATTTCCTTCGACTGGGGCACTTTTCTGACTTTTTGTACTCGCTCACAAGGTAGGCTACATGTGCTGCCGGCTCAGCACCTTACCTTCGTGCAGCAGTGAACGAGAAACGGCCTGGCCCTCTCATCCGGGGATCTCTCATATCCCCCAGCTGAGAGCCTTCGAACTTGTATCAGACCTGAGCATGTAGCTTGCTCAGTATCACGCCTCTATTTTTCGAAAGGTGGGTATCGGTCCGGCTCTCAGAACCGAGGGTTTATGGCTTAGAGACGTCCAGCCACAGCCCTCGACAGGGAGCCTTAAGTGTTTTGTCCGGACCAAGAACTTCTGCCTTCGTGCACCTGATTTAAATTTTTGACTGCTATCCTCTGTCTACCTGCAGAGCAGCAGGTTGTGTCTCTCTTAGTCTGGTCCCTATCCCATGAGCTGTCCGATATGTAGTTTTTCATCCATCGGCAAGCACATGGGGTCGATGAGACACATCGGGGGAGGAATCTACATACAAAAATCAGTCCTGTGCACTAGAAGTAGTAGCATGTGTATGGATTACGCTTGAGTTCAGAACGAGTGAATTCCAAAAAAAAATCCCATGGAAAAAACAGTAGCAGCAAACAACCTTCACTACTCAGTATTAGGCTATGAACACTATCATATATCTTAGAGCTGGGAAGGTTAACCTGGTCAACAAATTCCCGCAGAAGTCGGATGTGTCGGCCTAACGGCGCAAGAACGCAGCTCTGCTGTAAACAGGCACAACGCAATCACATCTGGAAAAAAAAAAAACCGTATGAACGCAGAAGAAGATATATCTTAGAGCATCTTCTTCAGTTATCCACAATTGGCCATATTTTCCTGCGTTGACCCAAGTCTTACTGATACTGGTTGAAGAGAACGCTGCTACATGCTGGCGCTTAACATTGACTGTGGTAACAAGCACGCTTAACTGATTCACTGCCTAACAAAAAAGTAGGTCCTGACCAAACAGAAATTCATGGCAGAAAATGGGAAGTAGGGGTGTGTAACAATAATGATGTGAAAATGGTTACAACTGTAGCAGATATATATATTGCATGATATATCAAATTAAAGGAGATTGCACAGGGAACATGACAGTGTTAACAGGGAACACGACAGTGTTACTAATTATGTGAGATGTTTACAAAATAACAATATTGATATTTTTTGTAACAGCAGGTTAAATAAAAGGAATGAAAATTATTAAAAATTTATACTTATCAAAGCGTTATTTCTTATCCTTTGAATATAATCCTGTTAAATTTACTGAATTATGATAAACACTTCACTTTTGTTCACAAATATATTTGCTTCTTAAAACCATCCAAAAATAATTATAACTGCATATTTTGAAGCACGCCATTTTCACACAAAATTGAGAATATCAGGAAGGCACTTTGAGATTGACAATATATGCACATTTCTGTTTATTATTTAAAATACTGTTAAGCTTATTTGTGATCGGCTACAATGCAAAATTTGGGGCACAAGTGTGGTCTATTACTGTTTGCTTTCCTTTGCGCTTTGCAGTAATTCTGACATCCTGATATTCATTGTCAGACACCTAAGTTGATGACAAACTTCCACTGTCGTTGTTTTCCCTATCACCATGTGCTGAAAAACTAGACTCACTATCAGAATCTTCCACAGAATCGTTCAAGTCAGAATCACTATCATCTAAAACCATTTCAAACAACAATCTTGCTTGATCTGATGTAAATCTACATCCAGCCATTTCTAAAATAATCAAAACAAACCACTTAAACACTCATTTCCCAGGAAGGTTACGCCGGTCAACAAATGCCCGCAGAAGTCGGATGTGTTGGCCTAACGGCGCAAGAATGCAGCTCTGCTGTAAACAGGCACAACGCAATCACGTCAGAAAAAAAACAACTCCAGATGAATGCAGAAGAAGAAGAAACACTCGTTTTCTCCCAAAAACAATGCATCCACACGTCTTGTCTGACACTGATCGAAGGGCAATCTTTTATGTGTAAATCGTCATTTCCTGGCGCTAAAAATTGCAGAAAATACGAGAAATAAAAAAATAACGCACTGTCTTTACCAAGTCGATGGATCGGCTTCTGGCAGACCAGCACCGTTCTATTGCGCCGACCTACTGGCTCGCAGCAGGCAATCGGCTAAAAAGGCCATGTTGTACTGATAAGATGTTTTTGTCCAAATTAAAATTGGCTGCTTATTGATTTTTCACATCTAAATTTTTCTAACTCTGAAATACCAATTTCACATTTTATTTTTGTAGTCTGTTAAAATAAATGAAAAGATCATGTTGTAGTGTTATAAAAACATGTTACAGCCTAAATTAACATCAAAAAATGACTGCTAATTAATTTAAAAAGTTTCTTTACAGTGGGGTAATCAGCAGTAGAAATAAAACTGATATGATATGGGTATTTCAGAGGATTTGCCTGAGATGTAGCAATATCTGCTAGGTTAACTAAATTATTCCAGGCATGCTTTGTGCCAGGGTGTGAGAGGAAATGAAAAGCTGACATGCTTGCCAGCCAGGTTACTGTAGCAAGTGGATGACCAATGGACTGGGCTGATATAGCGAGTGCTGTCAGAGAGACAGGACTATTAAATGAATAAATTGACAGTGAATATGCAGATCGTACGTGGCCAAAGAAGAATATACACCCAAGATAGAATTGGTGTTGACCACTACACTCTGATAGAGATATTGAGGAGGGGATGGAGTACTTATGGACGTGAATGATTTGACGTTCAGTGAGAATTACTGGTCGATTAACTAATTGAATCATCCCAGCAAATACCACATAGAGTTAGTTAGTTAGTTAGTCGACAGATCATCCTCGTTGCACATCGGACCATTCAGTCCATAAGTGCTCGGATCCCCTCCTCAGCAAATCCCGCAGCGTGTAGTGGCTAACGACGCCAGTTCTGTGTTGGTTTATCAATCTTCTTTGGCTTCCTGCGTAGTGTTCTTGTTTGGCCACCCCTCTTTTAATTTGCTTCTCTCGCAGTCTGGCCATTGTTGTAGATTCACAGTCATCACTTGGTTCTTGCAAAAGTCTCACTTCTCGTAGAGCATTCAGAATGTCAGCCTGGTCCATGGCGCGTCCGCCCTCAACATTAGCCTCACCTGCGAGCTTGTCAGCCCGCTCATTTCCTTGTACTCCCGCATGCCCTGGCACGAAGATGAAACTAATCTTTGCCAGCCGAGACCGCTTCAGAGGCAGCAACCATTCTCTTCGGATCGACCCCTCCTCTATCCTCTTGATCATGTTCATTGAGTCGCTAAGGAAACAAGCCCTAGTGAATGTCTGTGTCTCGAGCCATGTTATTGCTTTACTTACTGCCATGACTTCCATGGTCAGGCTACTTGTGGTTTCAGTGAAAGCACCAGAGTCCTCCTTCACAATTCTCCCTCCGGCCCGAGCTGTAAAGGCCCATGAGCTTCTCACATGTCGGACGACCGACCCATCTGTGTAGATGACCGCGTCACTGTCTAGCGAATTCTCGAAAATCAACGCTTGTACTTCAGCCTCAACAGCAGCCGGATTTTCTTGTCTGCATTTTCTATCTAGTTGGATGCAAACTGAAAAGGATGTGCAGAAGTCTGTTGGCACTTGCACCCACTCCTCGCCAGGTTCTAAGTCCTCAAGTGAACACACCTGTTGAAGAATGTCCTCGGCTTGACCCATCCACGACCGTCCTCTTTTTAACCTGCTGCCCTTCACCTTCCTAATTTCACTATGCAGTGGATGCTGTGTGTTTGCGTTAATTCTGAGGTAGGCACGTGCCCTGCAAACTTGCATTCTCTCTTCAATGGTTGGAAAATCAAGAAGGTAGCGCATCGCCCTGCATGCTGTATCTCTTGTACATCCAAGAATAATGCGCATAGCTTCATTCTGTATCCTTTCCATCCTTTCTATCTGCTTATGGCTGACAGTCAGGATTGCCATTGCATACTCCAAAACAGACATGACCAGCCCCTCGTACAGAAGACATAGATGGCGCTGCTCACAGTTTGCTGCCGCCATCACCCGCATCGCTGCCAAACCCCGCTTGGCCTTTGTTATCACCTGGTCTATGTGCACATTATAAGCAAGGCTTCGATCAAACCGTATCCCCAGGTAATTCATTGCCTGCGTTCTTTCCACCGTCTCTGAACACAGCATTACAGTTGGTGTTGGATTGTTGACAATATGATTATTCAACGAGAACCAAGTCACTGTTGCCTTTGTTGGGTTGACCATTGCCCCAGCTTCATCACACCAAGTACTTATGCGATTGAGTTCGGTTTGTAGTTCCACAGCAACCTCCTCTCTATCCTTACCCTGACGATACACTAAAACATCATCGGCATATGACAATGTCCTGCCAGGTCCAGTGATCTGCTCACTGGTGATTCTCACTGTGTAGGCGTTGAACAGTACCGGAGATAATGGTGATCCCTGTGGTAGGCCAGGATATATTGTTGTTGGTTCCGAAGTCCAACTGCCACATCTAAAAACTACTTTCCGTTGGAAGAGAGCTGCAGCGATCCAACTAAGGAGGAATGGACTTACGTTTAGTTCAAGAAGCTGAAACATTAAAAAATCCAGTGGTACTCTGTTGTATGCGTCCTCAAGATCAATCGCTGCAGCAACGGTTTCAGTGCCTGAGTGGAAACCTTCATAGACATCGTGGGCAAAGACTGCTGCATTGGTCCAGGTTTCTCTTTTTGGACGGTACCCACCCAGGGTAGGTGGGAAAACACCTTGCCTCTCTAGTTGGCTTGATATTTTCCTGGCAATTACCTTCTCCAGCAGCTTGCCTATTGTATTCTGCATGGTTATAATTCGATATCCCTGAATTTTCTTGTGGTCTTTGTCAGGCTTCGGCAAGGGAATCAGATAGCTGTGTAACCATTCCTCCTTGATGCTAGCACTCCCTATACTGTTGTTGTACATGTCTGCTAGTTTCTCTAGCTCATTGTCGGTACACCTATTTATGTCGTCGTATCTTATGCCATCAGGACCTGGAGCACTGTTTTTTGATCGTCGAAGCACAGCCTTGATTTCTTGCACTGTCACTGTGTCTTCATCCGAAGTGTTCTGGGCCTTGCATCTGTCTGAGGTGACCTCCTTGGCCAGATTCCGGCCTCCCATGTCTGTCTGGTTGCTCTGCTCAAGGTAGCGTTCAAAGAGGGCTTTGCCCTTGTCCTCGTCAGTCCTCTGCCAGATGAGGTCAGCACCTTGGAAGTCAGAAATGCTCTTATTCTTGACTACACCACTCATGCTTTTATGTAGTCGCCAGAACAATTTCAGTGACTTGTCTGTGCTTACTCTTTGACACACCTCTGCCCATTTTTCGCTTTTAACCACCGTGACCAGTTTTTTGAAATAGCTTACTTTTGTGTGCATCTCTCTTTCTAAGTGCAAGCAGGGACTAGGATGACCAGCTCTGTTCTTCTTGGCATTTTGCCATCTCCTTACAGCACTACGCTTATCCACCCAAGCCTTCTCCACCTCGAAACTCCACCACGGTGGCTGCTCCCAGCTTTTTTTCCTTTTCTTCCTGCCCTGAAACGTTCTGCGCTTGTCACGTCTTATTTTACTCACCACATCTTGCCCTGTACTGTCATACTGGAACGTCTTTACCTTTAGCTTGTGCTGCCTGGTTCTGCCTTTCTCCACCAATATGCTGCAAGGGTGGTGGTCGCTGCCATGGTGTCCTAGGACACCCCATCTACACACTGTAGTGAGTGAAGGTGAAACTAGCGCCAGATCAATAGCACTGTCCTCATCGCCTGGACGGCTTGCTGTCCTGGTGACACAACCACTGTTGATACAAACCAGGTCGATGGTTTCCAGTGCAGTCTCGAGCTCCTCCCCTTGTGTATTGGAGGAAGTGTTTCCCCATGATCTGCCTTTAGCGTTGAAGTCACCACAGAAAATAACATTTCTCTCGTGGCCTAATATGCCACTTAAGCACTGCCACTTCTGGGCGTCCACACTCGCATTGCGGGCATAAACATTAACCAACACGAATGGTATACTGGAATGAACTCTCAACGCCTGTATTTGTATATCGTCACTGTTCCAACTGGACATGTCTAGCTCTGACGCCACCATGCTGTCGCGAACGAGAATCGCCGTTCCCAGATGTCGTCTGTTATAGAAACATTTGAAGCCGGCAATTCGGAGTAGCTGATCGCCCAGTCTCGTCTCCTGGAGTGCTACAATGTCGTTCCTGTAAACTAGGGTTTCTAAAATAGAGCCCCGTTGTTTTACACTGGCACAGTTCCAATATAGAATACGGATGTTCCTGAGTCCTAGACGGTGACACTTGAGTCTAAAACGCCTCAAGCCACCGCGCTTACCTGGCTTCTTTTTCCCTGCGCGGCTACCACGCCGCTTCGGTATGTTGACTGCTGATCGTTCGGAAAACACACGTTGTTCCGCCATGTTGAAAAAACGTAAACACAGACTTTTGATTGAGAACCACACACGCTGCTGAAAATTCACTCAAGGATGGCTTCGCTCGATGCACGAACTCCGTAGCACCCGCGCAGATCTTGAGTAGAAACTCCTGGTTTTACATCCTGGCACACCAATTACACGCAAGAAATGAATAAATCCATCCCTTACGCGAAAAAGTTAACGAACACAAAACAACACGACCGTCCGTCGCCATCTTGAAACCGGAAGTGGGCCTTCTCCACATAGAGGATATGAATAACAAAATGAGCAGTATGATATATATATATATATATGATCAAGTCACCAGACTGCTGAACACATATGATACCGGAGATATACCTTCTGAATTATGTAATTCTTTATTTATTGCAATCCCAAAGAAATCAGGAGCCTTGGAATGTGATCAACATAGAACAATTAGTATAATGAGTCACATCACAAAAATTCAGGATAATGCTCGCCTGGGTGATGTGATTATATACACAGATGGTTCTTCTTCGTTCATCCGGAGTTTTTTTCCGGATGTGATTGCGTTGTGCCTGTTTACAGCAGAGCTGCGTTCTTGCGCCGTTAGGCCGACACATCCGACTTCTGCGGGCATTTGTTGACCGGGTTAACCTTCCCGGGGGTTTCTTAGGACGTTTGACTCTCACTGTTGTGGTGTTATCCCCCATCCCAGCTGGTCCATATAGAACAGCCAAAGATCCTGGTCAGCCCTCAAGGGAAGGCAGGGGCAGACCATGGGCATTCCCCGCCATCCAAGGAGGCTTCCATACTTGCAGAGCCGATACATAGCGCTCTGGTACTGGGCTCACCCAAGGAATCGTCACGTCCTGCATATGGCTGCTTAGCCTCACTTCCGTATATTGGGCCTTCCGATCACCATAGGCTGTTCTTCCGGAAACCAGAAGTATGCAGTCTGCAGATGACATCCACACAGTGAGCTTTCGATTCGGACTTTCCATGTAATGGATTTGCTATCCAAGCAATATTCCATTTCGTGCCACTAGGACACTTTTCCACCTTTTATGAAGTCCACACAGTGGGCTTTAGATTCGGACTTTCCACGTAATGGATTTGCTATCCAAGCAATATTCCATTTCATGCCACTAGGACACTTTTCCACCTTTTATGAAGCCCACACAATGGGCTTTTGATTCGGACTTTCCACGTAATGGATTTGCTATCCAAGCAATATTCCATTTCATGCCTCTGGGTCTTCATGCACCTTTAAATGTCAACCTGTATGCAGTTAAAGTAAGCTGCGGTCAACTTGAGCTTGTTGATATCTCCATAGAGCTTGTCCTCAAATGAAGCAGGTGTGGGCCAAAATATCTTTCTCTGTTCTGCATACGTTGGGCAATCCTGCAGCAAATGTTTTGCTGTCATTTTTCCAGTTCTACAATTACATTCATCGGTATCTCCTATCTTTAGTTTATTGAACAAGTGGTATTTCAGCCTGTTATGTCCTGTGCGGAGTCTGAAGATTGCTACTTGTTCTCTTCGGTCGAGTTTGTAATATGCATCATCCTTCTGATGGCCTGGATGCTCAGATTCCCATTTGGTTCTATAAGTGCTTTTTATCAACCTCTTTGCCTCATTATAGGTTATGTCTATGTCAGGCTGTGGTAGTCGTCCGCCCTCTTTTGCCAGTCTGTCAGCCTCTTCGTTTCCAGGTATACTGCAATGTGATGGGATCCACTGTATTACAACTTTTTTGGATTTCTGGCATAGACCATGGAGTGCTGCTCTTAGGTCAGTTAGTTCTGTGCTGTTATTGCTCTTGAGTATTGAGACAGCTGACTTTGCATCTGTGAAGATAGCTATTTGCTTCTCTTTATTTTCCTCCATTAGGAGCATTTCTGCTGCAGTTTTCAAAGCCTCTACCTCCGCTTTGAAGTTACTTGAAAATTTTCCAGTTGCCATTGAATGTGTTTTTTTTCACTCCATTTTTTAAATTTAGGAGAATTCCTCCTCCTCCATTCTCTATTGAATTTTTGGCTGATCCATCTGTATATGCATGGGTCCAATTGCTGCTTGGGTAATGTTCTTTTATGTAGTTTAGGGTTATTTCTCTTCTTTCGGTTTCATGCTGAGTGTTCTTTTTCTCAATACCAGGAATGTTTTCTATCATCTCAGGCAGTTGCTGCTGTCTCCAAGCTGGGAACTTGTGTGCATTGTGTATGGGCTTGACTGTTGATATGTTAAGTATAGGATCTGCCCTAATCCTTCGTTTTGCAGTTTCTACAAAGTTGCTACGCTTCAGTCTTCCCTTTCCAAAACCATTAAATCTGTTGTACATAGGGTCGTCTGTCAATCTTCTAAATTTTTCTGCTTGTTGCTGGGCTCTGCTATCTCTTCTATCCTGCATTGGTTGTAAACAAGTGATCTTTTCTAGTTCATTAATAGGCGTTGTCTTCAGGCTTCCAGTTATGATTCGCATTCCTTGGTTTTGGACTCTACTTATTTTGTTAAAGTTTGACTTAGCTGCTGTTGCCCAAGCTGCAATGCCATATTCCAGTACTGGCCTCACCCCTCATGTCAGGCGACGATCAAAGGTGACTCCTAGATAGTTTGGATTTTCTTCATGGCGCAATATTTTTCCATTCAATACCAGCTTAGGTTGCTGAGTTTTAGTTGAGAGGGAGAACACTGTGCATGTTGTTTTCTCCTCACTTATCTTCACTAGCCATGATTTTGACCAGTCCTCTAGCGCTAATAAGGCTTGCTGTATTCTGCTGTTAGCTGTACTAATATATTCTTCAGATGTCCATATGGCTAGGTCATTTGCAAAGGAGGATGTGTGTACTCTGGCTGGAAAATTTTCTGTGATGTCATTTATATATGCTAGGAATAATGTTGGTGAAAGAACTCCTCCTTGGGGGACACCTTGCTCCAGCAGCATCATTTTGCTTGTTTGTCCTTGTACTTTTGTCCTGGCAGTTCTGTTCTCAAGGTAGTGGCTGATCCATTTATACATTTTTCCACAAACATGCATGTTTTGCAGTTTTACTTTCAGTCCTTCCTTCCATACTTTATCAAATGCTTTTTCTAAATCTATCCAGACTGCTAGTGTGTGCTTTTTCTCATGGAAGGCATCCTCTATTTCCTGAGCTATATAGGTTATTTGATCTTCAGTGGATCTGTATTTTCTGAATCCTGCTTGGTGTGGTGTTAAGAGTTTGTTTTCTTCCAGATGCCATGTTAGCCTGCCATTGATAATGCGTTCCATTAATTTTCCTACACAGCTAAGTAGACTGATAGGTCGATAGCCATTTGGTTCTTCCAGGTCTTTTCCTTTCTTTGGGACTGGTATTAGTATAGCTTCCTTCCATGCCTGTGGGACTATTCCTCTCTTCCAGCTGTTATTTAGGACTGCTAGTAGTTTCTTCTTTGCCTTGGTGCCTAGTCCTATTAGCATTTCATTTGTGATTCCATCCTTTCCTGGTGATTTCTTCTTTTTTAGGGTATTCATTGCCTGTTCCATTTCTTCCATTGTTAGATTTGCCATCATATATTCTGCTGCTGTCTCTGTATTTCTATGATGTATCTGTTTGTCTTTGATTGCTTTCTTCTGTTCGGTTGTAATGTCAATGTGGTTTGCATTTGCATAGTGTTCCATTAGTGCATTTGCAGCCTTTTTGCCTGTAAGCAAGGCATTTCCTTGTTTAATTGTTATTTGTTTGTTTCTAGGTCCTTCATTGTTCATGGCTTTCACTAGTTTCCATAGTTTGTTTCCATCCCTGTCAAAATTCAGGTTTTCTGTTTTTTCCCTCCAACAATCTCTTGTTGTTTGATTTACTGTTCTTTTATATTTTGCTGAGATGGCTTTGAGAGAGATGTTTGCTTCAATTGTTTGTTCTCTCTCTGCTGTCTTCCTGGCATCTTCAACTTTGTCCTCCAAACTTTGTAGTTCTTCAGTCCAGTATGGTTTGTAATTTTTCCTCGCTCCTCTTGGAATGGACTCAGTGGCTGCCTGTATTATCGCTCTGTTTAGACTTTCCACCATTTGCTTTATGTTGCCATATCGTGTATTTATGTTTTCACAATATTTGTCTGTTAGTATGGCAAATCTGTCCCAATCTGCTCGTTTGTAATTCCAGCGGGGCAAGGGCTTTTGCTCCTGTGGAACATACTCCATATTCATTTCAAGCTTGATTGGTCTGTGGTCACTACCTGCTAATTGGTCCAGCACATGGCGATCGATTTTGTGGAGGATGTCTCCTGTGCAGAAAGCTAAGTCTGGAGTAGAAGTGGTAAGCCATCTTCTGGAGTAGAAGCTCGGTGTGTCATCCGCTTTGTTGAGTAGATGGAGATTTGAGTCTATTTCCCAGTCCTCCAATTCATCTCCTCTTTTGTCAGTATCTGGGTATCATCTTTCTGAACGGCTATTAAAGTCTCCGACAATAATGCAGTTTGTGTCAGTTATTTTCATGTTTGAGAGTGTAAGGTCCTTATCTGCTGGGCTATACAGATTGTAGATTCTTATTTTCACGTCCTTTATCATTATATCAACACCTATAATTTCCGTTTGGTTGTCAGAGATCACAGATACTTCGCTGCAAGGTATTGTATTTCGTGTAAGTATTAGAACTCCTCCTTTGTGTCCTTCGCGGTCGAAACGTGTGGCCTGATATCCTCTGACTGAGAATTTGTGATTGGCGTTGAGGTGTGTCTCTTGAATGCATGCCACATCTATTCTATCTTTATGAAGACGCTGTGTTAGGGAGTCTTTCTTCTTGTAAACTCCTTCGGCATTCCACTGTAGTATGTTGAGTGTCCGGGGTATTTGGTCAATAGCTCTTAACCTACTCCTCTGTGCCTTGACTCCACAGCACAGGGGAAGGTGACCACCAGTAGTCATGGGTGGACCCCCTCGAGGCAGGGGGCCCGGCACTATCACCGCCTGATGGGACTTCACGGGATTAGCACCATATCGATTAATTTTGATTTGTGACATCATGAATTAAGTTACGTTGCACTGCTTTGTCAAGCCTGTGGCTCAGTACATCCGATTTCGACAAGCATTTATTCGGGATGCTTTCCCTAGCCTTTGACTGTCCCCAGTCTACCTACAAGGCAGCAGGTTTCACGTTGCACTGCTTTGTCAAGCCTGTGGCTCAGTACATCCGATTTCGACAAGCATGTATTTGGTGTGCTTTCCCTAGCCTTTGACTGTCCCCAGTCTACCTACAAGGCAGCAGGTTTGTGTGTCTCTTCGTCTGGTCCCTCTCCCTTGACCTGTCCGACATGGGTGGCCCTACCAGTAGCTGTGCTACCGTCGGCATAGCTCTTGGGGTCATTGGGACGCACAAGCCCCTCTACCTCGTCCCGGTGGACACACAGCAGAGGGGACACAGATGGTTCAGCGTTGAGAGGCAGAAGTGCCCGGGGGTTCTTAGCAAAAGCTAATGGTCGCCGTTTGGTGCAGGAGAGCCTGGCATATGATACCACAACATATAGCTTAAGAATGGAGGTGGAGGCGGTCAGTGCAGCTTTCCGCTGGATGGAGAATACGATACACACATCGTGATTGTAACTGACTCAGAAAGCATGCTGAGTAGGGTGAGGACAGGCAAACTTAGTGCAGAGTGGCTTGCTTTGCTTCGGAAGTTACGGATGACAAGCATCGTCTGGATCTTTTCTCCGGGGCATGTTGGTGTGCTGGGTGAAAATATTTTCAGGAATGTAGAAGATATAAATGGAATCAGCATTGGAGGATGAAACATCAATAACATTAGATATGCAGATGATACAGTATTGATTGCAGACAATGCACAAGATCTACAACAATTAGTAGACGCAGTTGTTGTACACAGTGAACAGCTGGGGTTGGAATTGTAAGAAGACACAAGTTATGGTCATCACTAGGAAGAACGAAATACCACAATATAATATACAAGTAAATGGGAATATTCTTCAACAAGTGAATCAGTACAATTATCTCGGAACAGCCATAAAATCTGATGGGAGATGATGCCTTGAAGAGATTAGAACAAGAATCGCCATGGCGAAAGTAGCCTTTAACAAGATAAAAAACATTCTGACCAATAAAAAGATGTCAATTGAAACGAGAAAAAGAGTGTTGAGGGGATACATAGAGCCTGTTCTTTTGTATGGATGTGAAACTTGGACAATGTGCAGCCAAGCTTAAAAACATCTGATGGCTGCAGAAATGTGGTTTCTGAGGAAAGTGCAAAGAATACCAAGGACAGACAAATAAAACCAATGACTACAGGAGACAAATGAAAATCGTAAATTGATTAGAGAAATTAGACATACAGTCAAAATTGTTTGGACATGTTATGAGAAGAAATGGATTGGAGAAAGTGACAACTAGCAAGATCAAAGGGAACAGACCAAGAGGAAGACTGAGAGGAAAATACCTGGATTGCTTGGCCACATGGCATGGACGAGACAAGAACACTGAGCTGATCCACGACTGTGGTGATCGAGTGAAATGGCGAGTCACGACCGCCCACGCTTTCCGGCATGGCACATGATTGATTGATCAATTAATTATTAACACTGTCATGTTCCTTGTGTGCACTCTTTAATTTGATATATAATACAAAATATCTGCTACCATTTTAACCATTTAAAAAAAACATTATTGTGACACACCCCTACTTCAAATTTTCTGCCATTAATTTCTGTTTGGTCAGGACCCAATTTTTGTTTGGCACCGAAAGAGTTAAAAATGCCCATTCTGTTTGTAGCTAATATACTTAAGTCTTAAAAAAAATTACACATTCTGTTATATCGTCTCCTGCAGTTGCCTTCCATCTCTCAATGGACTGTAAACCACCAAAACCCCTTGTAGACTTGTTTATGATGGGTTGGATTTCATAGGGATGAGGTAGCCAGTTTGATGCCAACCCTCTTGCAACATAATGGGAGGCTACAGTGTTACTATGCTTCTCTTATGGGGCCTGGTAATATACAGCCAAAAGCACATATACTACAGTTATTTAGAAAATGTCCATTCTATATTGTGTATTGTTCTGGTTGTTTACAGAGATGGTGGCCGCCATGAAGAGTGTGGCCCAGCAGGATACTGAACTGACAGTGGAGGAGCGGAACCTTCTGTCTGTGGCATACAAGAATGTCATTGGTGCCCGCAGAGCTTCTTGGAGGATTATCAGTAGCATAGAACAGAAAGATCAGGGAAAACTGGCAGAGGAGTTTCAAGAAATCACAAGGGACTACAGAAAAATTGTGAGTGTGATGTAACTGGACAATAAGGTTGTGTATAATGTACTTAACTGACTCAGTGCTAAACAGAGTAGGTTTGCGCGGATCAAATTGGTGGCAGAAAAACATACTTAGAGGCTTTGTGTTATATATAACATTAAAGAGGATTGCATTGATATTTTTATCATATTTAAAAAATCAAGATGAGAGCTAGTGGGTATTGCCATTTCTGACATCACAAAACTTACCACAAACAAATAATTCTGCAACTTACGAGCCATCAAAGTGGTAAGCATGCAATAAATTATGAGGGTAAGGCAGTCACATTTTGTAGGCCTGAATACATTGAGGAATAGATGGTCAGTCATTCCCTCACTTAGCGAGATGATGAATGCAGCTGTCAACCTCGCTTGTGACATCAGTGCAGCTCCTTATCAGCTATGCTAACACAACCCACTAAATTTCTGCTTACTGAACAATTAAAATTGAGGAAGATGCTGCAAAAGGAAACAAATAACATGACGACCCTAGCGAGGCGATACACTGTCCTTAAGTTGAAAAAAAAAAAGTTGCATTTGGCGATATATCATCCTTTGGCACTGAATCAGCTATTGTTTCTTGTTGAAATGTTGTTGCATGCTGGTATGTTGTTAGATACAGGTTGTTGGATAAAGATTGTTGGTATGTATGTGTATAGGTCTGGTAATTGAAACCCTTAAAACTGCATGGTTTGCACCAAATGATAAACTGTCACATAATTTTGACAGAAACAACTTCAATTTTAAATTGAATTTCATTTCTGGATGTGCTAGAAAACTGACTGACTGTTCTGTTACTGAGTGAGGAAGAGAAAACCCAGCAAGTTAGGGGATTTGCCACATTTTTATGTGGAAGTCTCTGGACTTCCCACTTGAGTAGGCAGGGGTAAAACAGGATGGAGCAGATGACCTTGCTCTGTGTCATTCGTCGTTGACCCCAGGATTTGGAAATGTCATTTATTTTGTGGGGATACATAAAAGACTCTTGGTGCCATATTTGACTTTGAACACACTGAAAACATTGAATCATAGATGCTGTGGAAATATCAGAAGGGATAACTTGCAGCTAACCTGTAAGAGGTTTGAGAGTGAGGAGAGATGGACTATCATTTAAATAGATATGTCAGCGACTAAAGTGTATTGTT
>JACEFZ010008798.1:0-23243 GCA_014155875.1 Cepaea nemoralis
GCCTTCATTCTTATCACTAACAGAAAATGTCTGAGACTTAGTGCAGAGACTTGGTGCAGAGACTTGGTGCAGAGACTTGGTGCAGAGACTTGGTGCAGAGACTTGGTGCAGAGACTTGGTGCAGAGACTTGGTGCAGAGACTTGGTGCAGAGACTTGTGCAGAGACTTGGTGCAGAGACTTGGTGCACCAAGAAATACAGGGGAAGGTTTTAGTGCTGCACAGTATTATCGTAGCTGACATTTATATAGCTGAATTGCTGCTTACATTTGGAACAATTGCTCCTATTAAATACTCAGTTGCCTGGGGGGAAAAAGGGGGGGGGGGGGGTAGTAGAATATAATTTTCTTTACGTTTCATTGGCAAAAGTAGGTTGTTGCAGCTAACCTGCGTGCCCAATTTGTTGCCTGCGTGCCCAATTTGTTACCCTTCGAAAATAAAGTTCGTTCGTTCATTTTATTATCAGATTGCAGGCCTTGGAATTATGCAAATTGCCATATCATATTTTAGTGACATCTTCGGAAAACGCGAACGCATAACATTTGAATAATATTGCACGATTTGTTAAAATATTAAATTTGAACAAAAAAATATGTGTAAAATTTGCGCAAATTTGTGAAAACATCGTTGTTAACCAAGTGGATAATTTTAGATACCTAGGGGCATTTATAACATCAGATGGAAGATGTACAACAGAGATTAAGAGCAGAAGAGGGCAAGCAAAAGCTGCATTTCAGAAAATGAAGAGTATCTTATGCAATAAATCACTATCACTGAATGTAAGAAAGAGAGTGCTGAAATGCTATGTAGAACCAGTTTAGCTGTATGGCAGTGAATCTTGGAATGTAAATGAACAAATTAAGAAGATATTAGAAGCAACAGAGATGTGGTTCCTGAGACGAGTGTTGCGAATTCCTTGACTGCCAGATTAACTAACAACGACTGCCTGAAACAGGTTAATGAAACTAGAACATTATATACAACAATAAGAAAGAGACAAACATCTTTCTTCGGTCATGTGATGAGAAGAGAGGCATTGGAGAACATCTTGACAACTGGAAAGATCGAGGGAAAAGAGGCATACCAAGAGAAATTATGCTGGATAGATTGAGACGGTGGCATGGAAGAATATCAGCAGAAGAGTTGATCCAGAAAACCAAAGACCGAGGTCTGTGGAGAGCTATGAACGCCTACGCCAGCTGGCAGGGTACTTTATGCTGCTGCTGCTGCTGCTGATGCTGCTGATGATGATGATGATGATGATGATGATGATGATGATGATGATGATGATGATGATGATGATGATGATGATGGTTATTAGTTTGAAGTAGGTTTAGTATGTAAATTTTTAATTCTGTTTGCTCCGTATTGAATTCTGGATAGTTATTTATAGTATCCTAAAGTTGATTGTCAAAAACACAGGTTGATTACACTGGTCTACACACATTTGATTTTGGTGCTTTGATTTTATAGCTGTTCTTGGGTAATTTTGTGTTGCTGATTTCAGAAATGTATCAAAACAATGTTTTCCCGTAGTGAATTTTAATGACTAAGACAATCAATAGATTGCGCAAATTTAAATAACGAAGACAAACAATAGATTGCACATTTGAATAACGAAGACACAAACAACAAATTGCACTGAATTTTAATAACGAAGACAAACAATAGATTGCTCTGAATTTGAATAACGAAGACACAAAAAATAGATTGCACATTTGAATAACGAAGACACAAACAACAGATTGCACGGAATTTTAATAACGAAGACACAAACAATAGATTGCACTGAATTTGAATAACGAAGACACAAACAATAGATTGCACTATCTATGCAATCTATTGCTTGTGTCTTCGTTATTGTGGCATATAAGGAAATAATGGAAGGAATGGGGTATCAATCCTTATTAGTCATCCATCATAAGAGAACTTGAAATTGGCTCACGAACTCCCAAGTGCGGAATAAGACATAAATGTGTAAGATTCCAACATTAAATTGTATGAAGTTAAGTTCTCCTATAGAAGGCTTAGAGAGCCTGGAAAGTTACCACAGACAAAAAGGAGACTACTCCCACTGCTAAGAAGATTTTCCCGCGTAGTGTTTATCCAGCCACAGGTTGCTCCCTAAATAATTTGTAAACAGAGTGTAATGTACCACCTGTAGTAAACAATTTTTTTTTTTTTAGCATTTCCTTTTTACAGGACTTAGCTGTCAACACCAGCATCTTTCAGCTGTATGTTGATCTCTTGGCAAGATTACGCTCAGTAGTTTGCCATTGCTTTCTGAGCAATTACTAAACAAAAATTCAACAATGAATAGACTCAAACTCGTTGATCTAAATCAAAACAATATATTGGGACATCTGCGGGGGTTGGGAAGATCTGTGATCTGCATGTCAAAAATTATAACACCACAATGTGAAAACATAATGCAAGATAAACTTATTATACGGCATTGATAAATTAAATATATCCAGTTTGATAATCCATGATGATCTCCTCTATAAGTGTTTAAGTTCCTTTAGATCATAATCTAACAAACTTGTGTGTTCCTCGCAATTAAGCTCTAGGGTTCAGATAATCTTCACAATTGACTCTAGAAAAGTCCATATTCATCGCGGCATAAGTTAAAGTACCAATTGTTCATACTAAGTGTCTTGGTCACAACTAATGATGATTCACCGCAAAATGATGAAACTTGATGAGTCATTACTCCACTTGTTGTGGTCAACCAGTTGTGTCAACAACGTAGATATTAAATTCCCCGGAGGTGGGTGTGGGGCGGGTATAACGATAGAATATTGGCAATCCAGTCTACAATATAGAAATACTTAGTTGGTTACATAATGCTTTGTGATGTAGAGGTCGGGTGGTCATTCTAGGTATCAGGTATCTACGCTTTAGGTCATCCAAAAGGTAAATTCCTCAATTCATCTTAGATGACATAGACCTTCCCGTTGTTCATGTTTCTGGTTCAGAACACCTCAATAGCTGCCACCAGACCAAGTCAGTATTACCCGAGTCCATCCACGATGTTAAGGCCATACGTCACCACCCTTCTCTGGTGATATAAACACAAAACACCAACTGGTACACATTTGCAAAAGACAAATGTCATAAAAAATGGAGGGGGGGGGGGGGGGGGATTACGGGAAGAAAGGAGGGTTTTACCACTTAGAAGTGGGATTGCCAAACCCTCTCCTCTGGTAATGGAAATTGATCGATCAATCATCTGATGGAGTGTGACTGATATCTGCACAGTGATTGACACCTATTCGTGATTGATCCATATATTCATGATTGATACAAGGACATCATGATGAGATCTTATCATCCCATGCTTATAATTGCAAGACCGGTCAATACTCCCTTTGTGTACCAAGTGCTCTTCTCATCTCCACCTTCATTAACCCATTTACCTATTCTACCGGGGCCAATTCAAACATGTTATCTTCCTCCAGCTGTCAGGGTAAGAACAATAAATCAACATTTATATGATATACATTCACCAATGAGAAATCCCATAGATCATTGCATGAATTAATGATAATAAGAAATAAGAGAGAACCCACCACATAGATCCTTCATTTCACTCATCAACATCACGAAGATTCGAACACACGAAAGTGATACTCTTCCCTATCTGTTTCCTTGGAGTAGGAGTTAAGGATGTTGTTCAAAATCCTACCCACTTTCGCAAGAGTTATAGTTGCACGAAATTCAGCAGCGAATCTTAATTGTGTCGATTATTCATGTAGGTATAAATCGATCGTTCAGAAAGCATTTGGTAGATCACTGAACGCAAAAACTGCCATGTCATCAACAGCAACTGTACAATGCTGCCGTTGAGTGCAACATCCTGCAAAGTCCTGCACAATACATCCATCTTTCTTTCCCATGTGTACAATAGTCCCAGAAAAGAAACACTGTAATCACTCTTTAATTCTCATGGCATATTCAAGAGAGATGTGAACCCTTGAGAATCACATTTCTCCCTTCAAGTGCACGATAGTTTAAGAAACAGACTCTTAAAAAAATTTCTGTAGCAAAAGGAAGAATGCTCATGATGTGCATTTATAGTGAGACGACATCACAAAGCATATAGAAAATCATTGACAGCAGATGAAACTTAAGCATTGTAGATTCCTCAGTAGAACAGCATTTCAATCTGCAGAATCCTTTCCAGAATACGAGCAATTATTTTACATCTTCTCACTGAAGCGTTGTTTTCACAATTTAACGTCTTACATATAGACAAACATGTTATCTGCACCAAAGTTCATCAGACATCACCATAATTTATCATTTATATACTTAGCTTACTTCGAATCGAGAGTCTAGCGCATATAATTCCCAAACGAAATAGGCACAAATTGTCTAGTTGGAGTCACATTTTGAACTGCGCTCTCTATCATTCTGGCCAGGCCAGCTCACATTTCAGTCAGCAGGCCAAGCCGGATTATTCAATCAAATAGCTCCGTTTAGACACGGACGCTGTCACTATGTTCCAGAAATTCCCAGAATATGAAATCCGGATGGGTGTCACTTGGAGTTATTAATAATGCTGGTGTAAACAGGTTGTCTGCAATTTCAGAATTCTCAGTATGATAGCCCTTGATGCACACGTTTTTATAAAATTTCAGATAGTACCAGAAACACTGTGGAGGACAGCGATAGAAATATCACAGTTATCAAAAAATGTAATCAGATTTTTTCCAGATACCTAAGAATCAATTTCTTAGTATGGCAATTGTTATGTACAAGCCTAGAGTTACATGCCATCAGTGGCATTGTGATTGTAATATGCATTCATATTATGTGTAATTACTGTGCATTTATTGCCTTCATATAAAACACGAAAAATGTATTGAAACTTTATCACTAGCATTTCTTTTATCTGTAGTCAACATATAAAAAGCTTTGTTCGAGGACTTCCTGAAATGTGGTATGACCGGACAGTAAATGTTTAAGATACCACAGTACTCTGCCATCATGCGGTCATCCCAAAGTCCTCGATATGTCTCTTCCATTGTTTTTATATCTTGGTAAAATCTTCCACCTTTCTACTCACTAAAGTCGTCAAGATTCTCGAGAAAGAAATGTAAATGGTTATGGAGGTAGTGCAATTTTATGCTCATTCTGCATCCAGACTTATAAAAACTCGACAGCATGTTTTCAGCTAATTCAGAATAATTGTCTGCTTTAAAGTTACCCAGAAAGTTTTGCACAACTAAACCAAATGATAACCAGGCTGTGGACTCTGTTATTTTCATCGAATCAATAACATTTGGATCGTTTATTAGCTTTCTAATTTGAAGTCTATCAAACATTCCAGCTTTAAGTTTGTCTATACTAAATTCCGTAAACTTTCTGCATATCTAATTTAAACTGGCAGCATCTTTGTTCAGTGCCTTAACAATTTGCTTCATCAAGCCAAGCTTTATATGTAATTCTGGCAGTAGAACTCCTTTTCGATCAATGAGAGACGTGTTGACAATATGTTCTTCTCCAACTGTAAATGCATTCCTTGATGGCCACTATTTCTTTGTCCACACTATTTCTTTTGCCCTGCTGTCCCACAAACATATAAAGCATGGATGTTTCGTGATTGCCCTTTGCTGGCCAAGCAAGAAGTTCATCATTTTACGATCTACATAAACCATCCAGTTATGCTCTAAATACTTCAATTTTTTTCCAGAACTGTACTTAATGCAGCACACCCCTTCATTGTAATAGAATGAGCAATTGGAATTGAACCATATGTCTTACCATTGTATAAGAGAACACCTTTCAAACTTCCTTCAGAGCTGTCAATGAAAAGTCGCCACTATTTTAGTACAAAACACAAAAGTTATTTTCATTACAAAAAATTGAAAAAATCCTTGCTCTCTGCTGCTATAAAATGTAACCTTTGTTTCAACAGTCAGTAATGTGTTTTTATCTTTCAATCTTGAAGCCAAAAGCTCTGAAGATTTCTTGGAGAGATATAGATCTCGGATTATATCATTCAGTTCACGCTGGTCGAAGCGCTGAGCAACTGGAAAATCATCTTCGAAATCAGTATCACTGTCACGTGTCGTTCTACAAGTCACTACTATCTAATCTTCAAGCAGGGAATCCGAAATCTGACTGAGAGTTGGAATTGGTATGTAATCTCCGCGTGGAATAGGTCGTCTAGCAGAATCTAAATCTGGATATTTCATTTTGTGTGGTTTTGTCCATTAATTCCCTTAGTATTGACAACACACATAGTCAGGTCTTAGTCAGATATGACTGAGCTACCGTATGACAGTAGACGGTACTACCGTGTTTTCTGTTAGCGCGGAACGTTGGACGGCACTTTATCAAACCCGATACCCCACATTGTGCCAACGGCTTCGGGGGGAAGAGCGCAATTGGGAGGGTGCAAGTCTTATCCTGGTGCGAAGAAATGCAACCTAAAGACTAAATGTCATGGCAGGGCAGACCAGGCCCTAAAGCCTTGGTTGGCAGCTGGTCTAGGATCAAAGCTCCGACATGCGGACAGCTAGAGCATTGCTTTCCTGATCCGGCAGCTTCTGCAGCTTGTCTTGTTCCAATATGAAATGGAAACAAATAGGTATTTTAAATTCCTGCGAGAAAAAACGAACTAAACATTAACAAACGTTGCACATACCTTACAAGGAGATCCACGTGTCGCGAAATACAGGTGAAAAATCCGAAATCAGAAGCACTCAATAAATATAAAAAAATGAATAATAAAATAAGATAAAATACACACGAACGTATACAATACGACACACAGACGTTTCGATTCTAAGAATCTTTGTCAATGACAACACAGATAGCTGACGACAAAAACACAAACACACGACCTATCACTTATAGTGCACAACCTGATAATTCCACGTGGGGCAGAAAATGTGACTATGGCCAGCTGCGAAAACGCGTGGCGCAGAATTGAAAATGGGTTGCCAAAAAGGATTTGAGTAGCCAAAAATATGTGAACAGTCTGCTATGGAAACATAGAAATGTGGGGACAATTAAGTCTAGATATCGCGGGGGGGGGGGGGGGGGGAACAGCACGGTAATAGGTAGTGTAAACAATTGGGGAAGATGCCACAGTTATACTGTAGCGTCCACGACAGTATTAATTCCTGTCGGGTGGATGCATCCCAGATTGTTGATTAGCTGGCATTCAATTCTAAGTCTGACACAGCTATTTGAGAAGCAGGGTTTTAATGCGGTGACACATGCATCGTCGGCTCCATTGTGGTTGGAGGAATTGAAATGGTTGGGGACAGGTTTGTCAGCGCCCTGATTGATGTCTCTGAGGTGTTCTCTAAAACGATCCGCAAGACGTCTGCCCGTTTGGCCAATGTATTTCATGTCACATCGTTTGCAGATGATAACATAAATCAGATTGCGGGATGTGCAGGTGAAAGAATCTTTCAAGGTGAAGGTGCCTCGGGGAAATGCAATTTCTGGTGTCTGAACAACGTATGGGCATGTCAGACAGTTCCTACGATGGCATTCGAAGGTGCCCACGGATGAAGTAACCGTGGGGAGGCGACTGTGCACAAGGTGGTCTCTGAGGCTCTGGTTACGGCGGAAAATTACCCTGGGGCCATTTGAGAATACCTCACGAGTGGTAGGATCCGATTCCAAGATGGACCAGTGTCTCAGGAAAATGTGCTTGATGGCATAGGCATGTGGATGGAAGGTGAGGATAAGCTTGGGCTCATTGTTCTGAGGTCGCGTATGCTTGGCGAGGGACATTTCCCGCGAGACCTGGGTTATGCGACAGAGAGCTGTCGACAAGACGTCCTCTGGGTAGGACCGTCTGCGGAAAAAGTCCAGCATTTCGTGGGCTCTCTCGAGGAAGTCATTATCATCCTGACAGATGCGACGAAGGCGGAGTAGCTGGGAATATGGGATGGAATCTTTGCAGCTTTTGGGGTGGGATGAGCTGTACAGGAGGAAACCGTGAGCATCAGTAGGTTTATAGTACACGGAGGTCGTGAGGCCTGTAGAGTTTAACTTAATGGTGGTGTCAAGAAAATTGACAGAGGTGGTGGAAATTTCTGAGGTGAATTGGATCGATGGATGGAAGTTCTTGACATAATTAATGAACCGGTTCAGTTCCGCCTCCGACATGTCAGTGAGACCTATGCCGTCATCGATGTAGCGTCGGTAAAAAGAAGGGAGAAGACCATCATAGCTGAGTTCAATCTGGTGTTCCAGATGTCCCATAAATACACATGCGTAGCTGGGTCCCATTTTAGTGCCCATGGCGACACCGCTGATTTGTTCAAAGTAGTGGCCATTGAACTCAAAGGAATTGTTGGTGAGGACCAATTCAGCGAGTCTCACAAGTGTGCGTGTAGGGATGGCTTGATCTGTGCGTTGATCCAGAAAGAACTGTAGCGCCCTGAGGCCATCAGCGTGAGGAATGGAGGTATAGAGGGAACATACATCTATTAGGAATAGTCTGTATGTGTTCCCAGGAGTCAGTTGGAGAGAGTTGAATGAAAGTAACGCATGCGTTGTATCCTTGATGTATGACGGGAGATTCGCAACTAGAGGTTGGAAAATCCTGTCAAGAAACGCTGAGATCAGTTCAGTCGGGCACGAGCAGGCAGAAACTATCGGACGTCCAGGATTTTTAAGTTTATGTATTTTGGGCAGCATGTGAATGATGGAGGTGATCAAATGGAAAGCAAGCTGGTTGTTGAACGTCAGTAGATGCAGAGTCTGGTACAGGTTGTGCTTGGTGTCCTTGAGTTCGGAGATATGTCGTTGATGCACAGTCACTGCCAGCTTCATGTACTTGACAGACTGCTCCTGTGCCAGGCGATTGAAGAGTCGTGTCTCAGCAGGAACCAGTTTGCCTAACGAGAGATGAATGTTGCTCCGGAAGCCTTTGGGTGTAATTTTAAGCCGGAGACAGTTGTTCAGGAAATTCAAATGGCAGGAGAAGCGAGTGATGTTAAACATAGTGCGCGCGAGGCTGATAGCTGCACGGGACATGTCCTGGGGTATGAGGGCAAATATGTCGGAGACGGTGTGGTGGAGAGATGACATAGTCCGTCTGTCAGCAGGCATGATCGGCTACAGGTCGGTAAACATGAAATAATGGATATATAAACTAAAAAACTGACAACAGGAACACGGACGATGAGAAGGGGTAGCAGCCAGGAAATTAAATGATATGGAATAGAGAGAAAAAGCAGCGGCTGCAGCAGGATATAACAATATGAAATGGAAACAAATAGGTATTTTAAATTCCTGCGAGAAAAAACGAACTAAACATTAACAAACGTTGCACATACCTTACAAGGAGATCCACGTGTCGCGAAATCAATCGCCTGGCACAGGAGCAGTCTGTCAAGTACATGAAGCTGGCAGTGACTGTGCATCAACGACATATCTCCGAACTCAAGGACACCAAGCACAACCTGTACCAGACTCTGCATCTACTGACGTTCAACAACCAGCTTGCTTTCCATTTGATCACCTCCATCATTCAACATTATAATAGAGAACTATATAAATGTCTATCTTCACGTAAGAAAGACAAAATTAGCCATCTACGTCCCCATGTCCCTTCCCCCACTTCGACACCTATCAACCACACCAAAGTGGTATGCATACCGCCTGACCTACCACTGTCTCCTGAAGAACATGCTGTGTTAGGGAAAGGTCTCAGTTTTGTCCCTCTACGCCCCCGCATGGACAGTCGCGCCATTTTGGAAGACGTCTCCAACTTCCACAGACGACTCCGCCTCAAGTACCACCACAGAGACAAGCCTGTCCTCAGTCCCACCCCACAGCTTCCAGACATTTTTCCATCTTCAACCAAATCCCGTTCCACATGGACCCCACCCCCCGGAGTTTCCAACGCGCTTGACCTCTACATAGCCAACACACTCCATGAGATCAAGCAACTTTCTTTCCCTCGCTTGAAACGCTCCAACCTATCCCCTTCCGAATGGCGTGCCCTGTCTCAACTACAGCGCAGACAGGACATAGTCATCAAACCGGCGGATAAAGGGGGTGCGGTAGGTTGTTTGGCAAAAAGATCTATATGTCGAGGAAGTCATGTCTCAACTTAATAAACCTGACAATTATTCACCCTGCACCGAAGACCCCACTCTCTCCTACAACCGGAAGATTCAAAATCACCATCAAACAGCTCATACGTGAGGATGCCTTACCACCCAGTGCCACTTCACTTCACATCCATGACTCCGACTTGGGCAAACCCACCCTCTACATGCTGCCCAAAATACATAAACTTAAAAATCCTGGACGTCCGATAGTTTCTGCCTGCTCGTGCCCGACTGAACTGATCTCAGCGTTTCTTGACAGGATTTTCCAACCTCTAGTTGCGAATCTCCCGTCATACATCAAGGATACAACGCATGCGTTACTTTCATTCAACTCTCTCCAACTGACTCCTGGGAACACATACAGACTATTCCTAATAGATGTATGTTCCCTCTATACCTCCATTCCTCACGCTGATGGCCTCAGGGCGCTACAGTTCTTTCTGGATCAACGCACAGATCAAGCCATCCCTACACGCACACTTGTGAGACTCGCTGAATTGGTCCTCACCAACAATTCCTTTGAGTTCAATGGCCACTACTTTGAACAAATCAGCGGTGTCGCCATGGGCACTAAAATGGGACCCAGCTACGCATGTGTATTTATGGGACATCTGGAACACCAGATTGAACTCAGCTATGATGGTCTTCTCCCTTCTTTTTACCGACGCTACATCGATGACGGCATAGGTCTCACTGACATGTCGGAGGCGGAACTGAACCGGTTCATTAATTATGTCAAGAACTTCCATCCATCCCTGGGCACAAGGGATATCGAATTATAACCATGCAGAATACAATAGGCAAGCTGCAGGAGAAGGTAATTGCCAGGAAAATATCAAGCCAACTAGAGAGGCAAGGTGTTTTCCCACCTACCCTGGGTGGGTACCGTCCAAAAAGAGAAACCTGGACCAATGCAGCAGTCTTTGCCCACGATGTCTATGAAGGTTTCCACTCAGGCACTGAAACCGTTGCTGCAGCGATTGATCTTGAGGATGCATACAACAGAGTACCACTGGATTTTTTAATGTTTCAGCTTCTTGAACTAAACGTAAGTCCATTCCTCCTTAGTTGGATCGCTGCAGCTCTCTTCCAACGGAAAGTAGTTTTTAGATGTGGCAGTTGGACTTCGGAACCAACAACAATATATCCGGGCCTACCACAGGGATCACCATTATCTCCGGTACTGTTCAACGCCTACACAGTGAGAATCACCAGTGAGCAGATCACTGGACCTGGCAGGACATTGTCATATGCCGATGATGTTTTAGTGTATCGTCAGGGTAAGGATAGAGAGGAGGTTGCTGTGGAACTACAAACCGAACTCAATCGCATAAGTACTTGGTGTGATGAAGCTGGGGCAATGGTCAACCCAACAAAGGCAACAGTGACTTGGTTCTCGTTGAATAATCATATTGTCAACAATCCAACACCAACTGTAATGCTGTGTTCAGAGACGGTGGAAAGAACGCAGGCAATGAATTACCTGGGGATACGGTTTGATCGAAGCCTTGCTTATAATGTGCACATAGACCAGGTGATAACAAAGGCCAAGCGGGGTTTGGCAGCGATGCGGGTGATGGCGGCAGCAAACTGTGAGCAGCACCATCTATGTCTTCTGTACGAGGGGCTGGTCATGTCTGTTTTGGACTATACAATGGCAATCCTGACTGTCAGCCATAAGCAGATAGAAAGGATGGAAAGGATACAGAATGAAGCTATGCGCATTATTCTTGGATGTACAAGAGATACAGCATGCAGGGCGATGCGCTACCTTCTTGATTTTCCAACCATTGAAGAGAGAATGCAAGTTTGCAGGGCACGTGCCTACCTCAGAATTAACGCAAACACACAGCATCCACTGCATAGTGAAATTAGGAAGGTGAAGGGCAGCAGGTTAAAAAGAGGACGGTCGTGGATGGGTCAAGCCAAGGACATTCTTCAACAGGTGTGTTCACTTGAGGACTTAGAACCTGGCGAGGAGTGGGTGCAAGTGCCAACAGACTTCTGCACATCCTTTTCAGTTTGCATCCAACTAGATAGAAAATGCAGACAAGAAAATCCGGCTGCTGTTGAGGCTGAAGTACAAGCGTTGATTTTCGAGAATTCGCTAGACAGTGACGCGGTCATCTACACAGATGGGTCGGTCGTCCGACATGTGAGAAGCTCATGGGCCTTTACAGCTCGGGCCGGAGGGAGAATTGTGAAGGAGGACTCTGGTGCTTTCACTGAAACCACAAGTAGCCTGACCATGGAAGTCATGGCAGTAAGTAAAGCAATAACATGGCTCGAGACACAGACATTCACTAGGGCTTGTTTCCTTAGCGACTCAATGAACATGATCAAGAGGATAGAGGAGGGGTCGATCCGAAGAGAATGGTTGCTGCCTCTGAAGCGGTCTCGGCTGGCAAAGATTAGTTTCATCTTCGTGCCAGGTCATGCGGGAGTACAAGGAAATGAGCGGGCTGACAAGCTCGCAGGTGAGGCTACTGTGGAGGGCGGACGCGCCATGGACCAGGCTGACATTCTGAATGCTCTACGAGAAGTGAGACTTTTGCGAGAACCAAGTGATGACTGTGAATCTACAACAATGGCCAGACTGCGAGAGCAGCAAATTAAAAGAGGGGTGGCCAAACAAGAACACTACGCAGGAAGCCAAAGAAGATTGATAAACCAACACAGAACTGGCGTCGTTAGCCGCTACACGCTGCGGGATTTGCTGAGGAGGGGATCCGAGCACTTATGGACTGAATGGTCCGATGTGCAACGAGGATGATCTGTCGACTAACTAACTAACTAACTAACTAACTAACTTCCATCCATCGATCCAATTCACCTCAGAAATTTCCACCACCTCTGTCAATTTTCTTGACACCACCATTAAGTTAAACTCTACAGGCCTCACGACCTCCGTGTACTATAAACCTACTGATGCTCACGGTTTCCTCCTGTACAGCTCATCCCACCCCAAAAGCTGCAAAGATTTCATCCCATATTCCCAGCTACTCCGCCTTCGTCGCATCTGTCAGGATGATAATGACTTCCTCGAGAGAGCCCACGAAATGCTGGACTTTTTCCGCAGACGGTCCTACCCAGAGGACGTCTTGTCGACAGCTCTCTGTCGCATAACCCAGGTCTCGCGGGAAATGTCCCTCGCCAAGCATACGCGACCTCAGAACAATGAACCCAAGCTTATCCTCACCTTCCATCCACATGCCTATGCCATCAAGCACATTTTCCTGAGACACTGGTCCATCTTGGAATCGGATCCTACCACTCGTGAGGTATTCTCAAATGGCCCCAGGGTAATTTTCCGCCGTAACCAGAGCCTCAGAGACCACCTTGTGCACAGTCGCCTCCCCACGGTTACTTCATCCGTGGGCACCTTCGAATGCCATCGTAGGAACTGTCTGACATGCCCATACGTTGTTCAGACACCAGAAATTGCATTTCCCCGAGGCACCTTCACCTTGAAAGATTCTTTCACCTGCACATCCCGCAATCTGATTTATGTTATCATCTGCAAACGATGTGACATGAAATACATTGGCCAAACGGGCAGACGTCTTGCGGATCGTTTTAGAGAACACCTCAGAGACATCAATCAGGGCGCTGACAAACCTGTCCCCAACCATTTCAATTCCTCCAACCACAATGGAGCCGACGATGCATGTGTCACCGCATTAAAACCCTGCTTCTCAAATAGCTGTGTCAGACTTAGAATTGAATGCCAGCTAATCAACAATCTGGGATGCATCCACCCGGCAGGAATTAATACTGTCGTGGACGCTACAGTATAACTGTGGCATCTTCCCCAATTTTTTACACTACCTATTACCGTGCTGTTCTCCCCCCCCCCCCCCCCCCCCCCGCGATATCTAGACTTAATTGTCCCCACATTTCTATGTTTCCATAGCAGACTGTTCACATATTTTTGGCTACTCAAATCCTTTTTGGCAACCCATTTTCAATTCTGCGCCACAAGCGTTTTCGCAGCTGGCCATAGTCACATTTTCTGCCCCACAGTGGAATTATCAGGTTGTGCACTATAAGTGATAGGTCGTGTGTTTGTGTTTTTGTCGTCAGCTATCTGTGTTGTCATTGACAAAGATTCTTAGAATCGAAACGTCTGTGTGTCGTATTGTATACGTTCGTGTGTATTTTATCTTATTTTATTATTCATTTTTTATATTTATTGAGTGCTTCTGATTTCGGATTTTTCACCTGTATTTCGCGACACGTGGATCTCCTTGTAAGGTATGTGCAACGTTTGTTAATGTTTAGTTCGTTTTTTCTCGCAGGAATTTAAAATACCTATTTGTTTCCATTTCATATTGTTATATCCTGCTGCAGCCGCTGCTTTTTCTCTCTATTCCATGTCTTGTTCCAGATGTACTGGTGTTTACCATTCCTCTTGAGTGAACTAGGCAGGCAGACCTACAGGTGTCACTGATCAGCTATCGCCTGGGCTGGGCATCCCCCAGCCAATTTGATGCTGATCCGCCACAGCCTGCCTGCTTCAATGGGTGCTTGGGGTTAGGACAAATCTGAATCGCAGGATGTAAAACCAATGCACTAGGTACTACTAAAAAGAAAAATAGAAAACTCAAGCTACGGCTTGCAACCTGGAACGTAAGAACCATGTGTCCAGGATTTTCCACTGACCTGACGAATATTAACGATATGAGAAAAGCGGCTATGATTGATGATGTACTCAATCGTCTAAACACTGATATTGCTGGATTGCAGGAGACTCGCCTCGCCGAGAATATATCACTCAGGGAAAATAATCACACCTTTTTTGAAAGGGTAGAGGGCAGGCAGAAAAAAGACAACATGGTGTGGGCTTTGCAGTGGTTAATTCGCCACTGAGAATGATTGAAATTCCAGCTGGAGGTAATTAAAGACTATTATCCCTGCGCTTGGCAACGTCTTGTTGTTTTGCCACCATTATCACTGCATATACACCGACACTCACTACCTCTGATGATGTGAAGGATACGTTCTATGAAGAGTTAGACTGTGTGATCAAGGCAGTTCCAAATTCCGACTACATTTATACGCTCGATGATTTCAATGCTCGCGTGGGCAAGGACTCGAGTTTATGGCCAGTGTGCCTTGGAAAATACAACATCGGTCGCATGAATGAAAATAGGCAAAGACTGTTGGAGCAATGCACCAGAAATGATCTATGTATTACAAACTCCTTTTTTTTTTTAAACAAAAGAGCTGCATAAGGTCACATGGAAACATCCAAGATCAGGCCATTGGCATCAGCTGGACTTTATCATCACACGGAGACAACATCTGAATTAAACATCATTAACTCGAAGTTACCACAGTGCTGACCGTGATACGGATCATTCCTTGGTTGTTGCAAAGGTTAGACTGCGACCAAAGAGAATCTACACAACTAAACACAAATCTAGCCCCAAGATTAATATTATTAACACCCACGATCCTGATAAGTGCTTTGAGTTCCAACAGCAACTTGAAGACGCTTTCACTGATACATCAAAAATTTGTACAGCAAGTGAAAAGTGGGGTAAACTTAGGGACGCTCTTTATAAAATAGCCGTAGAGGTTTACGACACTGTGGATCATAAGAGGCAGGACTGGTTTGCATCAAATAGCCAGACACTGCAACCCTTGATTCTTAAAAGAAGAAAGCTCTCTTAAGAAACAAGGAAAGAACAACGCGTAGCACTCTCAGTGAGCTGAAGCAAGCTAGGAAGGATGTGCAAAAGGCTGCCATGCAGTGTACAAATGACTATTGGATCAAGTTATGTGAGTCCATTCAAAATGCAAGTGATTAGGGAAACATCAGAAGCATGTATAAAGGGAGTTTTTAAAAAGCCTGTGGTCCAATTATCAAAAGAAGTGCACCACTGAATACCTTGACTGGAGAAATCATTACTGAAGAAACAGCAGATGGATAGATGGGTAGAGCACTATGTGGAGCTTTACTCAAGTGAGATCAAATTAGCGGATGATGCCCTCAACGCCATAGAGGCCCTGCCAACTCTTGACCACCTGGACACGCTTCCCACCGTAACAGAAGTTAAGTGTGCTATAAATGAACTTGCATCTGGCAAGGCTCCAGGTAAAGATGGGATTCCAATAGAGGTTATCAGGAGTGGACAAGATTTACTCACTCTACAGATCCATCAGCTAATAGAGCTACGCTGGCGAGAAGGACAAATCCCACAGGATTTCAAAGACTTAAGCATCATAACATTGTACAAGAACAAGGGCGATCGAAGCGGCTGTAACAACTATAGGGGTATCTCACTTCTGTGTATTGTTGGGAAAGTATTTGCCAGAATTGTTCTTCGCTGACTTCAAGTCCTTGGAGATCAGGGCTACCCCGAATCACAGTGTGGCTTTCGACAGAACCGGTCTACCATTGATATGATATTTTCATTGCGACAAATGCAAGAAAAATGCTGTGAACAGAATCAGCCACTGTTTATTGCCTTCATCGACCTCACAATAGGCATTTGATTTGGTCATTCGTGAGGGTCTAGTTCAAGGCACTAAAGAAGATGGCTGCCTACCAACTCTTCTGTCCATGTGGAATTGTTCCTCAAAGGCATGAAGGGTATAATTAAGTTTGATGGTGCACTTCAGAGAAGTTTGAAATCAGAGAGTGGAGTTAAAACAAGGTTGTGTACTTAGCTCCCGCCCTCTTTGAAATATACTTTTCAGTTCTACTGAAATATGCTTTTCGTGATCAGGATGATGGTAATACAAGTAGTAAAGGGATGCGACTTACACACGTATTTTGACATCCAATATGGCGGGTAATGGCGGGGTAATAGTTTTTTGGGGGACTGAGGGGAAAATTTTTGGCGGGAACCGGGTCTATTTTTTTGGCGGGTTTCTGTGAAAGTAATTAAGGTTGGTCTATTTTTTTGGTGGGAACGGTGTGAAATATTTTTGGCGGGTAAGTGTGAAAGTAAAGTAGTGGGAAAGTGTAATGAAGGGGTTGAAGGGAAGTTATTTTGGTTACGTAGGGTATATTAGTATGTGTGGCGGCGTGATGTATAAACTGGCAAGGGTGTGACGGGTCGGTACCAAGTGTGTTAAGTGTGGGGTGATAGTAGTGTCTTAGTGAAATTAAAGGGTGGCTTCTTCACCGAAATAAAGTTGTAATGGATTTGATGGTAAGGGGTATTAGTGGTCAAGTAGGAGTGGTATAGGGGTGGTCATAAATGTAATAAGAGGTGTTATGTTCACAGTTACACACTGGTCAACCAGTGGTCAAGCAATGGTCAAGTAAGGGTCAAGTAGTCAAGTAAGGAAATTTTAGGGAAAAGTGATTGTAATGATATGGTGGTGATTAAAGAGTGGTAAATTAGTGGTCAAGCAGTGGTCAAGCAATGGTCAAGTGGTCAAGTGAAGAAATGTTAGGGGAAAAGTGATTGTAACGATATGGTGATGGCTTAAAGGGTGGTAAATTAGTGGTCAAGCAGTGGGTCAAAGCGGTGGTCAAGTAAGGAGAATTTTAGGACAAATTTTAGGGAAAAGTGATTGTAACGATATGGTGATGGTTAAGAGAGTGGTAAATTAGTGGTCAAGCATGGTCAAGCAATGGTCCAGTGAAGAAGATTTTAGGGAAAAGTGATTGTAACGATATGTTGATGCTTAAAGGGTGGTAAATTAGTGGTCAAGCAGTGGTCAAGCAGTGGTCAAGCGGTGTTCAATTAAGGAAGATTTTAGGGGAAAAGTGATTGTAACGATATGGTGATGCTTAAAGGGGGGTAATTAGTGTCAAGCAGTGGTCAAGCAGTGGTCAAGCGGTGGTCAAGTAAGGGAAAATTTTAGGGAAAATTTTAGGGGAAAAGTGATTGTAACGATATGGTGATGGTTAAACAGGGTGGTAATTGGGGTCAAGCAGGGGCCCAAGTAGTCAAGTAAGGAAATTTTTGGGGGAAAGTACGTATAGTGCAATGGTGGTGGGTAAAGCGAGGAGGAATCACTACTAGTGATAATAGTACTACCAATATTAGCGATAAGAATATTAGCTGGTGCGTTGTTAGAGATACAAGTCTCTTTTTTTGTGGGGTGTGTAAAAATCATACAAGAGGGTCATACAACCCATAAGACACCCAAGTACACACATGTACACACATACAAGCACAAAGTCAACCACACACACATACACACATACAGATAACGAAGTACAGACAAACCATACCATTACTACTGTCCACAACAACAGCTATACACAAGTGACACACCCTATAATCAAATACACAAACACACATACAAGCACAAAGTCAACCCCACACACCCATATACAAATATACAAAGAGGGATTACACAAACACACATACAAGCACAAAAGTCAACCCACACACAGTCATAAACAACCACTCAAGTACAGACCAGGAAAACCATACCGTACGATTCCCTGAGACCATCAACACGCACGTTTTCAGGGCTACGTTCAAGAAATCGTTAATGAGAAAACACCGCGGTGGTACCACTAACCCCTTGATATGAATGGCGTGAGCATGGGTGGTATTATTGGTTGTTTCAAGTGTTTTTTTTTTTTTTCTTCTTTTTCGAGAGAAAAGCAACAGTCCCATATTATAAAGAGAGAGAGAGAAAGAAAAACTATAAAAGGGGGAACAAAAACATAATAAAAAGAAAAACAAATAAAAACCATTTTCAAATGGCTTTTATTGGTATACAACATTTAAAAATGGCTTCGTTTACGATCCAAAGGGAGCAGAGGGACTTGATTATTGTAGAAAGATGTCTGGTCTTTCAGAGGCTTTTTTTGACTTGGGAAAATTGATAAATTGGAGTGTCTTTTGTTTCCTGTGTCTTGAGATACTGTCCCCGCTTTCAAACTTTTTGTCTAGTTGTCGGGGCTATCAACAGGTCTTGACATGAATAACCATTTGGGTTTGTAGACATCTTGATCGTTGTAGAAACAAAAAAAACGAGTGGGCCGTTTCAGTTTATAACGACAAATTTATCTATTTTTTTAAACAGTTCTGGGCTTGTTTTTTTTTAACCACGGAGAAACCCAATCGAAACACAAGACGGTCTTTTCACGTGTTGTCTGGGGGCCCAAATGGTTGCAGGATAGTGACAGCTCAAACCCGCGACATTTCATCAATAAGAAATACAACGCATACAGACCACAAGTACTGTTATTAATGTCTTGTCATACGGGTATTGTACACGGGTGATCTGTCCGAGTTTCGTTGTATAAAGCTGATAATGTCGGCGTGTAATGGTGGCAAGCCAAACGAATCAAAATTTTCCCAAACTGACCTAGACCATTAAATATAGGGCGATCCAATGTGACCAGAGTAAGCACGGGTTTGTCAGTATTGACGATAAAAGCAGCTGGCTGTGTTCTATCAATGTGTCTAGGCAAATGATCTCTGGGCGCATCGTTGACTAGTGGAAGGCGTCGAAAAACCCAAAATCGACATGAGTAATTGTCTTAGTTGTTGGGTATCCATTATGCTATGTAATCTGTTAGACTTGTCTCGTCTTGGAAACTTCTAGGACCGAGTCGAGTTCGGCGTATACGACGACTTGTAGAGGTGCAGTCGTTTATAACGTCAAACTTTAAATTCTACTGCCCGTGGGCCAGATTTCGCCAATTCAAACTTTTCCCCGTCTAATATACTAGGGTTAGATCAAAACATATAAACCTTCCCTTGACTAAAAAATTTCATAAAATTTTTACCATTTTCCCAAAATCCTTACCGGTCAGACCCAAAGGGGCCAAAAAAGGGACCATGGAAAGCTCGCATGTACTGACCGTGGTATAATTCATGGTTAGGGTTTGCCTGTACACTACGCCCATCTACCATCAGACTCAAATAGTTTAACTGATAATGATTGAATATGAAGGGGTTTTGTATTCACTCGCCATTAAAACCCGAAACATTCACTAATCTTGTGTGTGGGAAAACATACCTTTAGGGATAGAAAAGGTTTTACCACCACCCTTTTTTAAAAAGGGTACTTGGCATTTTGGGTCTCAATAAGGCTTTTTCATGGGCCAGAGAGATACTGGATTTAACTTAGCTTTCCTCACCAAGAGGGGGGCATAAGTAATGACACTTTTGTACCCACCATTTACATCCGTGGCAATCAAATTAAAGACGGATTTTGATGGGGTTTTGTTTGATTTTAATATCGCCCCCATTCAACATGTACCTGTCCCCGATTGAAAATGTCGGAATGTAGGCGCCCCATCATATCCAGAGGCACACTAAAAGCTGGCTAAAGATCTTCTTTTGGCTAACCCCCGTATTGGGATCACCCTTTGTTTTTCTGTCATGTGCAAAGGAGTATCTTGATAGTATAAAGGGTGACCTCAGATAAATCTTTTTGGCCTCTTCACCATAATTCAGAAGAGCTTCCAAATAGGCCCGGTACGGATACGAATTTTCACTTTGGTGAAATAAGAGTGTCGTTCAGGGACACGGGCTACTTGAGAAAACAAACTATGCAAAAATAATTTATAGGAAACCCACTTTTGGCTGTGTTTTTGGGAGGTTTGTCGCCATTGGGCAGTGTAACTTTGGCTCTCAAATTTAAGAAAAGTATTAAACCAAACAATGTAATCTTCACCGACACCAGAAATGGTAATTCGATGGGTGCCCCATAAAACTAAAGTAGCCAATTTGGGTGAATCTCCACAAACTGTCCCTCTTCCACGGCTGTCTGGGTGGGAGGCACACTAAAAAGATCCAGACCAGAATCAGAAAACTCACCACGACTTGGGATTTTTTTAACGCCTTATGAGAAATATCCGAATTTTCCCGCTTGGGGGTGATGTGTCTTATGAGTCGATGGGGTTTCCCGACTGTTTGGGTTTTTTTCTTTTACTGGGCTGACCTGGCGGGGCGGCTCGTTTTCGTTTCCTAACCCCACTCCCGATTGGCTGATGTGTTTAGCAGCGCCTTTTTAAGTTTGCTTGACCGGGATCTCTGGCGTGTTCTTTGAAGGACTCACCAAACATTTCTACCAGCTAAAGGGATCTTGAGCCACTTGCAAACCCCTCCCCAGTCCTTCTCTCAATAGGGCCCTTTTCCACCAGTCTTCAACCAAGGGAAAAATTGTGCGACCAAGACCACTAAAAAACTTTCCAATTTTCCCTGACCTCGCTGACTTCGACCCCCCAAAAAAAACAGGGGGACCATTCCAGCTTGATTTCAGAAATTTCCCCATACAGTTTTGGGGGGGGGTTGGGTTGGTACGTGCCTAAACCCTGGTTAGCCCAGATCAAACCGTTTGGTTTTTTCGAAAAGGGAACGTCACTACTGGAAATTCCACCTGTAAAAGGGGTAGGGTTTTCCCCCGCTCGTCGGTTATAAGAAGTTTTAATCGTGTCAAATGAAAAACGACTTTAGGGGTACGTAATGTGGGGTTTTCATACTTTCCCAAATACCGAGGGGGTAGATCTGTCTTAAAAAGGTATTTTCCCCCAGTAATGGGACCAAACACATCACCAAAACCCCCGCGAGGTGACAATACGGAATAGACGAAGACTTTTTTGTGCCCTGGTCTAAATCTACTTCACCCCCCCCAGACAGGGCTGGGGTTTAGTCTCGGGGCATGTGTCAGGGGAAATTTTTATTTCTGGCCCAAATTGTCACTAAAATCAACTTCAGCCCCTTTTTCTATAATTTGGGAAAAGGCCTTTTTCGAAATTGTTATAAAAAGAACATCATTCGGTTATGGGTTTTTGCAAGGCATCAAACGAGACGCAGCCATTGCAGTTCATTGATAAAAACCTCAGCTTCGAAAACCAATCTATTCAATTCACCAAAGAATTTTTCTGTTGATTTGTACAGACCGGCGTCAGCGTAATCGTCATCGGTGGTTCATCTAGGTCTGGAGGTGGAAAGTACTTTATCCACACCTCATCTTTCAAAATATTAAAATAGGTGTTGGGAAACTGAATATCGACCAAACCAACTTCGTACTGCGAGGTGAGCTCAATAGTTTGTGGCAGTTTGACAAAGAAATGTCCGGCGTTTTTTTGGGGGGTATATTTGTAACGACGCATTACTCGTCAGTGTCACGTAGAAACTCATCTTAGTCTATTCGAGGTCTGAATGTTTCCTGATTCGAAAATGTAAAGTTAGTACTGAAGTCCCATCGTTGAATGAGAGTGTTTTACCCGTATCGTCAGTTAAAAGTATTTCCACCGTGTCGAAGGAGAATCGACTTAATGGTAATAATGTGGCTTATCATAAAGACGAAACACTGAAGGTGACAGTCGGTCCAATATAGGAACAGTCCTTAGTAAAGGAACCATGACGTCTCCAACTGGTCTCGCGGCTACGAGATCGGAATAGACGTAGATATTTTTAACTTCGTTATCCATCTCTAATTCTGTTTACCGTATAAAAAGACATTATCGTCTGATAGAGTCGAGCTTGGAAAACCCAATATATTCTTCAATCTGTCACTAATTTTTGCCTGGGCGCCTTTTTCAAATATTTTCAACCCGACTTTTTTCCAAGGTGTACCTAGCATGAATTTGATGTTTACTTTCTCGTCTAGTTGGGTTTCTACACACAACCTATTCAATTCCTCGATGAAAGTTTCAGGGCTGCTGAACGGACCCGGTGGACATACAGGGGGTTTTAGGTTCCATACCACTACCTTTAGGTGGAAAGTATTGGAACCAAATTTCACAGGAACCATTAAAATACGAATTGGGGAACTGAATCTCGACCAGGCCCACTTCGTATTAGGTCGTTACATCAATGGTCTGCGGCAACTTGACAAAAAAATGACCGGGTTGGTTGTTGGGAAATACCTTTGGTCCAGAATTACTCGGTAAAATTACGTAGAAACTCATCGTTTTTCTAATTTAGGATTAGGTAGCATATAGCCCAAACAACTACTCATTAGAGCTACCCACAACTTGCCGTCTGGTGCGTCTGCGCTGCCTTGAGTCAGATTGAACAAAGACACGGGAATTACGGCTTATATAAACCCCCATTTGACACAGAAATACAATCTCTGGCCTCGGTACACGTTGTCCAAAGAATGACCAGATCGATGTTCTTTCCCCCTCTGTCGGTTGTGGGCGCACCCCCATAGTTTCCACCCTGTCTTCACTCACACCACTAGTCTCCATAACTACTGTTGCTGTCAGCTATCCA